>CM035152.1:20422605-20835426 GCA_020205615.1 Panax quinquefolius
GAAGAACACAGAGAAAATAGAGAATATTCGGGAAGGGCCAATTTGTATTCAAGTCTCAAGGTATATTTAAAGTTATAAATAAAACAATCTTTAATATGCAGCAAAGGATGAGAGAGTAACAACCGACCCTTATGATAGAAAGCATGTGCCCGAGGAAGAAAAGGAGGAGGGGGGTCAGAATGAATTCAGGGATGATTTTGAGTATAGTGCTTTTTTCCCCTTTTTTTTTGGCATTTCCAGGTGATAAGTACCCCCGGGCTTTCATGTCTGACCTATTGGAAGCAGAATATAAGTTGTTTCTTATGTTTATCTTTTCAACTCCCTTCAACTATGAAATTTCCCCCCAATCATGTTGACTGGATATCCCCCTCTTTTATTTTCAAAAATATATTTTAATTCATTGAAAAGAAAGAGTTTTCTCCTCACACTTTAATGTACATTAATACATTTATATATTCCATGTTGCCTATATGCCTACAATTTAGTTTCCCCTGTTGAAATTCATCTTTGTTCTCAGTCTCAGTGTCAAACTTTCATTAGCTTGAAACTACTTGTCTTGCCTTGTTGGTCAAGAATATAGTCACATTGATCTTTATTATGGGATGCATTTACCCCTTCAACATATGCATGCATTGCTCTTTTGTATGTACATTTGACGACCATAATAGGCAGTTAGTTTGTTAGACAAATTGTACACAAATAATCAAATATACATATAACATGTTCAAGCATTAATAATCCGTGAGGTTTATTATTTATTCCCTTTCGAAATCCAAAGAAGTGCCCATAAACTCCTGTCGATGAATCAATCCATTTTTTCTTCTGAATAATACTAGGGAAAAAATAGCACCAAAAGAATATTTGTTGTAATGATGCTAGTATTCCACAACTTAAAATGATTAAAAAACAAATATAGGGACAATAGCCTCACAACATGAATATCAATGAATCGCGCGAAACTCTATTCATTTTTTTCAAGAAGCAAAGCTTTTAATAATTTTAGAGCACCCTTCAATTTAAAATTAAAAGAAAAGAACTTATGAAGTTGAGTAGTTTATCCAAATAATGTTGACAGGCATAAAAACACAAGTAATAAAATCAAAGCAATAGCGATTACATAATAGAAGGTGGCACTAGATTTGGATGACAATTGACAAAACATGGCAAGTTAGGGAAAAACCTGGTTCCGTCAGCACTATAAGCCATCGTGGTGCACCAAAGTCCAGGGGCGTCATAATCTACTCTTGATCCCAAACAGTCGTACAGCCAAGCTTTGATTTTCCCATCAATTGCAGTGGAAAATATAAACTGCAACAAAGACAAAAAGTGGTTGGTCCTGTGCAATAATCAAATGAAGAACGTAGCTCCATGGACCTCTCTTATCCGATGAAAATAAGCAAAGCAACGTGCTAAGATAGGAAACAGAAAGCAATCAACTTGTAAGGAAATTTACCTGTATATTCTCTTTGTAGTGAGGACATACAGAATAAACAGGAGCTTCATGACCCTCAAATATATACAGCCTTCGTCCAGCTACAGCATCCCATACCTATTACAAGAGATGCATGTAATAACTTAGTCTAACATACTTCAAGAATTTTTTTTTGAAAGGTAATTCGGGACCCAAGAATGGGGACTATAACCAGTGACCTTGAGGTTAATAGGTTATTCCTCAATGCCTCTGCACTTTAGCATCTCAAAAAAATTATTATGCCCAGAAGATAGATACCTTGATTGTCTTGTCATCGCCACACGTAACGATACACAATTGCTTATTAGGATGGGCAAAGGCAATATCATTTACACCACCAATATGAGCATCGATCTACAACATAGAAAGACTAGTCCTCAATTGTCCACGTAACTATTGTTTAAAGATATATTAACAAGTCCGTGTACAAGGACTTACTTCCAAGTGTTGTCTCAATTCTCCTGCTGGATTGTATGTATATATCTGAACAATGTGCTTGGAAAAAGCAACACCTAGAAAAGTAAAAAAAAAGTATCAGAAGTGCAAAAAAATTCCAAAAAGAGAAGATATTTAAACAAATAGAACCTAAATGTAATAATAAACAACACATTTAGCTTTACCGAGTAAAGATCCATCTGGTCCCCATATGCATCGATTTACGGATATTGTGGCGTCTTTCACCAAAGTTGTCTGCACAAAATTAACTTGGTCAAAGAATTTGTCAAAGAAAAATGGAAAGGAGCTAAGACCAATGTATTTCTCACCTGCAATGGCATTGAACAAGCTGACACATCCCAGACCTTGAAGGTTTTATGCACTAACCTTTCTCGAGAACCAACCTCCCAAATGCTAATATCACCAACATTTGTTCCAACTAAAAGGCAAATAGTTTATTTAGAAAACATTTTTGCAAATTGATCTTTTTTATTTTTATATCCATGTCCTGAATCCTAAATACTTCCCTAAGTAGTTTCTAAATAGATAGAGGTCAACTAAAAACCAACCCAGAAGAACAGTTTGTTGCTGTGGATGAAAATCCATGCTCATAACATTTGACCCTTGGTCAAGGATCCGCACTACAGTTTTTGGAAGGTCATCCGGTGAGTATATATTGGGAGGATGCGTCGAACCAGAAAAGGACACCTGTACAAAATAATTCAGTATGTCAGTCTGAAAGTAAGAAAATTAGCACCCACAAAAGAAGTCAAAACAATAATCCTAAGCAACAAGAGATGTCATCTTACGTAAGTAGCAACAGTAATTTAAAATACACATACCTCATCAGATTGGCCAACACGCATACGCTTCATCAGTTGCTCTGAATCACCCATTTGGTAATCCATTCCAGGAGCGCCTGGAGGTGTCCTTGGGTGCTTTAGGAATGCAGCTGCAATTATTAAGGTCGGGCATTATCATTGACACCCTAGATAACTCACTGAACTCTGCAGTAAATGAGAGAAATACTGACCTGCGCCAGGAGGCTGCACAAGACCAGAGGGACCAGGTGCAACAGCCGCATGAGGCATGGAAGGGTTAGTAGTTGACATCCATCCTGCAATTGCACTTGGAGAAGGAGAAACAACAGGCTGGAATGGCTGCACCCAAGAAAGTTTTCCCTGAGTGAAATGTTGAAGACAATATAACTATTAGCTGAGCAAGCAAATTCAGCTGACTTACACCATGGGCTCCAAGAGGAGGGAAAACCCCAGCTTTAGGTACAGGTCCAGCTAGCGGACTATTAGTAGGCGGAGGAGCACGAGCTCCATTGTTAGAAGCACAAGTATGATCAGTAAAAAGCGTTTTGATATCAGGGTTTGGGCGTGGGTTCTTGCAAAGTTGATGCTGCCAGTTAAGACTGAAAATCACAAGAAATATAATTTGATAGTGACAACCACAATTATAATAACCAAACCAAAGGAATCATGAGAAAAATTCTTTGAAGTTTCATGGCAACACTCCTTTGAAAATTAAAAGGAAATGATAACAAACTAACAATAACAAATATCTTGTATAGTTTTAAAAAGAAAAAAAAAGGGTGCCTTAGCAATTGAAACTGAAACATAAGTGGAGGGATACAAGAATAAGTGGATGGCTTGTAACCTCTGGTTAATCAATGTCCGCAACCGTGAAGCCTTAAATGTTGGAAAGGCAAGCTTATCACGAAACAATGGATTCGCCTCAATAAGCTTTTTGAGTTCAACCAGCATAATGTTGCGTGCTGATTTTGTGTCCCCATACTTGGAGAGCTGCTCATTCTGCCTGGTGAGCATAAATGCATGAGAACAACGCATTGAGAAGCACACTATTAGCTGAATACAAAAATATCATAAAACAATAATAGTTTAAATAATCTGGAAATAGTGTATAAAAGAAAAGGAATCTCTCAAGGATATAAAATCATAGAAGTAATAAATGCTGGCATTCGTACCTAAAATTGTCAAGAGTAAGTAGTTGAGTGATTTCCTTGAAAAGTTCTTCATTAAAAGAGGAGAACACCTTTAGATCCTTCACAAGAATCTCCACAGCTTTTGCTCGGTCATGCCTGAGAATACATACAAAGATTAACTTTTAATGAACTTGGGCTCTATCAAGAGATATGACCGAAGAATCAGGAATAAGATTCACCTATCGAGGGCTTCCAGATACTTCTGTTTCCTTATTTCGAAAAATATCTTCATTGAGTAGCGGTTGTCCTCAACCTTTGTGAAACCACATAAATAGCGTTCAACTTCATCCCACTCACCTGCCTGAACTTGATCCTCAAAGTATTTCATATTGAAGAAGAAACCAGATTCTTGTTCCAACCTAAGTACATACAACCACAGATATAGTTCCAAGATAAGAAATAGATTTATTCCAAAGAGACCATATTCTCAACTAACTCAATTGGATTACAAGTCTTAGTTTAATGACAGTGAGTTTGTGTTCTCAGGTCCAAAGTGATCAGAAGCTACTCAGTTGGCCAATACCTTGAACCATTTTATAAATATTACATTATCACAACATTAGCAAACCAATAAAAACCAAAAATTAAAACAAGTAGAAACAAAAGACTTACTTATGAACTGTTTCCTTGAACTTCTCCTCATCCAAAAACTGCAGTATCAGGAATACAAGTTCCCGACTCAACGATGACATAGTTCCTCCTCCCGGTATCCCCAAGTACTCCAGCGTAAATGTCCAGAATCAACCAAGATATACAAGTGGAGGATGAAATTCACAAACTGAAATACAAAAATTCAATACTTTTGGAATTTCTACATCATCCAGAACAATTATTCTACCATTTAACTTTTTGTGGCGCTCAGTAAATTCCTTCCAATTTTTCCAAAAGTAAATAAACCAACATATCAATTAGTAACAAGAATTTTACTAATTCACCATATAGCCACAATGTATAACCCAAACCCGAAAACATGTCTAAAATCCTTTCAAATTTTATACAGTAGTAACATAACCACCAATTTCTAACATTAATGAAAATTGCTAATGCTTATCACATAGTACAATATATGAGCCCTCATTTCCTTCTCAAACGGACATACCCTTTTGCTTTATTTCCCAAAAAATCGCAACAATATAAGAATAACCCAAATAAACCACACCCAAAAACTACCTTCTAAAGAAGAAAAACAAAGTCTTTCCTTAATATGAAACCTTCAATCCTTGAAAAAAAATACAAAAATACAGTCCTTTCTTTAAATGAAACCTCCAATCAACCTTAAATTCTTCTACTAAAACTCAAACTTTCAAACAAAATGACCCATTAAAAATCCCACCTTTATCAATCAATCAATCTCTCCCAAAATTAATAAAAAAAAATCAACGGCAACCAACAAATTGGTGAGAACTCAAAGAAAAGCTACTCCAGATCTAAGAATATGACATTAAATCGAATGAAGATGAAGATTTATGAAGAAAAGCGGCCTTACTTGCGAGCAGCAGAAGGTAAAAAAGCTAGGGTTTTTTTTTTGTTTTGAAAGCACCTCTTTTCTCTGGCAAGACTGTAACCACAACACACATACTTCTGTGTACGCTCTCTTTTCTCTCCTTATATATGGAATGGATTTTGCACGTTCTTCTCTCTCTTTTCTTTTCTTTTCTTTTCTTTTACTTTCTCTCTCCTCTTTTTCTCTCTCTATAACTTCCTTTTATAGGTGGGTCTGTCTCAGGTTTCTCTCTCCTAATTCCCCACTAGAGCTGTCTTAATGACTCTACTGGGATGATAAAGTTACGGGTTGTCAGTGAAGGCTCGAGAACGAACACGTCTTTTTATGAGTACGTATTTGTTCAGGACAAATTTTAGGTGATACTGTGGGTGTTGTTTGACTTTTCTATTGAATGTATTTTTGTTAATAAATTAATTTAGTTAATTAATGAATCTTTTTAGTACTTTCCTTTTCAATTCCTCGTTTAAACACATTCTCAAGTCTGAATCGGCTGCATCCCGAATAGTAAACTAACGGTGATCCATCTTATAAATTATAGTATATATATATAAATCGTTTAGTCATATTTATACGAGAAATTTTATGAAAATATCAAATTTTATTTGTAAAATATTAATTTCTTTTAAAAAATAATTTATATGTTGATTAATTTTTTTAATTGATACAATTTGATATTTTTATAAAAAAAATCTCATATGAATGTAGAATCTATTTATTATTAGAGAAATTTTGTGGAATTATCGCTTTTATTTTTTGAAAATATTAATTTTCCTTAATTTTATATAATGAGCAAATTGCGAGTAAAATGCAACTATAAATGATGAAAATAGAACAATAATATATGTCTTATTATTACACTATTAAATTATTGTAATAGATTAGAACATTCAAAAAAAAATAGGTCATATTTAATATTAACATAAATGTGTCATCACATATTAATAAATTGTCATTTTATCAAAAAATATAAAGGGGGTATAATTTTTATCAATTTTTTAATAAGTTTAAATTTTTTTTCTATTTTCAGATCTTTTTTAATACTTGTGCAAATGTATCAAAATTAATTGAAATTTGATTAAATATTAAAATTTACTAAAAATATTTTTTCAAGTTAAGCAAATATAACTTGGTAAAATGATATTTAATCTGTAAATATAAAATTAAAAAGTAAATCTGTAAATAAAAGAATTTAATTTAATTTTTATATTTTTGCACTTGAATGTAATGCACAATTGTGAATCTAAATATAAAACTTTAAAAAATATAATCTATAACATTTTAAAATTTTCTATAAAAATGATGTGAGTGGTGGAATAGCCTAATTTGATACGAAGGTTTGATTAGAAATCTTTTGGATTAGGTATTTAGATATGGTTATCAAAAAGTTTTCTTCGATAAAACTTTAAGATGACATAACATTTGATCAATAAAAAGTTATGAGATTCATAATATATCAAATCGAATCTCTCGATAAGTTTTACGAGACACATTGCCTTTTGCAATAACATACATTGTTTTAAGTCTCGAAACCCTATTTTAAGCACTATAGTCATTGGTCAAAACTTGGTCAAACTTGAATTATTTTTTTAATTTTTGTTATATTAATTTTTCTATTTCTAATTGATGTTGAGAATTTGTTTAGAACTATAAATACGCTTTATCAGGGTTTGTGAATAATTACATTTTCATCAATTAATATTAATACTTCTTTGTGAGTTTGTTATTTTTCTTGTGGATTTAATGCTTATCTAACATTTTTATTAGTACATTTAAACTTTCAAATCATGTTTGTGTTATAACGTTACAAAATATTGGGATTGACTCATATTTCTGCGGATTCGACTAATGACCACTACGATAAGGTAGTCTGGGGTCTCGCTTCTAATGATCGAAATGATCGTCTAACTCACTCACCGGTGAGCTATTGAGGGGGTTCAGAATAAAGCGTAGTCTCCGGAAATTAAGTGTAATGTACCTTGGAGATTTATTAGTAGTTTTTTTCAAAAATATTTCTTAAATCTTTGTATAACACATGCTCCCCTCTTAGATATATTGGTTGTGAGACCCCAGATTTTATAAATAAAGATTTAAATTTCTCAAAATATTTTTTTTATATTATGGTGTGGATTTGAGATAGTGTTATAGTTATGGGTAGTATTTGAAAATATTGCAAAGTATGCAAGTTGTTATAAATATTCGTTTGGTCGGGGAATATTCTTTTTGTTCGGGGAATATCCGCAGACGACAAGACAATCATTAGTGGACCTTACAAGAGAAATAATCGTCGTAGTTAGAAAACGACAAAAATATTTTATGGAAATAACTACGGAGGTTTTACCATTAATATTGTTGAACTACCCTAAGTAAAGTAAAGAATACGATGTCTGGCGTGGTTGCATAGTAGCACACGGTATTAATTATTGATGCTTACGTAAGAAGTCACTCGGTTATACCGCATTATTACTACGATAATTCACGATCATATCTCTATATTATTGATCCAATTATTGTCACAAAGATCATGTGCATAATATGTTATATTATTAAATTAATAATTGAGACGACAAAGTTATTCATATTATTAAATTACAATATTTACAATGTCAGAAGTTACATCGAGGAGAGGTTTAGTCACCTAATTGCGCTTGATAGGAGAAATCCTTATTGGAAAGCCCACTCTTTCCTGGGAACGACCTGATTGTTAAATATTGTGAGTTATGATATTAATGATGGATAAGTTCGTGTTGATTAAAGATGAATTTGATAGTTTCATTGTGTTAAAATTATTTGTGTTAGTGAAAATTGACATTTATTTCGATAATAATTGATGTCTGGAGGTTATATTGTTCAATCGGGTATTTGGGGAACTTTTCGTGTCGGAGTTACTATTCACGAGTTACTATTCATGAATTACTATTCACGAGTTACTATTCATGAGTTACTATTCATGAGTTTTAATAGTAACTTGACCCTTCAGCTTTCCAAGAGTTATTTGCCTCTTCGGTGTTCCAAGAGTTAATTACCCCTTCGCAAATAGTAGTTGCCTCTTCAATATTACCAAGAGTCATTTTGACCCTTCGTTAAGACCAATAACCACTCTTAGTTTTTCTATAAATAGAAGCTCATTCCTTCATTATTTCTTACGAATTCATTGAAACTACAGAGAGAGAAATTATGAGAAGTTTTATAGAGAAAATTATGAAGAGAAAGAAGAAGAGTATTCGCTATTTCACTACTTCTATATCCAGCTTTTTTTTACGTAGTGAGGGTGTTATTCTTTCTTATTCATGAAGATAACTTATGTTATTCCATTCTTTATTATTTACATTGGAATAACTCTGTAAAAGTGGCATACCCTATACATAACCTTGTGATACGCCAGATACCTATACTTGGTGAAATCCTTATGTTATTCCATTCTTATTTATTCATTGGAATAACTTGTATATCGCGAATCCCCTATACTTGGTGATCTTCTTTCGTTATTCCATTCTTTATTATTACGTTGGAATATCACATGCATGTGTTTTACTGGACCGGGTTCCATTGTTTATTATTCCGCATTTATTATTATGTTAGAACATCACGCTTCGCTTGTGAATTTCACTTGACTGGTTCCGTTATTATTATTCATTGGAATAACTTTCGCCTACATGTGAAGCAACCGCATCCATGGTGATTTCGTTGTTATTCCATTCTTTATTATTCGTTGGAACATCCCGTCCGATTGTGAATTTCACACGACTGGTTCCGTTATTATTATTCTGTTGGAATAACTCGCATACATCTGACATCGCATACATGATGATTTCGTTGTTATTTCATTCTTTATTATTCTATTGGAACATCCCGCTTGATTGTGAATTTCACCGATTGGTTCCGTTATTATTATTCGTAGGAATAACTTTGCTCTATGCTGAAGCTAACCGCATGCGTGGTGATATCTTTTGTTATTCCATTCTAGATTATACTCGGTTGATTAAAATTTTGACTTCTATACTCCATGAAATTAGTGGAATATCCTTGATATTTACGCTTCATCCAAAGATCTTTTCATGGAAATATTCTTCTGAGCATTCTTGAATTTTACTCTACAAAGAAGTATCATGTTGACAATTTGGACGTTATTGGTTCTTGGATAAATTAATTCTTGAACTTGTTTTATTGAATTATTATGTCATTGTCATCATCCTCATGTTATATTATGTTGAAAGTCATCTTCGCTTACGTGCATAGATGGACTTAGTATGATTATGACCGAGGATCATTCGGTATAATCATGACTCGTTATAAATAATATGATAAAAGTCCTCGGTGGCTTCGTAATGCATTGATGAATAGTTTTGGTATGATTATGGCCAGGGTTTATTCGGTATAGTTATGACCATTGATGATTTAATGAAAATCCTTGACCGTGGTACAAGGATGATTAGATGTGGTGGTTTATTTATTAAGCTGAGTCTCAGCGATAAAAATTGATGAAAACCTTTTAAAACCTAAAAGATAGTAGACTTTATTCTCTACTTGACTCTTTTAATGGATTGCATATTCCGCTGCAGTTAAACTTGATGTTTATTGTATATTATCAGTTTAACATTGTTGAAGACTAATGATAATTTATTCTGTATTATCTTAGTCATAATATTTCTTACTGGGCTAGTTGAGCTCACCCTTTCCTTCACTGTTCTCTTTAGGAAATGAGAATATAGCTAGGACGAGTCGGGGAACAGAGTTACGGTCCAGATGATAGCATTAGTAGTCCTCACTATTCTGTTAAATAGTGTGACAATAAATGTAACGAGGACTGAATTTGAGTTTGTATACTGTCTATGAGGACTCCATTGAGAATGGATATTGTCTAGAAGGTAGTATTCTTGTTTAAATTCTCAGTTTATGTTTTTTCGTATTTTACACGACAGCTGTATAGTTTAATTTGTATTTGTATTGTGTACCATGTATTTGGCGACTCAAGATGGGTGATTAATACCTAATTTTGGGGGCGTCACAGTTGGTATCAAAGCTTAGGGATATGATCCCGGCTAAGATGTGAGATAAGAACTAGGAGGGGAGAGACGGGGAATTCCTTCGCTAAGTATGATCTACTAAGTTTATTTGGTATTTAATTGGCTCAGTCGGTGTATAGGGATAATATGTGACATGTTAATTAACCCCTTGTTTTGTGGCAATATTTGAAAATGGCATCCGAAAATGTTGAGATAATAATGGAGCACACAGGAGACGATTGAGTCTCCATGCATCAATAATCGGGATAATGTGCAGGATGGCGATAATCCTCCGTAAACAACAACACCGATCAAATGACGAAGCAATGAGACGTTTAGGAGATTTTAGAAATTCATGCAACATCAAAGTAAGGCGGCTCCTGTTCATAATGCAGGTAAAAATAATGGCACCCGCGGTCGGTCACCGCTAAATAGTTCAAGGAGCTGGGACCACCGGAGTTTTTGGGAAAGCTAGAACCACTTAAGGCGGAAACGTGGTTAAAGTAGATGACTAAGATATTTGATGTCTTGGGATGCTCTAAGGAGCAAAAGGCTCCCTTTGCCACCTTTATGTTGCGTGAAGAGGCAGATTACTGGTGGGAATCTGTAAAACGTACCCAGCCTGACACACTCAAGATGTCTTAGGATAAGTTCCAAGAGCTATTCAACGACAAGTACTTTTCCGAAAGTATTCGTCACATGAAGGAGGTGGAGTTCATCAAGCTGGAGCAAAATAATATGACCGTGTCGCAGTACGAGTCTAAGTTTGCCAAGTTGTCTCGGTTTGCATCCCATTTGGTCGATAATGAGGAGCGAATGACGCGAATGTTTCTAAGAGGTTTGAAACCCAATATACGTCAATACCTCATTTTTCACAAACTTTGTTTATATTCAGATGTTGTGAATAGGGCTCAGTTATTAGAGCGCGATAATGAGTCAGCACAACCAAAAGGCAACGACCAACAACACGATAATAATCATACCGGTGGCAACGGTCATCGGAACAATGATAACCATCGTGGGGGAAATTATCATGCCAAGAATGGTAACCATTTCGGTGGTAATCATGGCCAAGATAATAGGAATGGGAATTTCAAGAAGAGGAAATTCAACAATGATGGAAAGACGTCAGCACCAGCACCCGTTGTTAAGGAAGGAGAATGACCACCTATCATATGTTTCAAATGCGAAGGGAAGGGACATATCAGTCCAAACTGCGCGATGCCATCCAAAGCATGTTATAATTATGGAAAAGAAGGTCACTTAGCCTGATTTTGTCGTTCACCGAAGACAAGTTCAGGTAGGATGGAGGCACCAAAGACCGTTCTAGAAAAGTCAAAATCGGTAGTGTAAGGGAGAGCGTTTTTCGTGACTTCTCAAAAAAACGAGTAACCCGAACGAAGTTAGTACAGGTTAGTTAATTATAAATTGCGAAGTCTATACCTTATAAGATACCGGTTCTACCCATTATTTTATCTCTCTTGCTTGCGTTCAACGTTTAAATTTGATTCCGGAGAAGTTAGACTTTGACTTATTGGTAAATGATCTCTTTTTAAAAATCTTATAATTACATTATTTTTTAGGGCAAATGACAAAAATGTACCCTGAAGTTGTAAACTTCTTTCTGTTTGCGAATAAACAATCAACACCTCCATGAACTTTTAAAATACAATGTTGTTCTTTTTTGTCAGTTTCGACCAATTAGTCGCCTAAAATACGATTTGATTGTCGTTGACATAGTTTGACAGTATAGTTGTAATAATATACACCTAATTCCCTCCAAAAAGCGTATATCTATGTCCTATCCTTCCATATTCAGCAAAATAGAAGATATATAAACATATCTTCCACCGTCCAATAACAGATCTAATAGTTGAGATCGACTTGAGTATGGGTCTGACCGCTATAAGGACTAGCAGCTAGTGCAACTCCTACTATTGGCCAGGGTAATGACTAAGTACATCTGCAAGTACGTTGACTACTACATGCGGGGCAACCTTGACGTTGTTATTTATTTTCAATGTATGCTTTTTTAATTTCAATAGATGATATTTTAATTTCAGTGTATGATATTTCAATGGTTTAGTGATTTTAATAAGTGTTTTGTGCATCTTGAATGGTCTAAATTATTCTTCTATTTTGATGATAACAAAAATAAGAATGACCAAGTCTTTACTATATGAACTGACTTTCTATCATAACGTGACTTCAACCTTCACTCAACAATCGTAAAGTTTGTTTTGAGCACTTTACTCTATGATAGTAAAGTGATTCACTCAACGATAGTAAAGTTCCCTTTGAGCACTTCTATGACGCCCCCAAAATAGGTATACATCACCTATTCTGAGTCGCCAAATACATGGTACAGAATACAAATACAATCTTAAATATACAACATGAGCTGTGAGTTTTAATACAAATATTGTCTTCTAGACATTATTCAAACTCAAAATAAGTCCTCAATACATTTATTATCACACTATTTCATAGAATAGTGAGGACTACTAATACTATCATCTGGACCGTCACTCCGTTTCCCGACTAGTCCCTATTACGTTCTCATTTCCTGAAGAGAACAATGAAAGAAAAAAGGGTGAGCTCAACTAGCCCAGTAAGAAATATTATGACTAAGATAATGCAGAATAATTTATCGTTAGCCTTCAACAGTGTTAAACTAATACAATATAACAAACATCAAGTTTAACTGCAGCGGAATAAGCAATCCATTAGAAGAGTCAAGTAAAGAATAAAATCTACTATCTTCTATGATTTAAAAGGTTTTTCCATCACTTTTATCGCTGAGACTTAGCTTATTAAATAAACCACGTCATCCGTGCACTACGGCCAAGGATATTCATTAGTATTACGACCACAAATTATCCATGCACTACGGGCCAAGGATATTCGTGTTTTCATCAATGGTCATGATCATGCCAACAACTGTCCATCAATGCACTACGGGCCAATGAGGACTTTTATTAGATCATTTGTAACATTACGGTCATGACTATACCGAATAATCCTCGGTCATAATCATACAAAGTCCATCTACGCTTTTCTGTGCCATGGATGACTTTCAACATAATATAAACATGAGGATGATGACAATGACATAATAATTCAATAAAACAAGTTTAAGAATTAAATTTTAAAGATTTATAAGTTAATTTATCACGAACTCAAAACGCCCAAATTGTCAACATGATCATCGCTTTGTGGAGTAAAATTCAAGAATGCTCGTAAGAATATTTCCATGAAAAGATCTTTGGATGAAGCTTGAAATATCCAGGATATTCTATTAATTTCATGGAGTATAGAAGCCAAAACTTTAACCAACCGAGTATAATAGAATATATGAACTGCCGCAAATGGATTTTTTCGCTTCATTATGCGGTAATCCAATAGGCAGATCATTTTCACAATTTAATAAGGAATGAATACAAAGGATCATTCACCATGCATGTGGTAATCCACATAGATAAAAGTTATTCCAATGTAATAATAAAGAATGGAATAATAGAAGAATTTACCACGCATGCGATAGGCCGCGCATGCATGAGTTATTCCCGATAGAATAATAAAGAATGGAACCGTGTCATGCGAAATCACTTATGATGCATGGATATTCCAAATGAATAATAAAGAATAGAATAACAACAGAATTCACTGTGCATGCGATAGAATCGCATGCATAAAAGTTATTCTAATGTAATAATAAATAATGGAACCGAGTCATGCGAAATCGCATGCATGAGGATATTCCAATGTAATAATAAAGAATGGAATAACAACGAAATTCACGGACATGCGATAGATCGCGATGCATAAAGTTATTCCAATGAATAATAAATAATGAAACCAGTCATGCGTAATATGCACGCAGACGTGATATTCCAAGCGAGAATAATAAAGAATGGAATAATGAAGAATTTCACCGTGTATGCGGTGCCAGATGCAGACAAGTTATTCCAATGAGAATAATAAATAGTGGAACTAGGTCATGCGCGAATACATACGCATGTGATATTCAAATGTAATAATAAATAATGGAATAATGTAAGAATTTCACCGTGTATGCGATATCAGATTGACAAAAGTTATTCCAACATAATAATAAGGAATGGAATAACAATAGCTCTCTTCATGAAAATGAAAGAAATAATACCCCTTACCTCAAAAGAAGATTGGATACTGGAATAGTGAGGTAGCAGACTTCTCTTCTTCTTTCTCTCTATAATAATTGCTCTATAGCTTTAGTGAATTGGTAAGAAATGAAGGAAGAATGAGCTTCTATTTATAGAAAAATATAGTTTCGATAATTGCACGTTTTGGGGCTCGAAATATTACAGTACTGTAAGACCCCAAATTATTATTAATGAAATTAAATTTTTTCTATTTATTATGTTAAAATAGTAAGGGTTGATTTGATTAATGTGGTGAGTTATGGGTAAAATACGCAATTATTTCAAACATGCAAGTGGTTATAAAATATTCATTGTTGTTGGGGAATATTCGTTTGGTCGTGGAATATTCTTACTATCGGGGAATATTCGTACGACGGCGCAGCCTTGTGTGGGCCCCATAACGGAAAGCGATGGAGGAAGAAAGCGACAAGAATAAGTTGTTTATAAATAATCTGCGTAGTTATTCACAGTATTAATATTGTTAGAATACCCGGTGGTTTAAACACAAGATAATACCGTATTATTGCAATTATTGATTCTTACGTAAGAAGGCATTACTCAATAATTTTACACAGTGAATTACTATTCAATATTATATTTTATTGATTCAATAATTGCTACGTTGATATTATTATTGTTTTAATAATTGTCACCGCACAATATTTTCATTATCGATCAATAATTCATATTATTTGAATAATATTATTAGATAATATTATTGGCAATGTCTAGAAAGTTACATTTCTAAGGAGAGGTTTGGTCATCTAATTCATGCGCTAGTAAGGAGAAATCCTTATTGAAAGCCCCTCTTTCTGGGAACCGCTATCGATCATCGATATTGTGATTCTGTAATATTATTTGTGAATAATTAATTATTAATTTATATGATGAGGAAAATATTGATTTTATGTGGATATAGATGGAGAAAATTTTAATGTGACAATTGTTGAAAATTAATAATTTATCTTTTTTCGATAAAATAATTCATTTAAATATATTATTTTAATAATATAATAATGGTGATATTTTACAATGAATGTGGGATATATGAGTATATATGAGGAGGAAGAGAATTTTGTTGCATTAAATGGTGTTTTGTGTGTCGGTAGACCCCAATTCTTGACCGAAATTTGATTATAATTTGTAAAATCGTCTGTTTGTGGATTTTGGTCAATTTCGTTTGGAAATTGGAAAATTTTTCTTCTGCAAAATTGTAGATAATGAAATTTCCTATGAAAAATACATGTGGTTCAAATTTTTCTGATAAAATAGCTATTTATTATGAATTATTGAAGTTCCATAGTTCCGAAATAATTGATTTTTGAAAGTTTTAATTATTTTAATTACAAAACGCGTTTTTTTGCTTGGTGGCTGCATTAAACATGTGCAAGGTGGCTGAATTCAGATTCAAGAGGTGGGCTTGACAATTTTGTAAATATAATAATATTATATTAAATTTTACGCTTTTAGTGTTCTAAGCAATTTTCTATAAATAGGTGCTTAGATTAGAATTGAAAATCACACCGTAAATGAAGTTTTCTCTATTTTCTCTCGATATATTGAGCATATTCTTGTGAGTATTTTGATATCTTGAGTGTTGCTATACTGGTGCAAGTTCCCTTCAAAGACTATATCTAGTATTTCGATGAGAGTACCCGTCTTTTCGAGGTAAATGATGTTATTTTTTCATATATGATATTATTTCTTTCAATATCATTATCAAAGATTGATCGAACTTTTAATCAAATTTGAAACCTTTTGTTCTGGGGTTACTATTCACGATATCTATTAATTATTCACGTATATGATACTATTCACTTAATACGACCATTATTCATGAAAAATGAAATTTTTTCCTTTTCGTCAAAATATCTATTATGGATACTAGCTTTGATTGTATCCATGTTTTGATCATTCTTGAATTTTACTTCTATATGATTATTTATGAGGTATTTTGGACATGAAATAGCTAAAATACTAATCCTTGATATTTATTCTTTTGTTTCAATTGGATTCGCTTCCTTTAAAATATTTTTCATAGTCCTCAAATCCTAAATGATGATATTATTGAATATCTTTGGCCCGTAGTGCAAAGATAAATGATTTTATAATGAATATCTTTGGCGTAGTGCAAAAGATGAGCAGTGTTGAGATTTAACATGACTGCGATCGATGAATATCTTTGCCTATAGTGCAAAGATGAAAATTTGATTCAAGATGAATATTGATTGATGTTACAGGATAAAATATTGACGATGGACTTTTAAATTCATAGATAATAGTAGATTTCATTCTACGTAACTCATCTATGAATTATTATTTCCAATCGCTAATCTGAAACTTGTTGTCTATTCAATTCTATCGATTTTTCCCCTGTTGAAGACTAACGATAATTTGTTCTATATTATCTTAGTCATAATATTCTTTCTTGGACTAGTTGAGCTCACCCTTTTCCTTTTTGTTCTATTTTTTCTTCGGGAGGAGAGAGAATGTAGCGAGTACTAGTCGGGGGTGGAATGAAGGTTCTAGGAAGTTGTTTTAGTAGTCCTCACCATTTTTGTAAAGTATTGTATCAATAATTGTAATGAGGACTTAGTTGGGTATGTATATTATCTAGATGACAATATTTGTATTTAAACTCACAGTTTATGGGTTGTATTAATAAAGTTGTAGTTGTTTCTGTACCATGTTATTGACGACTCAGAATGGGTGATGTATACCTATTTTGGGGGCGTCACAAGTACAATACCTCCAACTTTTCTTTCATTTTTAATTTAGTCCTGCAAGTATTATCAAACTTGCACCACCTCCCCTAATAGTAAATAATGTGAATCAATAGTTCAATCATGTGAATCAATAGTTATAATCATGTGAAAATACGAATTACAGTATAGTACCTCCATTTATACCTCCATTTTTAACTTAGTCATGCAAGTATTATCAATCTTGCACCAACTCCCCTAATAGTAAAAGAATGTGATTTAATAGTACACACATGTGAACAAATAGTTATATAAGCATGTGAATTAGTAGCAATTAATTTCTCATTTATCCGATTAATTACCCGATTTATCAATATAACCCCCAGACATCAATTATCATCTGAATAGATGTCGATTTCCATTAACACTAATAATCCCAACACAATGGAACTATCAAATTCATCTTTAATCAACACAAACTTATTCATCATTAATATTATAACTCACAATATTTAACAACCAGGTGGAATGTACTCTATAGTAAGTCAAAATTCGGTAGTTTAAGTGAGAGCGTTTATCGAGGAACCCGAACGAAGTTATTACGGGTAAGTTAATTATAAACTCTTGCGAAGTCTATACCTTATTCAATACCGATTCTACCCACTCTTTTATTTCTCCTAGTTGTGTTCAATGTTTGAACTTGGCTCTTGAGAAATTAGACTTTGACTTATCTGTTGAAACTCTATTAGGAGAAACCTTCGTTACATTCACTGTTTATAAATCTTGTTTAATTCAAATCGACACTTTCACGTTACCTGTCAATCTTATCTCTTTGAAAATACTTGCCTTTGATGTGATTTTAGGAATCGATTGGTTAACTACTCATCATGCTTTTTGTAAGGTTGTTAGCTTTTATATTCCTAACCAACTTGTTATGCGAATTCAAGCAACCAAACCACTAAAGTTAATCACTGTTATATCAAGCCATAAGTAAAGAGCCCCGATCCTTTCATTGTTGACTTCTTTGTGTGGAATGCACCGAAGCCAGACTTTTCGTAGGGGACGTTGTGAATGACGATGGCAAATTGATAGGTATCAATGTGACGTGTTATCCAAGTCTTGGATGAGAGTCACAGATTTGAATGATATTTCTATCGTTAATAAATTTCTTGACGTATTTAAGAAGACTTCGCCTACCCCGTAGGCGTGAAATCGAATTTTGAACTGACCCCAGTACAAAACCCATTTCTTCAACCCTTAAATATTTCTTCAACCAAAACGAAAGTATAATGCGCCAAAGACATTGGCTCGAAAGTCATTGAAGATTACGATCATACCATTCAATATCATCGTGGAAGAGAGAACGTGGTAGCTGACGCGTTGAGTAGAAGATCATATGCGTTTACGAGTGTGATGTTGTTAACACAAAAACCCATTTCGTAAAACTTACAAATGATGAAGATAGAGTTAAAGACTCTAGGGACCCACGTGAAGATAACGAATATACGAGTAGAATCGAATTTAATCGATAAAGTTAAAGCCGCTCAAACTACACACCTGGAGCCTATGAATGTTCAAGAAGGCGTTATCTCAACCCTCGATTTTAATTGGCCCATTTGAAATCCTCGATCGAGTAGGAACTGTGGCCTATAGACTCGCTTAACCGCCAAGTATGTCTCGTGTTCATAACGTTTTTCATATATCCATGTTACGTAAATATTTGAAAGACCCGAACCACATTATTGAGTTAGAACCGGACGAAATAGCGGAAGATTTAACGTATGAAGAGATTCCTGTTCAAATCTTGGATAAGAAGGAACATATTCTACGCTCCAAGGTTATACCTCAAGTCAAAGTTTTGTGGAGAAACCACGATGTTGAGGAAATGACCTGGGAGTTAGAATCTGAAATAAAATCAAGGTATCCTTACCTCTTCGACAAACCAGGTATGTACCCTAATTTTGAGGGCAAAATTTCATAAGAAGGGAGGTTGTAAGACCCCAACTTTTATGAATAAAGATGAATTTTCAATAAATATCATTTTTGAATATTATGGAGTAAATCCTTCGCTAGTGTGTTCTACCTAAGCTTATTTGTTAGTTAGTCAGTATATAGGGATATTATGTGATATGTTGATTTCTTTAATTAACCCTTGTTTTATGGCAGTATTTGAGAATGTCGACCGAGAATGTTAACATGTGGAGTTGAGACCATGGAGACGCTGTACTCACCAATGAGGAGAAACGCGTGTAGGTGGCAATGTTCCTCCCGTGAACAACGCCATCGAAGCGATGATGAACGACGGATGTTTAGAAGTTTTTGCAGTTCATGCAAAATCAAGAGAGGAGACTCGTGCACAAAATATGGTGGAAATGATAACAACGCACAATTTGTCACACGCCAAGCGATTCAAAGAGTTGGACCACCACGAATTCTCGGGGAAAGCCGGATCCGATTAAAGGCGGAGACGTGGGTCAAAACAAATTACCAAGATATTCGATGTCTTGGGATGCACGGAAGAACGAAGGTTCCATTCGTTACTTTTATGTAAAGTAATGAGGCGATTCTTGGTGGAAATCGTGAAGCGTACTCCATCCATTGCATTCTCGGCATGTCTTGGGAGATGTTTGTAAACTGTTCAATGACAAGTACTTTCCGAAAGTATTCATCATATGAAGGAAGTGGAGTTTATTAGACTGGAACAAAATAACATGACGGTGTCCCCGTACGAGGCAAAGTTTGCAGAGTTGTCCAGGTTTACACCTCATTTGGTGGAGAATGAGGAACGTATGACGCGGATGTTTCTGAGAGGTTTGCAAACCCGACATACGTCAGTATCTCATTTCTCATAAATTTTCTCTCTATTCAGATGTTGTCAACAGGGCTCAATTATTAGAGAGAGATAACGAGTACGTTTAACCGAGGGACCATAACCAGGATCATACCGGAGATAGCAGTCAACAGAATAACGATAACCAGCAGAGAAAGAAAAAGATGGACAAAAATGGTAACCACTCTGGTGGTAGTCATGGCCATGAGAATAGAAGAAGCGAGTCGGGAGATTTTAAAAAGAGGAGATTTAACAATGACCATATGAAGACGTCAACACCAGCAGCAACTGGTTCTAAAGGAAGAGAACGACCACCGGTCATATGCTATAAGTGCGGGAAAGAAGGACATATCAGTCCAAACTGCCCACAACATTTCAAGGTATGTTATAATTGTGGAAAGGAAGGACATATCGCTCGAGATTATGACGATAAGCGAAACCAAGTCCGTGGGGGGGACGGTGACTCAAAAGGTCGTCAAAAAAAGTCAAAGTCAGCGGTTCCTGGAAGAGCATTTGTCGTGACTGGTCAAAATACGAGGAACCCAGACGAGGTGATCACGGGTAAGCTAATCATTTATTCTTGCGAAGTTTATACCTTACTTGATACCGGTGCTACCCATTCATTTATCTCTCCTGCTTGTGCTCAACGTTTAAACTTGACTCAGGAGAAATTAGACTTTGATTTATCTGTGGAGACTCAGTTTAGAGAAACTTTCATCACATCCAATCGTATATGAATCTTATTTGATTCAAGTTGGCACCATCACCTTACTTGTTGACCTTATCTCTTTAAAGATACTTGTTTTTGATGTGATTTTAGGGATTGATTGGTTAACTACTCATCATGCCAAAATTGATTATTTTCGTAAGGTTGTTAGTTTTCATATTCCTAACCAACCTATTGTACAAATTCAAGCAACTAAGCCACTAAAATCAATCGCTGTCATATCAAGTCATAAAGCTATTCGTTTATTAAAAAATGGATGCCAAGCTTTCTTAGCCCATTATATGGATTTGAATAAAGACACGTCGGATTTGAATAATATTCCTGTTGTTATTGATTTTCCTGACGTATTTCTGAAGAACTTCCGCCTACAACCCCGTAACGTGAAGTTGAATTCTTTATTGATCTTGAACCCCAGACAAAGGCCATTTCTAAAACCCCATATCGAATGGCTCCTATTGAACATCAAGAGTTAAAGGTCCAAATCTGAGAGTTGTTGGACATCGGTTTCATTGGATCCAAGTACATCTCCCTGGGGTGCTCCTGTTTTATTAGTAAAGAAGAAAAGACGGGAGTATGCGATTTTGTATTGACTATCGGAATTGAACCATGTTACCATTAAGAATAGGTATCCGCTACCTCGTATTGATGACTGTTTGACCGATTGCAAGAAGAGCACAATTCTTTTCAAAGATCGATCTTCGCTCGGATATCATCACCAAGATTAGAACCGAGGATATTCCAAAAGCCTTCGTAACTCGATGCAGGCATTATAAATTTTATTCATGTCTTTTGGATTGACTAATTCTCCTACGGCTTTCATGGATATGATGAACCGAGTATTCAAGGACTATTTGGATCAATTCGTTGTTGTCTTTATTGATGACATCCTCATATATTCCAAAAGTCGTGAAGATTATGAGCACCATTTGAAGTTGGTACTCCAAAGGCTTCGTGAAAACAAGCTATATGCCAAATTAAAGAAATGCGAGTTCTGGCTTGAGGAAGTAGCATTCCTTGGGCACGTGGTATCAAAACATGGAGTATCTGTGGATCAGCGAAGATTGAAGCAATACAAAGTTGGGAGCAACCAAAGTCGGTGACCGAAGTACGTAGCTTTCTGGGCCTAGCTGGTTATTATCGGAGATTCGTGGAAGGGTTTTCTCGAATCGCTACTCCATTAACTCAGCTAACTTGGAAGGATACAAAATTCGTTTGGGCGAGGAGGAATGCGAGAAGAGTTTCCAAGAGCTTAAGAGGAGACTTATTTCAAGACTGTTCTAATAATACCATCCGGTTCGGATGGATTTGTTATCTACAACGATGATGCTTCGGAATAAAGGGTTAGGATGTGTTCTCATGAAGCGTGGGAAAGTCATAGCCTATGCCTTATGACAACTTAAAGAATATGAGAGGAATTATCCTACTCATGATCTAGAGTTAGCATTTGATCGTCTTTCAAGGCTTAAAGATATGGAGGCACTATCTATATGGGGAGAAAGTGGAGATATATTCAGACCATAAAAGCCTCAAATATTTCTTCACTCAAAAAGAACTCAACATGCGGTAATGACGTTAGCTCGAGTTGTTGAAAGATTACGACCACACTATTCAATACCATCCTAGAACAATGAACGTGGTAGGTGACGTAGCGTTGAGTAGAAGATCATATCGCAGGAACGAAAAGCGATGATGTCCAAAGATAATGACGTAGAGCCAACTTTAATAGAAAAGTTTAAGGTCATGCTAAGCCACCCAGGCCGGAGTCGATGCGTATGAAGAAGAAAGTACAAGAAGATGCTATTTCAAAGCAAGAATCGATGAAGAAGGAATACTTGAGTCCACCTGCACTCGTGTTCCTAACGACTACGATTTGAAGTACAAGATTATAATGGAGGTACACAATACACCATTTGCGATCCATCTCGAAGTACCAAATGTATCCCGTGATCTTGACATACAATTTAGTGGAATAATATGAAGAGAGAGATTGCAAAGTTTATCTCGACGTGTTTAACTTGTCAACATGTAAAGCGCGAGCATCAAGTACCTAAGGGTCCATTGCAACCACTTGAGATTACGAAATGGAAGTGGGAACACATTACCATGGATTTTGTTACTGGGTCTTCCTATGATTTCTCAAGGTATCGATGTTATTTGGGTTATTGTTGATAGATTAACCAAGTTCGCTCATTTTGCCGACACTGGAGACTTATTCCTTTAACGACTTGCTAGTATGTATGACGCTGAATGAGATTGTGAGGTTGCATGGCATGCCAGTATCCATAGTTTCGGATCGTGACCCAAGATTCACTTCACGATTTTGGGTTAGCTTGCAAAAAGCTATGGGCACAGATTTACGATTTAGTTTGGCATACCATCCTCAAACGGACAGACAATCAGAGAGGACTATTCAAACTCTTGAAGATTTATTAAGACTCTGTGTCCTAGACTTCAAAGGGAGTTGGGATAAGTATTTACCATTGGTGGAATTCTCCTACAACAACAGTTATCAGACAAGCATTGGTGTGGCCCCATTTAAAGCATTGCATGGACGAAAGTGTCGCTCTCCAGTATGTTGGAACGAGGTGGGTGAAGCAACATTGTTGGGACCCGAGTTGGTACATATGACTATGGAAAAGATCCAAATGATTTGACAACGTATACAAACGGCACAAGATCGACAAAAGAGCTATGCGGATCTTCATCGAAAGGACGTGGAATTTAGTATTGGGGATCATGTATTGCTGCGTGTTGCCCCATGGAAGGGAGTTACAAGATTCGGGAAGAGAGGAAAGCTCAATCCACGATTTATTGGTCCATTTCAAATTCTTGACCGAGTAGGTAATGTAGCCTATAGACTCGCGTTACCTCCGAAAGTATGTCTCGTGTTCATAATGTGTTTCACATATCTCACTTTTTGTAAATATGTGAAAGACCCGAACCACGTTATTGAAGTTAGAAACCGCAGACGAGATAGCCAAAGACTTAACGTACGAAGAGGTACCTGTCAAGATCTTGGATAGGAAGGAGCATGTCCTACGCACGAAGGTCATACCACAAGTTAAAGTTTTATGGAGAAACTATGCTATAGAGGAAATGACCTGGGAGTTGGAAACGGAAATGAAAGCGAGGTATCCTCACCTTTTCGAAATACCAGGTACGTACGTCAATTTTGAGGATGAAATTTCATAAGGAGGGGAGGTTGTAAGACCCCAAATTATTATTAATAAAATTGAATTTCCTCTATTTATTATGTTGAAATAGTAAGGGTTGATTTGATTAATGTGGTGAGTTATGGGAAAAATACGCAATTATTTCAAACATGCAAGTGGTTATAAATATTCATTGTTGTTGGGAAATATTCGTTTGGTCGTGGAATATTCTTACTGTCGGAGAATATTCGTACGACGGCGCAGCCTTGTGTGGGCCCCATAACGGAAAGCGATTGGAGGAAGAAAACGACAAGAATAAGTTGTTTATAAATAACGACGTAGTTGTTACAGTTAATACTGTTAGAATACCCGGTGGTTTAAACACAGTAGCACACGGTATTGCACCAATTATTGATTCTTACGTAAGAAGGCATTACTCAATAATTGTTATAGTAATTACTGTTCAATATTATATTTAATTGATTCAATAATTGCTACGTTGATATTATTATTGTTTTAATAATTGTCACTGCATAATATTTTTATTATCAGATCAATAATTCATATTATTTGAATAATATTATTAGATAATATTATTGGCAATGTCTAGAAAGTTTTGTCTAAGGAGAGGTTTGGTCATCTAATTGCGCGCCAGTAAGGAGAAATCCTTATTGGAAAGCCCCTCTTCGGGAACTGTCTCGTCACAAGATTGTGATTACGTAATATTATTTGTGAATAATTAATTATTAATTTATATGATGAGGAAAATATTGATTTTATGTGGATATAGATGGAGAAAATTTTTAATGTGACAATTGTTGAAAATTAATATTTTATCTTTTTCGATAAAATAATTCATTTAAATATATTATTTTAATAATATAATAATGGTGATATTTTACAATGAATGTGGGATATATGAGTATATGAGGAGGAAGAGTATTTTTGTTGCATTAAATGATTAACACATGTTTTGTGGTGCGGTCAGAGACCCAATTCTTAATAGAAATTTGATTATAGCCGTAAAATCGTCTGTTTGTGGATTTTTGGTCAATTTACATTTGGAAATTGGAAAATTTTCTTCCGCAAAGTTGTAGATAATGAAATTTCCTATGAAAAGACACGTGGTTCAAATTTTTACGATAAAAGAGCTATTTATTATGAATTATTGAAGTTAAAAGTAGTTCAAATAATTGATTTTTGAAAGTTTTAATTATTTTTAATTACAAAAACGTTTTTTTTGCTTGGTGGGCTGCATTAAACATGTGTAAGGTATTTGAATTCAGATTCAAGAGGTGGGCTTGACAATTTTGTAAATATAATAATATTATATTAAATTTTCATTTTTGGTGTTCTAAGCAATTTCTATAAATAGGTGCTTAGGTTAGAATTAAAAATCACACCGAAATGTAAGTTTCTCTCTATTTCTCTCTCAATATATTGAGCGTATTCTTGTGAGTATTTTGATACCTTGAGTGTTGCTATACGGTGCAAGTTCCCTTCAGCACTATATCTAGTATTTCAGTCAGGAGTACCGTCTTTTCGAGGTAAGGGATGTTATTTTTTTCATATATGATATTATTTCTTTCAAAATCATTATGCCGAAGTATTGATCTGAACTTTTAATCAAATTTGGAACTTTTTGTAACGGGGTTACTATTCACGATATCTAGACTTTATTCACGTATATAACACTATTCACGAATCGATTAATTATTCATCGAAAAATGAAATTTTTTCCTTTTAAGTCAAAATATCTATTATGGATACTAGCTTTGATTGTATCCATGTTTTGATCATTCTTGAATTTTACTTCACTATGATTATTTATGAGGTATTTTGGACATGAAATAGTGAAATCTGAATCCTTGATATTTATTCTTTTGTTTCATTGGATTCGTTTCCTTTAAAATATTTTTCATCATCCTCATCCTAAATGATGATATTATTGAATATCTTTGGCCCTGTAGTGCAAAAGATAAATAATTTTATAATGAATATCTTTGGCGTAGTTCAAAGATGAGCAGTGTTGAGATAAACACGACCGATCGATGAATATCTTTGTTCAGGTGCAAAGATGAAAATTTGATTCAAGATGAATATTGATTGATGTTACAGGATAAAATATTAACGATGGACTTTTAAATTCATAGATAATAGTAGATTTCATTCTCTACGTAACTCATCTATGAATTATTATTTCCCTACCGATCCGAAACTTGTTATCATCAGATTCTATCGATTTTTTCCTGTTGAAGACTAACGATAATTTGTTCTATATTATCTTAGTCATAATATTCTTTCTTGGGCTAGTTGAGCTCACCCTTTTCCTTTTGTTCCATTTTTTCTTCTCGTGAGGCGAGAATGTAGAAGTACTAGTGTGAGTACGGAATGAAGGTTCTAGGAAGTTGTTTTAGTAGTCCTCACCATTTTGTAAAGTATTGTATCAATAATTGTAATGAGGACTTAGTTGGGTATGTATATTGTCTAAATGACAATATTTGTATTTAAACTCGCATGATTTATGGGTTGTATTAATAAAGTTGTAGTTGTTTCTGTACCATGTTATTGACGACTCGGATGGGTGATGTATACCTATTTTGGGGGGGCGCCACAAGACAATACCTCCAACTTTACTTTCATTTTTAATTTAGTCCTGCAAGTATTATCAAACTTGCACCACCTCCCCTAATAGTAAATAATGTGAATCAATAGTTCAATCATGTGAATCAATAGTTATAATCATGTGAAAATACGAATTACAGTATAGTACCTCCATTTATACCTCCATTTTTAACTTAGTCATGCAAGTATTATCAATCTTGCACCAACTCCCATAATAGTATAAGAATGTGATTTAATAGTACACACATGTGAATAAATAGTTATATAAGCATGTGAATTAGTAGCAATTAATTGCTCATTTATCCAATTAATTACCTGATTTAACAATATAACCCCCAGACATCAATTATCATCTGAATAGATGTCGATTTCCATTAACACTAATAATCCCAACACAATGGAACTATCAAATTCATCTTTAATCAACACAAACTTATTCATCATTAATATTATAACTCACAATATTTAACAACCAGGTGGAATGTACTCTATAGCAAGTCAAAATTCGATAGTTTAAGTGAGAGTGTTTATCGAGGAACCCGAACGAAGTTATTACGGGTAAGTTAATTATAAACTCTTGCGAAGTCTATACCTTATTCGATACCGATTCTACCCACTCTTTTATTTCACCTAGTTGCGTTCAATGTTTGAACTTGACTCTTGAGAAATTAGACTTTGACTTATCTGTTGAAACTCTATTAGGAGAAACCTTCGTTACATTCACTGTTTATAAATCTTGTTTGATTCAAATCGACACTTTCACGTTACCTGTCAATCTTATCTCTTTGAAAATACTTGCCTTTGATGTGATTTTAGGAATCGATTGGTTAACTACTCATCATGCTTTTTGTAAGGTTGTTAGCTTTTATATTCCTAACCAACTTGTTATGCGAATTCAAGCAACCAAACCACTAAAGTTAATCACTGTTATATCAAGCCATAAGTAAAGAGCCCCGATCCTTTCATTGTTGACTTCTTTGTGTGGAATGCACCGAAGCCAGACTTTCCGTAGGGGACGTTGTGAATGACGATGACAAATTGATAGGTATCAATGTGACGTGTTATCCAAGTCTTGGATGAGAGTCATAGTTTTGAATGATATTTCTATCGTTAATAAATTTCTTGACATATTTCTGAAGACTTCTTGGCCTACCCCAGAGCGTGAAATCGAATTTTGTATTGACCCCAGTACAAAACCCATTTCTTCAACCAAAACGAACGTATAATGCGCCAAAGACATTGGCTCGAGCTGTTGAAGATTACGATCATACCATTCAATATCATCGTGGAAGAGAGAACGTGGTAGCTGACGCGTTGAGTAGAAGATCATATGCGTTTACGAGTGTGATGTTGTTAACACAAAAACCCATTTCGTAAAACTTACAAATGATGAAGATAGAGTTAAAGACTCTAGGGACCCACGTGAAGATAACGAATATCTGAAAGAGAATCGACTTTAATCGATAAAGTTAAAGCCCTCAAAACTACACACCGAGTCGATGAATGTTCAAGAAGGCGTTATCTTAACCCTCGATTTTAATTGGCCCATTTAAAATCCTCGATCGAGTAGGAACTGTGGCCTATAGACTCGCTTTACCCCTAAGTATGTCTCGTGTTCATAACGTTTTTCATATATCCATGTTACGTAAATATGTGAAAGACCCGAACCACATTATTGAGTTAGAACCGGATGAAATAGCGGAAGATTTAACGTATGAAGAGATTCCTATTCAAATCTTGGATAAGAAGGAACATATTCTACGCTCCAAGGTTATACCTCAAGTCAAAGTTTTGTGGAGAAACCACGATGTTGAGGAAATGACCTGGGAGTTAGAATCTGAAATAAAATCAAGGTATCCTTACCTCTTCGACATACCAGGTGTGTACCCTAATTTCGAGGGAAAAATTTCATAAGAAGGGAGGTTGTAAGACCCCGACTTTTATGAATAAAGATGAATTTTTAATAAATATCATTTTTGAATATTATGGAGTAAATCCTTCGCTAGTGTGTCCTACCTAAGCTTATTTGTTAGTTGGTCAGTATATAGGGATATTATATGATATGTTGATTTCTTTAATTAACCCTTGTTTTATGGCAGTATTTGAGAATGTCGACAAGACCATGGAGACGCTTTGTCTTTCACCAATGAGGAGAACGCAACAGTTTGAAATGTTCTCTCCTGTGAACAACGCCAATCGAGCAGCGGATGATGAACGACGGATGTTTAGAAGTTTTTGCGTTCATGTAAAATCGAGGAAGGGAGACTCGTGCACAAAATACTGGTGGAAATGATAACAACGCACGATTTGTCACGGCCAAGCAGTTCAAAGAGTTGGGACCACCAGAACTCTGGGGAAAGCCGGATCCGATTAAGGCGGAGACGTGGGTCAAATAAATTACCAAGATATTCGATGTCTTGGGATGCACGGAAGAATCATAAGGTTCCATTTGCTACTTTTATGTTAAAGTAATGAGGCGATTCATGGTGGGAATCGTGAAGCGTACCATCCAAATTGCAGTAGACTCAAAGATGTCTTGGGAGACGTTTGAATCTGTTCATCGACAAGTACTTTCCGAAAGTATTTCTATATGAAGGCAGTGGAGTTTATTAGACTGGAACAAAATAACAAGACGGTGTCCCAGTACGAGGCAAAGTTTAGAGAGTTGTCCAGGTTTGCACCTCATTTGGTGGAGAATGAGTAACGTATGACGCAGATGTTTCTGAGAGGTTTGAAACCCGACATACGTTAGTATCTCATTTCTCATAAATATTCTCTCTATTCAGATGTTGTCAATGGGGCTCAATTATTAGAGCGAGATAACGAGTAACGCTCAACCGGGGACCATAACCGTGGATCATAACGGAGATAGCGGTCAATGTAATAACGATAACCGGAGGAGAAAGAAAAGACGGACAAAATGGTAACCACTCGTGGTGGTAGTCATGACCATGAGAATAGAAGAAGCGAGTCTGGGAGGAGATTTTAAAAGAGGAGATTTAACAATGACCATGTGAAGACGTCAACACCAAAGCAAAGAATCGGTTCTAAGGGAGGAGAAACGACCACCGGTCATATCTTATAAGTATGGGAAAGAAGGACATATCGATCAAACCGCCCATAACATTTCAAGGTATGTTATAATTGTGGAAAGGAAGGACATATCGCCGAGATTCAGACGATAAGCGAAACCAAGTCCGTGGGGGACGGTGACTCAAAAGGTCATCCCAGAAAAGTCAAAGTCAAGCGGTTCTGGAAGAAGCGTTTTCGTCGTCGGTCAAAATACGAGGAACCCAGACGAGGTGATCACGGGTAAGCTAATCATTTATTCTTGCGAAGTTTATACCTTACGATATCTGGTGCTACCCATTCATTTATCTCTCCGCTTGTGCTCAACGTTTAAACTTGACTCAGGAGAAATTAGACTTTAATTTATCTCGTGGAGACTCAGATTAGAGAAACTTTCATCACATCCATCGTATATAAATCTTGTTTGATTCAAGTTGGCACTATCACCTTACCTATTGACCTTATCTCTTTAAAGATACTTGCTTTTGATGTGATTTTAGGGATTGATTGGTTAACTACTCATCATGCCAAAATTGATTATTTTCATAAGGTTGTTAGTTTTCATATTCTAACCAACTCGTTTATGCGAATTCAAGCAACTAAGCCACTAAAATCAATATTTGTCATATCAAGTCATAAAGCTATTCGTTTATTAAAAAACGGATGCCAAGCTTTCTTAGCCCATGTTATGGATTTGAATAAAGACACGTCGGATTTGAATAATATTCCTGTTGTTATTGATTTTCCTGACATATTTCCTGAAGAACTTCCCGGTCTACCCCCAGAACGTGAAGTTGAATTCTTTATTGATCTTGAACATGGTACAAAGCCCATTTCTAAAACCCCATATCGAATGGCTCCTATTGAACTTGAGGAGTTAAAGGTCCAACTACTGAGTTGTTGGACGCCGGTTTCATCGCCCCAAGTACATCTCCTCGGGGTGCTCTGTTTTATTCAGTAAAGAAGAAAGGCGGGAGTATGCGACTTTGTATTGACTATCATCGAATTGAACCATGTTACCATCAAGAATAGGTATCCGCTACCTTGTATTAATGACTTTTGTTTGACCGATTTGTAAGGAGCACAATTCTTTTCAAAGATCGATCTTCGCTCGGATATCATCGGTGAAGATTAGGCGAGGATATTCCAAAGACCGCCTTGAGAACTCAGATGCAGGCATTATGAATTTTTAGTCATGTCTTTTGGATTGACTAATGCTCATGCGGCTTTCATGGATATGATGAACCGAGTATTCAAGGACTATTTGGATCAGTTTGTTGTTGTCTTTATTGATGACATCCTCATATATTCCAAAAGTCGTGAAGATCATGAGCACCATTTGAAGCTGGTACTCCAAAGACTTCGTGAAAACAAGTTATATGCCAAATTGAAGAAATATGAGTTCTGTCTTGAGGAAGTATCATTCCTTGGGCACGTGGTATCAAAACATGGAGTAACTGTGGACCCAGCGAAGATTGAAGCAATACAAAGTTGGGAGCAACCAAAGTCGGTGACCGAAGTACGTAGCTTTCTAGGCCTAGCTGGTTATTATCGAAGATTCGTGGAAGGGTTTTCTCGAATCGCTACTCCATTAACTCAGCTAACTCGGAAGGATACAAAATTTGTTTGGAGCGAGGAATGCGAGAAGAGTTTCCAAGAGCTTAAGAGGAGACTTATTTCGTCACCTGTTCTAACAATACCATCTGGTTCGGATGGATTTGTTATCTACAACGATGCTTCGGGCAAAGGGTTAGGATGTGTTCTCATGCAACGTGGGAAAGTCATAGCCTATGCCTCGCGACAACTTAAATATATATTAAATTATATTTTATTGCATAGTATCCTTTCTATTTTCCTATAAATAGGATGCTTAGTTAGAATTGAAATCACACCAGAAATTTAGAGAATTCTCTTCTATAATCTTGAGCATATTTCTTTAGAGTTTAAAGAAGCTTTGAGCGTAGTGCAAGTTTTCTTCAAGTATATCCCCGCCCTACCCGTCGGAATACTCTTCTTTATAAGGTAAGGAATATTATTTTTTGTACTCGTAATGGGTATTATTTATTTCGTATTCATGAAGAGAACTTCAGTTATTTCATTCCTTATTAGTCTGTTGGAATAACCTGTATATGCAAAGTACCGCATACATGGTGAAATTCTTATGTTATTCCATTCTTTATTATTATGTTGGAAAAATCTGTCTATGTGAAGTACCGCATACATGGTGAAATTATTCTATTATTCCGTTCTTTATTATTCTGTCGGAATATCATGTCTGTGCGTTTTTGCATGACCTGGTTCCATTATTTATTATTCTATCGGAATATCCTGTCTATGCGTTTACGCATGATCCAGTTCCATTTTTATTATTTCTCGTTGAGAATAACATGCATGCATTATCTATCGCGTGCGGTGAATTCTTATGTTATTCCATTCTTTATTATTCTGTTGGAATAACCTGTATATGTAGATTACCACATGCATGGTGAATGATCCTTTGTATTTCATTCCTTATTAAATTGTGGAAATGATCTGTCTACATGGATTACCGCATGGCGGGTGAAAATCCATTTGCAGTTTCGTAATTTTTCGACCCTCAAAAAATTACAGAAAGTCATAATATAAGCATTGAATTTGTTGATTATGATGAAAGTCATAATAAAAGCATTGGGTGATGAAAATCATGGGTATATGTAGTATTAGTAAGTGTTATGATGAGTTATGTTGGTTATTATGTGAAAACATGAAAGTTTCTTAGAAATCACAAAGAGTTGAAAATCAAATTTTTGGTGAAAATGGAACATGAAATTCAATTGACCATATCTCCTATTATATTTCGAATTTTTGAGTGTGGTAAAGTTCTAGAGTTAGATCTATGAGTTTTCTAACTTATACAAGTGGAATCTTTGGAAAAGGTGTTGTAGATTTTTAGCGTGGGTGATTTTAGCAAAGGAGTCAAAACGTAAAGTACCAAAAAGCTCATCGCCCATAAATTTAAAAAGGGCATTTTCGGCCACTTAATTTGTGAGAAAAATTTCGGCCTTTTTGGACATGGAAATATATGGTATAAAGTACCTCCTGTCCAAAAATGAGCTCATTCTGACTTAAAATGAGCAAGTTATGACCATTTTAATATTTAGGTTTTTCCAACGAAAAACGCTATAACCGGAGTTCTATAACTCCGATTACCATAAAATTTAAACTGGAAGCTCACGTTAACATGTGTAAGATCCTGCCAAGATTTGGGAATTTCTGGAGTTAAACTTGAGGTAGCTAATTTCTTAAAGAATTAATTAGAAATTGATTTTTGAAAAATACTTAAGAGAGTTGAAAAATTATAAAAAAATACTTGTTGTGTATGAAATATATGTATATATGTTTGGACAAAGGATAGAAAAATAATAAGTTAATTTGGTAATTTTTTATGAAAATGGTTTAGTTTCAAACATATGAGTTAAATATGTTATGTGAAGTTGAAGAATTGGTAAATAGGATTTTAGGGCTTGAAAATCTATATAAGGTGTATCTTGATTTTTGATGAGTGATTTGATCATTGGTGATGAAATCTTATGAGTATGGCATTTTGAATGATTAAATACATTATTTGGTAAAGTGTAAACAATTAAATTAAATTGTTTATAAGTTTAAGAAGTGATTAAAATATTGTTATAATATTAACAATATTTGATTATGAGTTATTTAAGTGATGAATAATATTTGGATAAATTTAAAGTCTTTAATATTTATCCTTGTTTTCGTTTGATTAATGCTTATATTATTGTCATCATCCTCATGCTTATATTGTGATGAAAGTCATCTTTGGCTTACGTGCAGAGATGGACTTGGTATGATTATGACCAGGGATTATTCGGTATAATTATGACCGTAATGTAACGAATGATGTGGTAAAAGTCCTCATTGGCCTGTAGTTCATTGGTGGACAGTTGTTGGTATGATTATGACCAGGGATTATTCGGTATAATCATGACCATTGATGATTACATGAATATCCTTGGCCGTGGTGTAGAGATGATGTGGTTTATTTATTAAGCTGAGTCTCAGCGATAAAGTTTATGAAAATCTTTTTAAATCATAGAAGATAGTAGATTTTATGTTATACTTGACTCTTCTAATGGATTGCTTGTTTTCAGCTTATGATTAAACTTGATGTCTATTGTATTTTATCGGTTTAACATTGTTAAAGACTAATGATAATTTATTACGCATTATCTTAGTCATAATATATTTCTTCTTGGGCTAGTTGAGCTCACCTTTCTTTCTTTTTTATTCTCTTCGTGAAATGAGAATATAGTTGGGACGAGTCGGGGAACGGAGTGACGATCTAGATGATAGCATTAGTAGTCCTCACTATTTTGTTAAATAGTGTGACAATAAATGTAATGAGGACTCCATTGAGTGTGGATATTGTCTAGATGACAATATTCTTATTAAAAATCTCAGTTTATGTTTTGTCGTACTTTACACGACAGTTGTATTATTAAGTTGTATTTGTATTTTTGTACCATGTATTTGGCGACTCAAGATGGGTGATGTATACCTATTTTGGGGGCGTCAAAGTGATTGACTTTAGGGTTTGGTTGCTTGAATTCACATAATAGGTTGGTTATGAATATGAAAGCTAACAACCTTACGAAAAGCTTGATGAGTAGTTAACCAATCGATTCCTAAAATTACATCAAAGACAAGTATTTTCAAAGAAATAAGATCGACAGGTAACGTGAAAATGTTGATTTGAATCAAACAATATTTATAAACAGTGGAGGTAACGAAAGTTTCTCCTAACCGAGTTTCAACCGATAAGTCAAAGTCTAACTTCTCTGGAGTCAAATTTAAATGTTGAGCACAAGCAAGAGAGATAAAAGAATGGGTAGAACCGGTATCTAACAAGGTATAGACTTCGCAAGAATTTATAATTAACTAACCCGTGCTAACTTCGTTCGGGTTACTCGCTTTTTGAGAAGTCACAAAAACGCTCTTCCTGAAACCCCTGACTTTGTTTTGTCCGTATCCGCCTTTGGTGCCACCGTCCCAGCTGGACTTGACTTTGGTGCACGACAAAATCGGGCTAGGTGATCTTCTTTTCCACAATTGTAACATGTTTTGGACTGCATCGTACAGTTTGGACTTATGTATCCTTCCCCTCCACATTTGTAATATACCACCGGTGGTCGTTTTCCTTCCTTAACAATAGGTGTTGATGTTGCTGTCTTTCTATCGTTGTTGAACCTTTTCTTCTTGAAATTTCTACTCATATTATCTTGACCATGATTACCACCGAAGTGGTTACCATTCTTGGCATGATAATTTCCCCCACGATGGTTATCATTGTTCCGATGGTCGTTGCCACCGGTACAATTATTACCGTGTTGTTGGTTGTTGCCTTTTGGTTGTGCTGACTCATTATTGAAAGTAGTATGCACACAAGCCAATCATGTTTGATGATAAAGCATATACTTTGTAACAATCTTATTCATTTATTAATAAAAAGTATTAATTTATTAAAGGCTTTTAATTATCTACATGATGCTGTTTTATAATATGTGATAAACCCATAGTTTTAAGCAAAGCTTTTAGAATAATGATGATGATCATTCTAATGAGATCTAAATTCTTAGAAAGCTTAAAACTAAAATAGTTCCCAATCATTGGATTACTAAATTGGGGATTAGTGAATCCGGATAGATTGGTACATACGTTACTTGCTTTCATTGGATGAGGATGATTGATCTAATGATCATTTGTGTGGAGACACTAAAAGCAAGTATGTAGGTGCTTATTAGAGAATAATTTCACTTTCGAAGCATTGGCTCGCTAAGGAATACCTAATGGAGTTTTACTTGCTGTCGATATACCTAATTTCTGTAGTGATAGTAAGACAAGTGATCCTTGGACTTGAGATCATCATAGTATCTTGTGTATGATGATTTATACTTTGACTTATTCCTTAAGACCCTTAGGGTATATCAAAGGATATGCTTGGGTATAATAAGTTGTACATGGAGATAATGTATGATCAATAAAAATCTACCACTTTATTAAAAGAAGAGAAATGTCTATGTGATTCGATAAATGACAACCCAAGTGAGTCCTTGGTTAAGGCGAGAATGAAATTAGAAAGGAGTTTCTAATTTGCATTATTTGGTGTTGTGCATTTAAGGATCGAAATACATATAATTAAATAAAATAAGACTTGATAAAGTAATTCCATGTCTTATATTTAATTGGGACATTGTATGGTGGAAGGATTGAATTGTCTGGTAACTATTTACTCAAAGGTTCTTTTATGATTAATGTTGAAATCTATATTATCCGGAAAGTCGTTGATCGCTAATTGAGAGAACTTATCCCTATTGTAGAATAAATATTATTTATTTAAATAAATTAATTATTTAATTTATTTATTTAAATAAGATTAGAATTATTCTAATTGATTTATTCACAATAGGTTTAATATGGAGAACATAAAGGGTCACACCATAAAAGGAATAATAATTATTTAAGAAGTTAATGGCATAATCGTAATAATATGTTATGTATATTTAATTTAATCTATGGTGATAGAATAAATTAAATAGCTTAATATTTATTATTTAATATTTTAAAATATTAAATATAAATTAATAAGAGAGTCTTATTAATATTATTATAATTATTATTATTTTAATTTCTAAAAGAGTTTAGGAATTAATTTAATATAAGTACTCTCATTTATTCCTAATTGGATTAGGAAGGAAAATTAGTTAAAAGAGTTTAATTAATTATCCCTAATAAGATTAGGAAGCTTAATTAATTAAAAGAATTTAATTAATTAAATAAATCCCAATTCCTTAATTGTTAAGGTGGGTTGCCCACATCTATAAATAAGAGGAGTCTTATTATGGGTGAAGGGGTTGTTAACTTTTACAACATACGTAATAATTTCAATAGTTGGGAGAGTACACCTTTTTCTATAGATATAGAAAAACTAGGGTTTGTGAACCACCCATCTTCTTGAATTCTTTTTCTTCCTTGGTGGATCACCTCAGAGGCCAAACACTTGGGTGGCTAACGTTGATCAAAGGAAGGAACCAAACCCGGTGGATTCAAGTTGAACTTGAAAGGATTTGGAGGTGAACTTGTACACGAGGAAGCTCGATCTTGAGGTATGATTTTATTCTTTATCTTTTCGTTTAATTAATAATTGTGCATAAAGGGTGATCCGGGTTTATGGTTTGTAAAATTTTTAAACTCTGATTTTTACACGTTTCCGCACTTTTATGCAATTTGATTGCGTTCATAAATATTACAAACCTAACAATTATCGCGCTCAATAACTGAGCCCTATTCACAACATTTGAATATAAACAAAGTTTTTGAGAAATGAGGTATTGACGTATATCGGGTTTCAAACCTCTTAGAAACATTCGCGTCATTCGCTCCTCATTATCGACCAAATGAGATCCAAATCGGGATAACTCCGCAAATTTAGCCTCGTATTGCGACACGGTCATATTGTTTTGCTCCAACTTGATGAATTCCACCTCCTTCATGTGACGAATACTTTCGGGAAAGTACTTGTCGTTGAACAACTCTTGGAACTTCTCCCAAGACATCTTGAGTGCGTCAGGCTGGGTACATTTTACAGATTCTCACCAAGAATCGCTCTTCACGCAACATAAAGGTGGCAAGGAACCTTTTGCTCTCTCGGAGCATCCCAAGACATCAAATATCTTGGTGATCCGCTTTAACCACATCTCGCCTTAAGTGGTTACGGCTTTCCCAAAAACTCCGGTGGTCCCAGCTCCTTGAAGCTGCTTAGCGGTGGCGACCAAGTGGGTTGCCATTATTTCCACCTATATTTTGAGCAGAGTCTCTCTTACCGATGTTGCATGAATTGCATAAAGCCTCTGAACATCCCATCGTTCATCATTTGATCGGTGTTGTTATTTACCTGAGGATTATTATCTTCCTGTTGCACATTATCCTGGGTATTAATCTATGGTGACTCAACGGTCTCATGTACTTTATTGCTTATCTCAACATTTTCGGATGCTATTTTCACACACTGTCACAAAACAAGGGTTAATTATCATATCACATATTATCCCTATACTCTGACCAACCAATTAAACACCAAATAAACTTAGGTAGGTCATACTAGCTTGGCGAAGAAATTCCCGTCTCTCCCTCCTAGTTCTTGTCTCACATCTCACCAGGATCATATCCCTAAGCTTTTATACCAATCATGACGCCCCCAAAATAGGTATACATCACCTATTACGAGTCGCCAAATACATGGTGCTGAATACAAATACAATCTTAAATATACAACATGAGAACATGTGAGTTTTAATACAAATATTGTCTTCACAGGCAAAGATTCAAACTCAAAATAAGTCCTCAATACATTTATTATCACACTATTTCATAGAATAGTGAGGACTACTAATACTATCATCGGACCAGTCACCCGTTCCCCGACTAGTCCTCGCCACGTTCTCATTTTTCAAGAGAACAATGAAAGCAAAAAGGGTGAGCTCAACTAGCCCAAAGAAGAAATATTATGATTAAGATAATGCGAGAATAATTTATTGTGACGCCCCAAAATAGGTATACATCACCCATCTTGAGTCGCCGGATACATGGTACAAAATTCAAATACAACTTAATTATACAACACGGTCGTGCAAAAATCTGACGACATATATATCTTTGTGAGTTTTAATACAAATATTATAGCGATATATAATATGACAATATTCATACTCAAATTAATACATGCCATATAAAGTACAGCTGTAAATATTTCAAGTCTCCAAAGGGACACGAGAAGATTTCTGTTCTCTTCATTTTACTGTGGTGCACTTTTGACGCTTTCAGGGTTGGGTTCTCACCACCTTAATGTTGTTCACCAAAATTAATTATTAAGTGACGTATAAAATACGACACACACATCTTAGGTCCTCAATACAATTATATATTGCATGTCATGCCATAGTAAGGACTACTAATGCTATCATCTGGACCTTCACTCCATTCCCCGACTAGTCCCAGCTATATTCTCATTTCCTGAAGAGAACAGTGAAAGAAAGGGGTGAGCTCAACTAGCACAGTAAAAAATATTATGACTAAGATAATGCATAATAAATTATACTTAGCCTTCAACAATGTTAAACTGATAAAATATAATAGACATCAAGTTTAACTGCAGCGGAATAAGCAATCCATTAGAAAGAGTCAAGTAAGGCATGATATCTACTATCTTCTATGATTTAAAATGTTCTCATCAATTTTTATCGCTGAGACTCAGCTTAATAAATAAACCACATCATCGAGTCATCCCTACACTACGAGCCAAGGATATTCATTAAATCATCAATGGTCATGACAATACCGAATAATCCCTGGTTATAATCCTACCAAAAACTGTCCATCAATACACTACAGGCCACTGAGGACTTTTATCACATCATTTATAACATTATAGGTCATGATTATACCGAATAATCCCTGGTCATAATCATACCAAGTCCATCTCTGCATGTAAGCCAAAGATGACTTACATCACAATATAAGCATGAGGATGATGACAATAATATAAGCATTAATCAAACGAAAATAAGGATAAATATTAAAGACTTTAAATTTATCCAAATATTATCCATCACTTAAATAACTCATAATCTAATATTGTTAATATTATAACAATATTTTAATCACTTCTTAAACTTATAAACAATTTAATTTAATTGTTTACACTTTACCAAATAATGCATTTAATCATTCAAAAATGCCATACTCATAAGATTTCATCTCCAATGATCAAATCACTCATCAAAAATCTGCATATACCTTATAAAGGATTTTCAAGCCCTAAAATCCTATTTACCAATTCTTCAACTTCACATAACATATTTAACTCATATGTTTATAACTAAACCATTTTCATGAAAAATTACCAAATCAAATTATTATTTTTCAATCCTTTGTCCAAACATATATACATATATTTTATACACAACAAGTATTTTTTTATAATTTTTCAACTCCCTTAAGTATTTTTTAAAAATCAATTTCTAATTAATTCCTTAAGAAATTAGCTACCTCAAGTTTAACTCCAGAAATTTCCAAATCTTGGCAGGATCTTACACATGTTAACGTGAGCTTCCAGTTTAAATTTCTTGGTCATCGGAGTTATAGAACTCCGGTTATAGCGTTTTTCATCGAAAAAACCTAAATATTAAAATAGTCATAACTTGCTCATTTTAAGTTGGAATGAGCTCATTTTTGGACAGGAGGTACTTTATACCCTATATTTCCATGTCCCAAAAGGCCAGAATTTTTCTCACAAATTAAGTAGCCGAAAATGCCCTTTTAAATTTCTGGGCAGTAGCTTTTTTGTACTTTACAATTTTTGACTCCTTTGCTAAAATCAGTCCATACGAAAATCTACAACACCTTTTCCGGTGATTCCACTTGGATAAGTTAGAAAACTCATAGATCTAACTCTCGAACTTGACCACACTCAAAAATTCGAAATATAATAGGAGATATGGTCAATTGAATTTCATGTTTCATTTTCACCAAAATCTTATTTTCAACACTTTGTGATTTCTAAGAAACTTTCATGTTTTCACATAATAACCAACATAACTCATCATAACTGTGACGCCCCAAAAATAGGTATACATCACCCATCTTGAGTCGCCAGAAATACACTACTGACAACTTCATTTATACAACTATTGTACAAAATACGAGGACAGATATACAGTGAGTTTTAATACAAATGTATGTAACTCTCATGGTGCCTCGACCACAACCTTACAATTGTACTTTACATAAAAATATAGTCAAAAACTGTTTTAGAAATTAAAATCTTTGGGAAGTGCTCAAGGAAACCTTCGTACATAGGAGACCATGAATCTAAGTTATGATAGATATCATATGTCCAGAGAATTATTTGGTTGATCTAATGATAGACCCCAAAAGAAAAATGAAAAGATTACTATCATGTTCCTTCCAATGGTGCATCTTTTCTTGACATATAACTATCTCTCCTTGTCTGCGCAATTGAACATTATGTTTCAAATAAACGCCAAGATCATATAGGTAGTGCTTTCGTAGATATACTCAAAGAAGTGGATGTGCACAACCACTGTCTTATTATAACACGAGGTTGTATGTCATTAGACATCTTGTATGATAGTGACAAAACACCCTTCCAAAGTTAGGTTCACATCACCCTATTCGGTTCACCAAAATTAAATATCAAATAGCGTATACAATACGACACACTTATCTAAAGTTCTCAATAAAATTATTTCCATACTATTTAGGAGAACCTCAATGACTATAGAAACCACCGCTTATATTCCCTGTTATCCCCGCTTGACTCCGTGCAACACACTCTTATTACGAAAGGAATTATGAAGTAAAAAGGGTGAACACAACTAGCCCAAAGAAAGAATATCATGACTAAAGATAATTAAATTATCAATAGCATTCGTCGATAATAAATCGAGATTTAGAATATATGGTAGATGATAAAACTTTTCAACCATAGTTGCGTTGAACGAAGCAATCCATTAAAGAGTCAAATAGACCATCGTGTCTATTATCTTCTCCATGTTAAAAGTCCACCAATAATGTTTTATCCACCGTAACATCAATCAACAATTCTGCCCACAATTATATGAATAACCCATAATCATAATTGTGATTACGAATTCCTTTTCGCACTCCAAGACGAAGATAATTTACATCACCTATCTTCACTTGAAACATCAAAAATCATGGTTATACCAAATCACAATTCCTGCTCATAATCATACTAATACATTCATCTTTGCACTACTGACCAAAGATATACTCAGATAACCAATAATAAAAGCAGTTCATCTTTTGCACTACGGGCCAAAGATATACAATCAAAAACCAATAATGTTGAGACTCGACTTAATAGTATTACGACCATGAATTATCCATGCACTACGGGCCAAGGATATTCGTGTTTTCCATTACTATTCATGATTATACCAAATAATCCCTGGTCATAATCATACCAAGTCCATCTATGCACTACGGGCCAAAGATGGCTTTTACCACATCATTTATAACATTACGGTCATGATTATACAAGAATAATCCTCGGTCAAAATCATACCAAGTCCATCTATGCACTCTGAAGGCCACGAGATGACTTTCAACACAACACAAGCATGAGAATGATGACAATGATATAAGCATTAATCAAGCAAAAACAAGGATAAATATTAAAGACTTTAAATTTATCCAAATATTATCAATCACTTAATAAACTCATAATCTAATATTATTAATATTATAACAATATTTTAATCACTTCTTAAACTTATAAATAATTTATTTCAATTGTTTACACTTTACCAAATAATGCATTTAATCATTCAAAAATGCTATACTCATAAGATTTCATCACCAATGATCAAATCCTCATAAAAATTCTCAGATATACCTATATAGGATTTCCAAGCCATAAAATTCTATTTTCCAACTTTGTTACTTCACATAACATATTTAACTCATTTACTCATAACTAGATCATTTTCATGAAAAATACCAAATCAGTCCCAAAAATATTTCTTTTCTGGAATTTAGCAGAATATAGTCCCATATTGAACATGTATTTTTCTCGAAATTTTTAAAATTCATTTACTATTTTTCAAAAATCAATTTTTAATTAATTCCTTAAGAAATTAGCTACCTCAAGTTTAACTCAAGAAATTCCCAAATCTTGACAAGATCTTACACATGTTAACGTGATCTTCCAGTTTAAATTTCATGGTCATCGGAGTTATAGAACTCCGGTTATAGCATATTTTGTCGAAAAAACCTAAATATTGAAATGGTCATAACTTGCTCATTTTAAGTCGGAATGAACTCATTTTTGGACAGGAGGTACTTTATACCATATATTTTCATGTCCCAAAAGGCCGGAATTTTTCTCACAAATTAAGTGGCCAAAATAGCCCTTTTAAACTTCTAGGTAGTAGTTTTTTTGGTGTTTTGCAGTTTTTGACTCCTTTCCTAAAATCAGTCCACACGAAAATCTACAACATCTTTTCTAGTGATTCCACTTGGATAAGTTAGAAAACTCAAAGATCTAACTCTAGAACTTGACCACACTCAAAAATTCAAAATATAATAGGAGATATGGTCAATTGATTTTCATGTTCCATTTTCACCAAAATCTGATTTTTCAACACTTTGTGATTTCTAAGAAACTTTCATGTTTTCATATAATAACCAACATAACTCATCATAACACTTAATAATACTTCATATACCCATTATTTTCATCAGTCTAATGCTTTTATTATGACTCTCATTATAATTAACGTAACCAGATTATTTCCACAATTTAACAAGGAATGAATGTAAAGGATTATTCACCATGCATGTGGTAAATCCGTATGCATGAGTTATTCCACAGAATAATAAAGAATGGAATAATGAAGGATTCACCATGCGTATGCGATAGACTCACATGACGGGTTATTCCCAACAAAATAATAAATAATGGAACGAGTCGGTAGCGTAAATGCACTAATGACGAGGATATTAAAACAGAATAATAAAAGAAGCGAGAACAAAAGTCGGGAAAAATTCGCATAGCGATTGGATGTTCCATGAGAATAATAAAGAATGGAATAATAGAAGAATTTCACCATGTATGCGGTGATTGCAGCATATCTGATTATTCTAACATAATAATAAAGAATGGAATAATAGAAGAATTTCACCAAGTATAAGGTAGTTCACGTATCTGAGTTATTCCAATGAATAATAAAGAATGGAATAATGAAGTTCTCTTCATGAATATAAAAGAAATAATACCCCTTACTAGTATAACAAATAATATCCCTTACCTTTGAAAGAAGAGTACTCCATTTGGTAGGCGAGGATATATCAAGAAGAAAACTTGCACTATCTTTGCTCAAAGCTTTCTTAAACTCTCTAAAGAAACACGCTTCAAGATTATAGAAGAACTCTCTCTATAGTTTCTCTCTCTAGAGTTTCAATGAATTCGTAAGAAATAATGAAGGAATGAGCTTTATTTATAGGAGAATGGATTGCGTAGTAACTAATTTATGAGCGGTCAGATTGATTTACTTTTTTAAGCAGACGGATCAGGATTGATTTACAATAAAATATAATATATTCTATTTATAATCTAATAAAAGCGAATAACTTTATAAAAGTATTCTATTTTATATAAAAAGATTTTACTATCGCAAAACACTACGCACCTTATATAAACACTTATCATAATAAAATATAATATATTCTAATTATCATCTAATAAAATATAATAACTTTATAAAAGTATTACATTTTATATAAAAGATTTTACTATTAGCCTAATAAAACGAATAACTTTATAAAAGTATTTTGTTTTATATAAAAAGCTTTTCTGTTTTATTACATTAATAATACTAATAAAACAAAACTTCATCATCACTTACTTTGAAAAATTTTCAAATGTCACCCTTAACTTTAAACTTTTATCAATTTAACTATTCACCAAAATAGAAAAATTGAATACTTTTATTTCAAAAAATTCAGGGTCTCACAATCTCCCCTCCTTATGAAATTTTGCCCTCGAAATTTACGTACGTACCTAGTATTTCGAAGAGATGAGAATACCTTGCTTTTTTTTCGGATTGTACCTTCCCGGTTATTTCCTCTGTATCATAATTTTTCCATTGCTCATCTCCTGTATTTCAGATATCATTCTAAAATATACCTTCAAAATAAAGGTTAATTGACATATCATAATTTGTCAACTTATCTAGTAAACAATTTCAGCCTAGGTAAGTCACACCTTAGCGAAGTATATTACTCATCTCTCCCCTCCTAGTTTTAGACTAATATCTCCGCCAGCGACCATATCCTTAAGCTCTGATACCAAATATGACGCCCCCAAAATAGGTATACATCACCCATCTTGAGTCGCCAGAAAATACACTACTAACAACTTCATTTATACAACTGTTGTACAAAATACGAGGACAGGTATACTGTGAGTTTTAATACAAATGTATGTAACTCTCATGGTGCCTCGACCACAACCTTACAATTGTACTTTACATAAAAGTATAGTCAAAAACTATTTTAGAAATTAAAATCTTTGGGAAGTGCTCAAGGAAACCTTCGTACATAGGAGACCATGAATCTAAGTTATGATAGATATCATATGTCCAGAGAATTATTCTTGGTTGACCCAATAGACCCCAAAGAAAAATGAAAAGATTACTATCATGTTCCTTCCAATGGTACGTCTTCTCTTGACATATAACTATCTCCACTGTCTGCAATTGAACATTATGTTTCAACCAAACGCCAAGATCATATAGGTAGTGCTCGTAAATATACTCAGCAAGTGGATGCGCACAACCCTGTCTTATGATAACACGAGGTTGTATGTCATTAGACATCTTGTATGATAGTGACAAAGCACCCTTCCAAAGTTGGGTTCACCTTACCCTATTCGGTTCACCAAAATTAAATATCAAATGACGTATACAATACGACACACTTATCTAAAGTTCTCAATAAAATTATTTTCATACTATTTAGGGAGAACCTCAGCAACTATAGACCACCGTTCTATTCCCCTGTTATCCCCGCTTGACTCGGCAACACTCTTATTACCTGAAAGGAATTGTGAAGCAAAAAGGGTGAGCACAACTAGCCCAGTAAAGAATATCACTAAAGATAATTAAATTATCAATAGCCTTCGTCAATAATAAATCAGAGATTTAGAACATATGGTAGATGACAAAACTTTTCAACCATAGTTGCAGCGGAACGAGCAATCCATTAAAAGAGTCAAATAGACCATCAGGTCCATTATCTTCTCCATGTTAAAAGTCCACAAATAATGTTTTATCCCTGTAACATCAATCAACAATTCATGTCCACAATTATATGAATAACTCATAATCATAATTGTGATTACGAATTCCTTTTTCGCACCGGAGGCGAAGATAATTTACATCACCTATCTTCACCTGAAACATCAAAAATCATGGTTATACCAAATCACAATTCCTACTCATAATCATACTAATACATTCATCTTTGCACTATGGCCAAAGATATACAATTGTATAACCAATAATCAATAGTTCATCTTTTGCACTCTGAGCCAAAGATATACAATATAAAACCAATAATCTTTGAGACTCGACAATAATATCACGACCACGAATTATCCATGCACTTCTACGGGCGAGGATATTCGTGTTTTCCATTACTGATCATGATTATACCAAATAATCCCTGGTCATAATCATACCAAGTCCATCTATGCACTACGGGCCAAAGATGACTTTTACCACATCATTTATAACATTACGGTCATGATTATATCGAATAATCCCTGGTCATAAACATATCAAGTCCATCTATGCACTACAGACCACAGATGACTTTCAATACAACACAAGCATGAGAATGATGACAATGATATAAGCATTAATCAAACAAAAACATGGATAAATATTAAAGACATTAAATTTATCCAAATATTATCAATCACTTAATAAACTCATAATCTAATATTATTAATATTATAACAATATTTTAATCACTTCTTAAACTTATAAATAATTTATTTTAATTGTTTACACTTTACCAAATAATGTATTTAATCATTCAAAATGTCATACTCATAAGATTTCATCACCAATGATCAAATCCTCATAAAAAATCAGATATACCATATAGGATTTCCAAGCCATAAAATCCTATTTTCCAACTTTGTTACTTCACATAACATATTTAACTCATTTACTCATAACTAGATCATTTTCATGAAAAATACCAAATCAGTCCCAAAAATATTTCTTTTTTTGGGATTTAGCAGAATATAGTCCCATATTGAACATATATTTTTCTAAAATTTTAAAATTCATTTACTATTTTCAAAAATCAATTTCTAATTAATTCCTTAAGAAATTAGCTACCTCAAGTTTAACTCAAGAAATTCCCAAATCTTGACAGGATCTTACACATGTTAACGTGATCTTCCAGTTTAAATTTCATGGTCATCAGATTTATAGAACACCGGTTATAGCGTTTTTCATCGAAAAAACCTAAATATTGAAATGGTCATAACTTGCTCATTTTAAGTCGAAATGAGCTCATTTTTGGACAGGAGGTACTTTATACCATATATATTTTCATGTACCAAAAAGCCAAAATTTTTCTCATAAATTAAGTGGTAAAATGACCCTTTTAAACTTTCAGGCGTAACCTTTTTGGTGTTTTGTAGTTTTTGACTCCTTTCCTAAAATCAGCCCACACGAAAATCTACAACATCTTTTCTAGTGATTCCACTTGGATAAGTTAGAAAACTCAAAGATCTAACTGTAAAACTTGACCACACTCAAAAATTCAAAATATAATAGGAGATATGGTCAATTGAATTTCATGTTCCATTTTCACCAAAATCTGATTTTTCAACATTTTGTGATTTCTAAGAAACTTTCATGTTTTCATATAATAACCAACATAACTCATCATAACACTTAATAATACTTCATATACCCATTATTTTCATCAGTCCAATGCTTTTATTATGACTCTCATCATAATCAACGTAATCATATTATTTCCACAATTTAATAAGGAATGAATATAAAGGATCATTCACCATGCATGTTGTAATCCACATAGACAAGTTATTCCAACAGAATAATAAAGAATGGAATAATAGAAGGATTCACCATAAATGCGATAGGCTATGTCTGAGTTATTCTAACAAAATAATAAATAATGGAACCCGGTCAGAGAGCGTAAATGCACAGACGAGGATATTAAGCAAAATAATAAATAATAGAACCGGTCCCAAAGGCGTAAGCGCATGACGAGGATATTCAATGAGAATAATAAATAATGGAACCGGTAAAAGCGTAAACGCATGACGAAGATATTAAGCGAATAATAATAAAGAACAAAACCGAGGTCAAAGTGAAATTCGCACCGACAGGATGTTCCAACAAAATAATAAAGAATGGAATAATAGAAGAATTTCACCATGTATGCGGTACTTCACATATACAGGTTATTCCAACATAATAATAAAGAATGGAATAACAGAAGAATTTCACCAAGTATAGGGTAGTCAGTGTATCTGAGGTTATTCAACGAGAATAATAAATAATGGAATATGAAGTTCTCTTTATGAATATAAAAGAAATAATACCCCTTACTAGTACAACAAATAATATCCTTTACCTTTGAAAGAAGAGTACTCCGACTGGTAGGGCGGGATATACTCGAAGAAAACTTGCACTATGCTCAAAGCTTTCTTAAACTCTAAAGAAATAAGCTCAAGATTATAGAAGAAGAACTCTCTCTATAGTTTTTCTCTCTAGAGTTTCAGTGAATTCGTAAGAAATAATGAAGGAATGAGCTTCTATTTATAGGAGAATGAACTGCATAGTAACTAATTCATGAACGGTCCAGATTGATTTACTTTTAAAAGGACGGTTCAGATTGATTTACAATAAAATATAATATAATCTATTTATAATCTAATAAAACGAATAACTTTATAAAAGTATTCTGTTTTATATAAAACGATTTTACTATGTAAACACTATGTCAGCCTTTATGCAAAACACTATGCATAATAAAATATAATATATTCTAATTATTGTCTAATAAAGCAGATAACTTTATAAAAGTATTCTATTTTATATAAAAAGATTTTACTATTAGCCTAATAAAACGAATAACTTTATAAAAGTATTTTGTTTTATATAAAAAAGCTTTTTTTATTTATTACATTAATAATACTAATAAAACAAAACTTCATCATCACTTACTTTAAAAAATTTTTAAATGTCACCCTTAACTTTAAACTTTTATCAATTTAACTATTCACCAAAATAGAAAAAATGAATACTTTTATTTCATAAACGGGTCTCATAATAAAATACTAATACTACATATACCCATTGATTTTTATCATCCAATGCTTTTATTATGACTTTCATCATAATCAACAAATTCAATGCTTATATTATGACTTTCATCATAATCCACGTAAATAGATCATTTCCACAATTTAATAAGGAATGAATACAAAGGATCATTCACCATGCATGGTAATCCACATGCATGATTATTTCAACAGGATAATAAAGAATGGAATAATGAAAGATTCACCATGTGTGCGAGTGATAACGCACGCATGCTCTATTATTCAATGAGAATAATAAATAATGGAAAATAGAATAATGCATAATGATATATTGATAATAAATAATGGAATAACAACGAGAATTCACCAATAGATACTCGCATAAAAGTTATTCTAACGAATAATAAATAATGGAACCAGTCAACGTAAGTAATATGTATAGAAGGATATTCCAACAAAATAATAAAAATGAAATAACGAAGAATTTCACCACGTATAAGTGAAGATAAAGCAAAGTTATTCCAGCAGAATAATAAGGAATGGAATAAGAAAGAATTTCACTTGTATACGGTACTTACATATCTGATTATTCCAATGTAATAATAAGGAAATGGAATATGAAGTTCAATTCATGAATACGAAAAGAAATAATACTCTTAAGTACAAGAATAATATTCCTTACCTTATAAAAAAGAGTATTCGAACGGGTACGGAATATACTTGAAGAAAACTTACACTACGCTCAAAGCTTTCTTAAACTCTAAAGAAATACGCTCAATATTATAAAAGAAGAATTCTCTGAACTTCTGGTGTGATTTCAATTCTAACTAAGCATCCTATTTATAGGAAAATAGAAAGGATACTATGCAATAAAATATAATATATATATATATATATTCATATATTTTATTTAAAATCTAATAAAATAATTAAATTTATAAAAGTATTACATTTTATATAAAAAGATTTTACTATGCAAACTTATACGCAGTCTTATGTAAACACTATAACATAATAAAATATATTATATTCTAATTATTATCTAATAAAATAAATAAATTTATAAAAGTATTACATTTTATATAAAAAATATTTTATTATGCAAAATAATATGCATAATAAAATATATTATATTCTAATTATTATCTAATAAAATAAATAACTTTATAAAAGTATTACATTTTATATAAAAAACTTTTCTCATTTTATTACATTAATAATACTAATAAAACAAAAATATATATATATATATATATATATATAAACTTTCGTGACTTCATAAAAAGACATCTCAATATATTTAACAACATTTATCATCATTATTATAATTCATAATATTAATAGACCAAGTCGTTCTCGAGAAAGAGGGGCTTTCCGATAAGGATTTCTCTCGTGTTAGAGTATGATTAGGTGACCAAACCTCTCCTTGGCGAACTTCTAGACATCGTTAATATTGCGAATAATAATATTAATAACTTTGTTATCTCAATTATTGATTTAATAATATATAAAATATCGACAATAATTGAATCAAATAACGTGAGATCTTATGCAACAACAATTCTTGTAGCAATAATTGAACAAAATTGGTGACTTCTCACGTAAGCATCAATAATCAATACTGGTGTGCTCTTATGCAACCCTAATGTATTCTTTGTACTTTTACTATCGAGTAGTTCAAGCGGTTTTAACGGTAAAACTTCCGTAGTTATATTTATAAAAATATTTTTGTCGTTTTCTCAATCCAAATGATAATTACATTAATGGGGTCCACCAATGATTATACCATCGTACGGATATTCCCCGACAAAAAGAATATTATATAACAACTTGCATACTTTGCAAAATTTATAAATACTACCCACAACTATAACATTATCTCAAATCCACACCATAATATTCAAAAAAAATATTTTGATAAAATTAAATCTATATTCGTAAAATTTGGGATTTTACATTTATCATTAGCCTTCAACAGTGTTAAACTGATACAATATAACAAACATCAAGTTTAACAGCAGCGGAACAAGCAATCCATTAGAAGAGTAAAGTTGAGAATAAAATCTACTATCTTCTATGATTTAAAAGGTTTTTCATCACTTTTATCGCTGAGAGTCAACTTATTAAATAAACCACATCATCCCTGCACTACGGTCAAGAATATTCATTAGTTACACGACCACAAATTATTCATGCACTACGGGCCAAGGATATTCGTGTTTTCATCAATGGTCATGATCATGCCAACAAGCTGTCCATCGATACACTACGGGCGATGTGGACTTTTACCACATCATTTGTAACATTACGGTCGTGATTATCTTAAGAATAATCCTCGGTCATAATCATACAAAGTCTATCTATGCACTATAGGCCACGATTGACTTTCAACATAATATAAACATGAGGATGATGTGATGACATAATAATTCAATATAACAAGTTCAAGAATTAAATTTTAAAGATTTATAAGTTAATTTATCCTGAATTCAAAAACGTCCAAATTTTCAACATGATACTGCTTTGTGGAATAATATTCAAGAATGCTCAGAAGAATATTTCCATGAAAAGATAATGGATGAAGCGCAAATATCCAGGATATTCTACTAATTTCATGGAGTATAGAAGCCAAAACTTTAACCAATTGAGTATAATAATATATGAACACCTGAATAGATTTTTGCCGCCATGCGGTAATCCACGTGATGCAGATCATTTCCACAATTTAATAAGGAATGAATACAAAGGATCATTCACCATGCATGTGGTAATCCACATAGATAGGTTATTCAACGAGAATAATAAAGAATGGAATAAATGAAGAATTCACCGTGCATGCGATAGGCCGCATGAGATAGGTTATTCCCAGCGAATAATAAAGAATGGAACCGGTCATGCGAAATCGCATGACAGATAAAAGTTATTCCCAACGAGAATAATAAAGAATGGAACCGGATCATGCGAAATCCTTATGCACGCAGGATATTCGATAGAATAATAAAGAATGGAATAACAACGAATTCACGAGCGCGCGATAGAACCGCTTGCAGACGAGTTATTCAATAGAATAATAAATAATGGAACGGTCATGCGAATCCCGCGATGCATGAGGATATTCCAATGAGAATAATAAAGAATGGAATAACAACGAAATTCAACGAGCATGCGATAGGCCGCCTTGCAGACGAGTTATTCCAATAGAATAATAAATAATGGAACGGTAAATGCGTAATACACACAGGCGGGGTATTCCAGCAGAATGATAAAGAATGGAATAATGAAGAATTTCACCATGTATGCGGTACTTTGCATGAGACGAGGTTATTCAATGAGAATAATAAATAGTGGAACGAATGTCATGCGTAATACTTGCAAACGAGGATATTTCAGCGAGAATAATAAAGAATGGAATAAATGAAGAATTTCACCATGTATGCGGTACTTCGCATAGACAGGTTATTCCAACATAATAATAAGAAATGGAATAACAATAGATCTCTTCATGAAAATGAAAGAAATAATACTCCTTACCTCAAAAGAAGACTGGATACTGGAATAGTGAGGTAGCAGACTTCTCTTCTTTTTTTTCTCTATAATTTCTCTCTATAACAATTGCTCTATAGCTTTAGTGAATTGGTGAGAAATGAAGGAAGAATGAGCTTCTATTTATAGGAAAATATAGTTTCGATAATTACACGCGTTTTGGGGCTCAAAATATTCTGAAGACAATTACCTTGACTTTTCTTTCATTTTTAATTTAGTCCTGCAAGTATTATCAAACTTGCACCACCTCCCCTAATAGTAAATAATGTGAATCAATAGTTCAATTATGTGAATCAATAGTTATAATCATGTGAAAATCTGAATTACAAAGATATAGTACCTCCATCTATACCTCTATTTTTAACTTAGTCATTTGCAAGTATTATCAATCTTGCCAACTCCCCTAATAAGTACAAGAATGTGATTCAATAGTACACACATGTGAACAAATAGTTATATAAGCATGTGAATTAGTAGCAATTAATTGCTCATTTATCATCTGAATAGATGTCAATTTCTACTAACACTAATAATCCCAACACAATGGAACTATCAAATTCTTCTTTAATCAACACAAACTTATTCATCATTAATAGTATAACTCACAATATTTAACAATCAGGTCGTTCCCAAGAAAGAAAGGGGGCTTTTCGATAAGGATTTCTCCTTATTGGTAGCGTAATTAGATGACAAACCTCTCCTTGATGAACTTCTAGACATTGTAAATATTGCAATTTAATAATATGAATAACTTTGTCGTCTCAATTATTGATTTAATAATATATCATATTATACGAGATGATCTTTGTGACAATAATCGAATCAATAATATGAGAGATATGATGCAATAATTCATTGTAGTAATAATTGAGTATAAGCGGTGACTTCTCACGTAAAGCATCAATAATCAATACTGGTAATCTTCTTATGCGACCATGCACATATTCTTTCGTACTTTTACTCTTAGGGTAGCTCAACGGTTTTAATAGTAACACTTTCGCCGTTATTTTTAATAAAACATAATTTTGTCATTTTCTTACTACGACAATACTTCCGTTGTGGGGTCCACCAATGATTGTGCCGTCGTACGAATATTCCCTTTTAAAACGAATATTCCCCGACCAATCGAATATTATATAACCACTTGCTTACTTTGCAAAATTTGCAAATATTACCCACAACTATAACATTATATCAAATCCACACCATAATATTAAAAAAAATATTTTGAGAAATTTAAATTTTTATTCATAAAATCTGGGGTCTCACAAGTTCACTCTATGTTAGTAGAGTGACTTCAGCCTTTACTCAACGATCGTAAAAGTTCTTATTAAGCAACTTCACTCTACGATAATAAAGTGACTTCAGGCTTCACTCAACGATCGTAAAGTTTCCATTGAGCATTTCATAATTTTTGAGATGTTTTATTTTGCTTTAGTGGATGCTCTATTTTTTGCTCTAAAAATTCACCAGTAACCTGTAAATAACTTGTAATAAGACATTTTTATAATCATAAACTTGCAACAACTAGAAGTGTTGAAAACAATAACAATAAGTTCTAAAAATCAAATCATATTGCATATTAATTACCACACGTGTTGAAAAGTAAGTATATTGTCCAAGATTACATAAACTAAAGGCAAATTGAAGGAAATCTGACATATATACATAAATAGTAGCATTTCAAACAAATGCAATTTTGCATCCCCAAAAGAGACCAATAAAGACCAATAATTTGGCATGTCACAACCCTCTCGCCTTACGCACTATGATTTGAAGTGCATATTGATGAGTTTGCCTTCAATGTTTCTTAATTTAATGACAGATGATTCCTCTAAATTACATTTGAACCCTACCAATTTTGTGACGCCCCAAAAATAGGTCCACACAACCCATTCTGAGTCGTCAAATACATGTACAGAATTCAAATACAACTTCAATTATATAATTATCGTACAAAATACGACAACACATAGGCTGTGAGTTTTAATACAAATATCGTCTTGTAGACAATATTTAAACTCAAATAAAATCCTCATTACAATTATTATCACACTATTTTATAGAATAGTGAGGACTACTATAGTAACCATCTTGGACCATCACTCCATTCCCTGACTAGTCCCAACTATATTCTCATTTCCTGAAGAGAACAATGAAAGAAAAGGGTGAGCTCAACTAGCCCAGTAAAAGAATATTATGACTAAGATAATGCAGAATAAATTATCCTTAGTTCTCAACAGAGAAAAATCTGATAGAATACAATAGACAACAAGTTTTAGATCAACAATTGCAGCGGAAATAACAATCCATTAGAAGAGTCAAGTAGAGCATGATGTCTACTATCTTCTATTATTTAAAAGTTCATCATCAATATTTTATCCCTGTAACACTAATCAATAAATATTTCAAATCAACGAATTATTCATGCACTATGGGTCAATGATATTCGTTTGTATCACCAGTGGTCATGATCATGCCAAATAACTGTTCATCTATGCATTACGAGCCAAAGAGGACTTTCACCACATCATTTGTCTGTAACATTACATGCCATGATTATACCAATACACAATTCCTGGTCATAATCATACCAATCAACAGTCTATTTATGCATTACGGGCCAAAGATGACTTTCAACACAATATAAACATGAGGATGATGACAATGATATAAAGATTCAATCAAGTGAGATCAAGGATAAATATTAGATATTTATAATTCAATTTATCTAGAGTTCAAAAATATCTAAATTGTCAACATGATAACTAATTATGGAGTAAAATTCAAGAATGATATTCATGTATAAAAAATAATTTGGATAGAAAAGAAACCAATTTTGTAGTGAATAGTACCCCGTGAATAGTATCGTATGAATAGTACCGTATGAATAGTACCCATGAATAGTAACCCGACATGAAAATATTAAAATTTAACAAGAAAGTTCAGACCAATATTCCAGTGAAATGATACTAGATGAAGCGCAAAACTTAAGGATATTTTACTAATTTCAGGGATTATAGAAGCAATACTTATCAAAATTAGTGTAGATTTAGGAATATGAAACGAAATAATATTACTTACATACTATAGAGTATGAAAGAAAATAATATTTCTTACGAATATTGAACGAAAATAATATCCCTTATGAATATTGAACGAAAATAATATTCCTTATGAATATTGAATGAAGATAATATCTCTTACGAATATTGAACAAAAATAATATTACTTACGAATATTGAACGAAAATAATATTCCTTATGAATACGAAAAATAATATCTCTTACGAATATGAAATAAATAATATCCCTTACCTTAGTAAGAGAGTAAATCTGACTGGTATAGCGAAGATATCATTGAGGAAAACTTGCACTATTTTCTACACTCAAAGTTTCCTTATACTCAAAATAAATACTCACAATATTGCAGTAGGAAAGCTTGAGATTTTTGGTGTGTTTCGGAAGGAGGGGTAACCTCCCTTTTATAGTGCAGTACAGAGTAAAAATCAAATACTTTTGCCTAACTTTGCCAAACTTCCTTCTCCGCCTAACTTTTATTCTTTGCCTAATTCTCTTATTTTTCATGGTTGAGGGCCCACTAAATTTGGAAAGGATTTGTATTGTAGAAGAATGATTAGTAAGCCTTCTCTTTAGAAAAAAAAATTGAAAACCGAAATGATAACCTTCACTCCACTTTTACTCACATGCTAAAATTATATATTACAATAATAATAATATACCATTTAAGTTATAAAAATTATATTATTATATTATCACATTATTATAATGTAATATTATAATAATATATTTGAATGAATATTTTATCATAGAAGATAATTGATAAACTTTTAACAAATATTTCATGCTAAATTCCTTCATTTATATCAAAATTGAACCAACATCCACCCCATAATAATTATTCACAATTAATATTATAAACTTAAAATATTAACAACTAGATCATTCTCAGGAAAGAGGGGCTTCCGATAAGGATTTATCCTTATTGGTGCGCAATTATATAACCTAACCCATTTTCTCGACAGAACTTTCTAGACATTGCCAATAATACTTACTAATAATATGAATAATTGTGTCGTGTCAATTATTGATTTAATAATATAAAATATTATGCAAATGACACTGTGACAATAATTAAATCAATAATATGAGATACTGTTCAACAATTACTATGACAATTATTGAATGAAACTGAGTGACTTCTTACGTAAGAATCAATAATCATAGATACTGTGCAATACTGTGTATTACTGTGCAACCACGCGTATTACTGTACTTTTTATCACCTGATATTTCAAAAGTTAACGATAAAAGTTTTGCCATTATTTTTATAAAAAGGTTATTTCTGTCGCTTTCTATATCCGACAATTATTTCGTTATATGGTCCACTAATGATTGCGCCATCGTACAGATATTCTCCGACAAAAAGAATATTTCCCGACCAAACGAATATTTTATAACAACTTGTTTACTTTGCAAAATTTGCACATTTCACCCATAACTAAAGCATTATATTAACTCAACACCTTATTATTCAAAATAATATTTAGAGAAAATTAAATCTTTATTCATAAAAAGTTGGGGTCTTACAAATTTGGACTACTTCTCTCTCTCAATGACCAAGTAAAGAAAATTGAATAGATTTTCCCTAATTTTGGCTTTTTATTTGGTAGAATAATACGTAAATTGTATGTTGTATATGTATACTGCATTTTGTAATTTTTTAAAAACACATAATTATGTTAATATGTCGACATATGTCTATTTCAGGCGACTAATTATCAAGAATCGACAAAAAGGAAGAAAATTGTATTTTAAAAATTCATTGAGGTGCTGATTGTTTATTTGCAAACATGTGGGTTAAAAATGAAGAAATTAACAACTTTGGAGTACATTTTTTTCATTTGATTTTTTATTAAAAAAAATCTAAAATTAGTAGGTAAATGCTCTCTTTTTTAAAATATTATATTTACATAGGTTTTTTTTTATTTATAAAAAAGTCCAAAAATGACTGAAGTGTATTAAATATGTAAATCTGTTAGAATGTATGATAAGATTATAAGTGGGAAAAACACAAACATAATTTCGAGACTTTTTGGACACTATATTAGGGCTCAATTTTCATTGTGGCTACCGAATCTTTTTTTGTTACAAACACATTACTATACTTGAATAAACTTTTAAAATGGCCATTACTTATGATTCTGTCCAAAAAAATGAACGAAAATGCAGAGTAGACTAACAGTTACGGATGTCAATTACGTAGATTAGGGCAAACTATATATATATATATATATATATATTAAAGTAAAAAATCAAATTTATAAATTTTAAACATATATACCGTATATGTATTATATATGTTTGAATTTAAAATACTTCAATATATTAAATTATTAATTAATTAATAGATATAAAAGGAACCATAAATCAAAAGCTTAAAAATAATCAATAGAAAAATATGTACAGAAATAACCTATAAATCAATAGCTTAACAATAATCAATACAAAAATATATAGAAAAATATGTAAAAAAAATCTATAAATCAAAAGCTTAATAATAATTAATACAAAAATATACAGAAAAATGTGTATGGTGAGAAAGTTAATTTTCATTATGTTCATTATACAGTGGTAAATGTTTAACAAAAATGTAAAGGGAAATCACATAATGAGATAGCAAACTCAAATTCAGATCTCCAATGGTTTTATGTAGTACACATACATACAAATGGTGCTCATTGTGTCCATAACTCCAGTCAAAGCAAACCCTAAATCGAATACACTAATTACAAATCATCTAACAATTTTTAAAAAAAATTAAAAAGAAAATTGAAAGAACAAAAACTCAGTTTCTCTCTCATTAAAACAAAGCAAAAGAAAGAACCAGTAAATCTTTCATCATCGTCCATTAGGGGCACAAGACAGTTGCTTGTAAATCCTCGAGATTCCCAACATCCATATCATCATCCAACGGCGGAGGCAGGTTTAAATCGAATGAAAAAGGTTTGTAGTACGATGTCGTGTCACAATTTGGACCACAGATGACGTCGTGATATCTTGGCTCGTTTAGCGGTGATACTTTGTCAATCTCTTCCACCAAAAATGTCAATTTTGATCTATTGTGTCGCATGTCCTTGGACAAATCAACAACTATTTGATAGATAGATCGAAGATGGTAAAATGGAGGAATTTGATTTCATATTCATAAATTATAAGCCACTCACCTCCTTGATTTGATCTACCAGTTTTGGTCTCTCTCTATTTCTAGTTTCTTGAATCTTCTTTTCTATCTTCTTGGATTTCTCTCTCCTCGTCAAGATATTGTGGAAGATGAAGCTTGCCAAGATATTATAGAAGATTTGGTTGATAAATTAAAAGTTTATTATCAAGTGTTATGTGCTCTGCACATGATGTACATATGGAAAAACTAATATACACCTTAGCATTTAAGCCTCACGTAAATGCACGGTAACGAATTCTGTCATTTTTTAGACGAAATCATAATAACTAACAATTTTGTAAGTTTTTTAAAGTATAGTAATGCGTTTATAACAAAAATAGACTCAGTAACCATAATGAAAATCGAGCCCTAGTACAGTGACCAAAAAATCAATTAACCCTATAATCCCCCATAACAGATACCAAGTCAATTTAGATGATGTGTCAATCATATCCAAAAGCTAGTAAACACATACCTACAAATAGAACCCTGAACAACTTCATATATCGATGTAATTCAAATGTTATATCATGCAAGGCTAATCAAAGATCATCCATATTAACATTAGGGGAGTTGAAGTCAAATACATCACTGATGTTGATGTCTTAACGATCAGTGGTTGCGTTAAAGTCTTCTTCTATAGCCATCAAACACAGATTGGCTACTTGAGGTTCTTCATCATCATTATAGTCTGAACTAGAGTCATTATCTGAATCACTCCAAAATCATTCTGCTACTAGACCTCTATCTTTCTTGTGAGACTTGTTGTTGTCCTTATATTCTTTCATTTTATTATACTTCATTTTTTACTTCCCGAGTTCCTCTCGTTGAGGCTTATTACACTCTGCTATGAAATGGTCAGGCTTCTTGAAATTATAACACAAGTCTTTTTCCTTCATGATCTTCGTTGTTGCTGCTTTTGTTAAAGTTCTTTTTTGATCTAGTTGCTGCTTTTTCTCATGACCTTTCTAAGCCTTTGAGCAAGCAAGACTATATCATCATCCTCATCAACGTCGTCTTGATCATCTTCTCCAACTTCAATTGAAGCTTTGGATACATCCTCAGAAGCTTTAAGAGCAATACCTTTATCCTTTCTTCTATTCTCAAAAAGAGTTTCTGCTCTTTGATTTAACTCAAGCTCGTAGGTAAGCAGATTACCATAGTGCTTTTGCACAATAATCTCGTGCAGATTCTTCGATTCTCGGATAGTTGTGGTCTTGCCATCCCACTTGCTTGTTAGTGCTCACATAAATTTATGTTCAAGTCTTTATTGGGATACACCTTACCATATGATCTTAAAGAGTTGTGAAGGATGTTAAATCTTTCATATGTTTTCGTGATGTTCTCTCCAAGAACATGAGAAAACATCTCATATTGTTGAGTCAAGAAAGACTACTTATTTTCTCTGACTTCTTCCGTGCTCTCGTGCATCACCAACAGAGCTTCCCATACTTCTTTGACAGTAGTGTAATTTACAACATTTTTGAAGAGTTCATCTTCTAGAGCCATAAAGAGAATATTTTTGGTCCTTTTATTTAACTACACACGCTTCTTTGCATTCTCTTTCCACTCTTTACTCATCTTGATAACCTCTTTGTTGGGATTATCCGTTGTAGGAGCTAGCTTAGTAGGAAGATATGGACCATGGAGGACAACTTCGAACAAATCATCATCAATATCATCCATGTACGCCTATGTACGCACTTTTCAGTTAACAAACTTTTCTCTATTTAGAAGAGGTGGCTTATTTCCACCACCAAGCTCAGAACCATTTTTATTTTACGCTGTATATCTACTCAAAGTGTAAAATTTTTGTTCGTGAGAACCTGCTCCGATACCAATTGTTATTTCCCAAAGGCACTTAGAGCATTTACAACAATTTTCCTAATACATTCTTTATCCCCAACTTTGAAGAATATATTAACAAATCATTATCCAATAGTTTCCTTATCCTTATTTAACTCTCTATTTTAATCTCTATATAGGATTTTACTCCCTAGAGTGAGAGAGTCAAAAGATAGTTCTCTATATATGCAAAATGACATTTCACACCTTTATTTAAGTGGACAGCTCATCAATCATACACATCTTGACATTACTGTCACATAACTCTTTTACTACTTCATTTTCAAATTATAAAATTAATATTGACTTATTTTTGTAAAATTAATTTCAAACGTATTCAAATTTAAAATTGATATAAATTTATTTAATTTATGTCCATATAATTATAAATATTATAAAAGTACTATTAATTATAAAATTAATTATTTTCAAATTTTAAATTAAATGAATCATATTAATTTTAAATTTAAAATGATCATAAATTAAATTTTTAAAAGTCGATATTGATTTTATGTACATTCATAAATTTACAATCCATTCAATACTCACTCTATAAATTACTTAAAATTTAAAATAAATTAAAATTTATTTTATAGTGGAATACAATTGATAAATTATACTCTCTTTTATAAATTACAAGATTATTATTAATTTTTATATGTCAATTTGATGTATTCTAAAACTTAATAATTTTGCTAAGAATTGAAAAAATAATAAATTTTATAAGTAATAGTATTTTTCTAAATAAGTTACAATATGTATTGATTAAATTTATATTAATTTTAAATTTAAAAATATCACATACTTACTTTAAAAAAGATTAATAATTAATAGCTGTGAGACCCCGAATTTTATGAAATGAAAGTATTCAATTTTCTTATAATTATTCTATTTAGTAAATGGTTAAATTGATAAAAGGTTAAAGTTAAGGGTGATATGTGAAAATTTTGCAAAGTATGCAAGTTGTTATAAAATATTTGTTTGATCTGGAAATATTCTTTTTATCGAGAATATCCGTGCGACGACACAATCATTGGTGGACCCCACAATAGAAGTATTGTCGTAGTTAGAAAACGGCAGAATTATCATTTTATAAAAATAACAGCGAATGTGTTACCGTTAAAACTATTGAACAACTCGGTACTAAAAATACGATGTCTACGCGTGGTTGCGTAGTAGCTTTACGGTATTGATTATTGATGCTTACGTAAGAAGTCACTCGGTTATACTCAATTATTGCTACGATAATTCTTTGCATCATATCTCTTATATTATTGATTCAATTATTGTCACAAGATTATCATCGTATAATATGTTATATTATTAAATCAATAATTGAGACAACAAAGTTATTCATATTATTATTTGCAATATTGATGATGTTCAGAAGTTACATCGAGGAGAGGTTAGATAATCTAATTTGGCGCTGATAGGAGAAATCCTTATCGAAAGCCCCCTCTTTCACAGGAGCGACTGGTTGTTAAATATTGTGAGTTATAATATTAATGATGAATACGTTCGTGTTGATTAAAGATAAAATTGATAGTTCCATTGTGTTGGAATTATTAGTGTAAGTGAAAATCGACATTTATTTCGATAATAATTGATGTCTGGAGGGTATATTGACCAATCGGGTAATTAACCGGATAAATGAGCAATTAATTGCTATTAATTTACATGATTATAACTATTTGTTCACATGTGTGTACTATTGATTCACATTCATTTACTATTAGGGGAGTTGGTGCAAGATTGATAATACTTGCATGACTAAGTTAAAAATGGAGGTATAGTTGAAGGGACTATACTATAATTAATTTTTTCACATGTTTAGAACTATTGAGTCACATGATTTACTATTAATTCACATGATTTACTATTAGGGGAAGTGGTGCAAGTTTGATAATACTTGCATGACTAAATTAAAAATGAAGAAAATGAGGAAGGTATTATACTGTAATATTTTGAGCCCCAAAACGTGCAATTATCAAAACTATATTTTCCTATAAATAGAAGTTCATTCCTTCATTATTTTTCACCAATTCACTAAGTCTCACAAGAGCAATTATTATAGAGAAATTATAAAGAGAGAAACTATAGAGAGAAAGAAGAAGTGAAGTACGCTACTTCTTATTCCGATATCCGATCTTCTTACGAGGTAAGGGATATCATTATTATGTAAGGGGTATTATTCTTTTGTATTCATGAAGAGAGTTATTTTCTTTCAATACTCATAAGGGTTGTTATTCCATTCTTTATTATTATGTTGAAATAACTTTATTCTCTCACGAAATCCGCATCGTGGTGAAATTCTTCTATTATTCCATTCTTTATTATTTATTAGAATATCCTATCTCATCTTGATTCTATGACACAGTTCATTCTTTATTATTACATTGGAATATCACATGCTATGCGGATTACGTATGACTGGTCCCATTCTTTATTATTACATTGGAATATCACATACATCATGGATGGATTATGCATGACTGGTTCCATTCTTTTTATTATTCTGTTGGAATATCATATGCATGCGGATTCGCATTTGACTGGTTCCATTATTTATTATTACATTGGAATAACCTATCTGTGCGATCTATCGCATGCTGGTGAATTCTTTTGTTAGTCCATTCTTTATTATTACATTGGAATAACTTTTATCGTGTGGACTACTGCATGCATGGTGAATGATCCTTTGTATTCATTCCTTATTAAATTGTGGAAATGATCTGTCTACGTGGATTACGGCATTGCGGGTGAAAGTCCATTTGCAGTTTTGTATATTCTATTATACTTGTATGAGATCTCATTTCTTTTGTACTAAATCATGGAATATCATTTTCTTTTGTTTTTTTTACGAGTTTCTTATTCACGAGTTCTATTCACCCAATTACTATTCACTCTAGTATTATTCACTCTAGTATTATTAGGGCACTTTTTGGTGTCGGATATTATTCACGATTCTTATTCATGGGTTACTATTTATCGATTTACTATTCACTCGAATATTATTCACTAGGGTATTTGGGGTACTTTTTTTATCTTTGGGGTACTATTCACGAGGTACTATTCGAAGTATTATTCATAGGGTACTATTATGGGTACTATTTACCCGAAAAATATATTTCTTTTACATCCAAATTATTTTTGGTACATGAATATTATTCTTGAATTTTACTCCACAAAGCGATGTCGTGTTGACAATTTGGATATTTTTAAACTCTGGATAAATTTAAAGTTTTTAATATTTATCTTTGATTTCGTTTGATTAATGCTTATATCATTATCATCATCCTCATGCTTATATTATGATGAAAGTCATCTTTGGCTTACGTGCAAACATGGATTATTGATTATTGGTTTTTCTGGTTGTATATCTTTGGCTTACGTGCAAAAGATGGTATTGATTATTAGTTTTCTGATTGTATATCTTTTGCTTACGTACGCAAAGATGAACTATTGATTGATGAGTATCTTTGGCTTATGTGCATAGATGAAGCCATTTATTGGTATGATTATGACCGAGGATCATTCGGTATAATCATGACCCGTAATGTTTATAGATGATGTGGTAAAAGTCCTCATTGTCCCGTAGTGCATTGATGGACAGTTATTGATATGATTATAACCAGGAATTATTCGGTATAATCATGAATATCCATTAGTAGTAATCGAGAATGATTCGATGATGTGGATTATTTATTAATTTGAGTCTTAGCGATAAAATATTGATTATACACTTTTAATTAAGTAAATGATAGTAGATATCATGCTCTACTTGACTCTTCTAAAATACGAGTTGTATGTCTTTGGCACATGTAGTGCAAAGATGAATTGTTAATGAACATCTTTGGTAGTAGTTCAAAAAGATAATTTATTAGTATGATTATGAGCGGGAATTGTGATTTGGTATAACCATGATTTTTGATGTTTTGGTGAAGATAGGTGATGAAAATTATCTTCGATCACAGGTGCGAAAGAAATTTAGAATCACAATTATGATTATGAGTTATTCATATAATTATGGACAGGAATTGTTGATTGATGTTACAGGGATAAAACATTATTAGTGGACTTTTAACATGGAGAAGATAATAGATCTGATGGTCTATTTGACTCTTCTAATGAATTGCTCGTTCCGCTGCAACTATGGTTGAAAAGTTTTATCATCTACCATATGTTTATTACTGATGAAGGCTATTGATGATGTAAATTATCTTTAGTCATGATATTCTTTACTGGGTTAGTTGTGCTCACCCTTTTTGCGTCACAATTTCTTTCAGGTAATAAGAGTGTAGCTGGGTCGAGTGGGGGTAACAGGAGAATAGAACGGTGGTCTATAGCTGTTGAGGTTCTCCCTAAATAGTATGAAAATAATTTTATTGAGAACTTTAGATAAGTGTGTCGTATTGTATACGTCATTTGATATTTAATTTTGGTGAACCGAATAGGGTGAGGTGAACCCAACTTTGGAAGGGTGTTTTGCCACTATCATACAAGATGTCTAATGACATACTGACCTTGTGTTATCATAAGACGGGGTTGTGCACATCCACTTCTTTGAGTATATCTACGAGCACTACCTATATGATCTTGGAATTTGGTTGAAATATAATTTTCAATTTGGACACGGTGGAGATAGTTATATGTCAAGAGAAGACTCACCATTGGAAAGAACATGATAGTAATATTCTCGTTTTTCTTTGGGGTCTATTAGATTGACTAAGGATAATTTTGTGGACATATGATATCTATCATAACCTGCACGCATGGCCTCCCATATACGAAGGTTTCCTTGAGCACTTCCCAAAGATTTTAATTTCTAAAACAATTTTTGACTGTACTTTTATGTAAAGTACCTTTGTAAGGTTGTGGTCGAGGCACCATAAGAGTTACATACATTTGTATTAAAACTCACAGTTTAACTGTGGTCGTATTCTGCACGACAGTTCAACAGTTGTATAAATGAAGTTTGTATTTGATTTTTATAGTATGATATCTGGCGACTCAAGATGGGTGATGTATACCTATTTTGGGGGCGTCACAATAGCAAAATTTTTATAATTAAAAATAAGAGGTTGTAATATATTACATCTATCGTAAGTTTTAACACATAAAGCCAATACAAAGGTCAAATAGTTAAAACAATCAAAACATGCTTTGACTGTTAGAAATTTAAATTTTAAAATTTCATTATTTAAGGAATCAATATAAGGAACCTGTTGGGTACATAGTGAAAAATTGAATCTTTATCCTGCATAATGACTCAATGACACTGCAAAGTAGGGATAGAGATAAGAAAACTATTGTGAATGCTCTTATAGATCTAGAAATGGGATTAAATAGATCTTTTAAAACTTTTGATTGTTTATAAGATATTACCAAATATTTGTTAATCAGATTGATTAAGTATAACAAAATATGATTTTTGAAAATCCCTTTATAAATTGAAAATAAATCTCAGTTCTGAATTTAGCAAGATAAGCAACTTTAAATAATATAAGCAAACAGATGGAAAGTAAGAATAGTAAAGTAAAGACACAATAAATTTTAAATGGTTCAAAGACAGAATAATTACTAATACACTCTTCTACTCTAAAAGTAAAAATTTAACTAAAAGTTTAGTCACACAAACAAGGACACTTTGCCCTCTTCAAGCCTCGCAGACTTGGATATTTAGTCACTACGAAAAGCACATTACGACCTCTTCAAGTTCAGCAGACTTTGATATCTAGTCACTAAGACAAGAACTCTCAACCCTCTAATGATTTGTCATTTGAGTGTTGTGGAGAGGTGTTGCTAAGATGGTGTTAAACTTTTCTTCTCAATTACTTAGCAGCTTAAACTAGATATTCAGGATCGTTGAGTTCTTTTTATTTCTTTTATAGCTTTTAGGCTTTTTGATTAGTGTTCGTCTCCTCTTAAGTTTGAATCCTTGTTGCCTTTTATAATCTACTAAAATCATCCTATTTCTAGATGTCCATTGGTGCATTTAATGCTCATATATTCTGGGATCCTAACTTAGGTGTCAGTTCCTTTTTAACTTGTCTGTCACAATAGTCTGCTTTCTCACCTAACACCCTTGACGTGTCACTTTCACCAACTTAACCGGTAGACACATATTCTGATCTTCGATTTCAACCAAGGATGTTTGATAAATGTATCGGGACCATCAAACAACAATTCTCCAATGTTAGCCATTTGGTCAGACTTGACTACTATATGATGATGAGATATCATAGTGTTTACTTTACGATTTGCTCTTTTGCAATGATTTCTTTGCAATGTCATTCAACAAATGAACTTTGTAATCTTCTATTACTAGGTGATCCTTTAGTTACTTTACTATAAGACTTTTGCTCAGCGAATGCTTGGAGTACTCTACGTTTAGGATTTACCCATCAAGTTTTCTTGTCTTTACGATTCCTTTGTAAAGTTTATGAAATGAAGTATGCTTTAGGACTTGTAGTAAACTTTAAGATAACTGAAAATGCTATGAGACCCATCTGATGTATTGCGTTCATACGCTTGCTCTGCGATCCATCTTCATACTATGAACTAGCAAAATAACTTTACAAATGTTGAAATCCTATTAACTATACATCAGATCACCTTTAACAAGATCAACTTAACATTATTTAATTTTTCTAATTTAAGTCCTTGTACATTGAAACAAATCATTAATAAGGACTTTACAAAACTTACTGGTATATTTATACATTATTTATGTTCATCATAAAATTTAAATTTGCAAACTCTAATAAAATGATTTGAAGTGTTTAAAAGAAGAAATAATAAATTTACAAACAAGGGAGAAGTGGTGATACTTGTAATTGGGGTGTTTTTTGTTTTGTAAATGGTTGATACCATGTTTTAGTTTTATCTATATTGATGTCTTTAAAAAATTGACTTTTAACTCGTGATGTTTTGGATGATTATGTTAATGTAGACTGTGACGCCCCCAAAATAGGTATACATCACCTATTCTGAGTCGCCAAATACATGGTACAGAATACAAATACAACCTTAAATATACAACATGAGCTGTGAGTTTTGATACAAATATTATCTTCTAGACAGTATTCAAACTCAAAATAAGTCCTCAATACATTTATTATCACACTATTTTATAGAATAGTGAGGACTACTAATCTTTATCATTTTGAATGTCACTCGGTTCCCGACTAGTCCCTCTTACGTTACGATTTCTGAAGAGAACAATGAAAGCAAAAGGGTGAGCTCAACTAGCCAAAGAAGAAATATTATGACTAAGATAATGCGAGAATAAATTATTGTTAGCCTCAAACGATGTTAAAGCGATACAATATAACAAACATCAAATTTAAGCTGCGGTGAACAAGCAATCCATTAGAAGAGTTAAGTAGAGAATAAAATCTACTATCTTCTATGATTTAAAAGGTTTTCATCACTTTATTCTTTGAGACGCAGCATTTCAATAAATAATCCACATCATCCCCGCAGACTACTGGCCGAGGATATTCATTAGTATCACAACCACAAATTATCCCATGACTACGGCCGAGGATATTCGTGTTTTCATCGATGGTCGTGATCATGCCAACAAGCGTCCATCAATGCACTCACGGGCCAATGAGGACTTTTACCACATCATTTATAACATTACGAGTTATGATTATCTTAGAATAATCCTCGGTCATAATCATACTAAGTCCATCATACTCTGAGTGCCAGATGACTTTCAACATAATATAAACGTGAGGATGATGACAATAACATATTAATTCAATAAAACAAGTTCAAGAATAAATTTTAAAGATTTATAAATTAATTTATCCAGGAACCAATAACGTCCAAATTGTCAACATGATACTGCTTTGTGGAGTAAAAATTCAAGAATGCTCAGAAGAATATTTCCATGAAAAGATACTGGATGAAGTGCAAATATCCAGGATATTCTACTAATTTCATGGAGTATAGAAGCCAAAACTTTAACCATCTGAGTATAATAGAATATATGAAACTACAAATGGATTTTCGTCCGCTATGCGATAATCCACGTAAACAGATCATTTCCACAAGTTAATAAGGAATGAATACAAAAGATCATTCACCATGCATGTGGTAATCCATATAGACAGGTTATTCCAACAGAGTAATAAAGAATGGAACCAGCTCATGCGTAATCCGCACAGACGGATATTCCAATGAATAATAAAGAATAGAACGGTCATGCGTAATCCGCTTGCAGGTGGGATATTCAGCGAGAATAATAAAGAATGGAACTAGGTCATGCGTAATCGCTTGCATGACGAGGATGTTCAACGAGAATAATAAAGAATGGAACCAGGTCATGCGTAATCCGCATAGACAGGATGTTCTAACAGAATAATAAAGAATGGAATAACAACAGAATTCACCAGGCATGCGATAGGTATGCATGAGTTATTCAACGAATAATAAAGAATGGAATAACAAAAGAATTTCACCATGTATGCGGTAAAACAACCAAAATCAAGAGGGATCCATTCTCTTCTTGCAAGCCTCTTAGCATTATTGGAAGCATGGACTAATGGCTTTCTTTTAATTTGTTGTTTTCTCTAACAACTTTAAAGCTGATATTTGTCTCAGTCTTATTTGTCTATAAAACGAAAAAAACAATCCGCACTCTAAAAAAATTAAAACATGAATAAATAAATATGTTACAATAAAACTGAAAATCATCTGTTGTGACTTAAAAATGTATCAAATCCACTATCTCTCTTATCTGCAACGTTAGTTTTATCTTTTCTAACTTGTTCTTAAAATTAATAACATGTGTGAGACGATTGTGCCCAGTTGTCTTGCAAGTACTGCATACCATTTTTGTGCCTTTCCTAGATAATTTGTATGACTTAGTTTTTTTCTTGTTGTTTTGACTTGTTGCACTTGACTCCTCGTGCATCTCCCTCTTTCTAATCTTTTGTGGCCTTCCTTTTGGTGTCTTTAATGGAGGAGGTAATGGTGGAGTGACAGTAACTCTTGGTCAAAATCTCTCCCCTCTAACCACCCTCAACATTTCTGAATATGCTCTCACATAGGTTTGTACCCTAAACCAGTCTGATATTTAATCTGTAAGATTGTATCTCATGTAGAACATAAATGCACATGCATGTACACAAGGAATTCCACTGAGATCCCAAGCCTTACTAGCACAGGTGCAAATTTTCAAATCTACTGTGTATCCATCAGGGTGTAATCCTAGATGTCACCTCAAACTACATATCACTATTGTATAACACAACATATTAGCAACATTCTTCAATGTTGTTGTCAAGATTTTTTTTTTGGCCAAGGACAAATGTCCCATTTCTTATTGATGGCTACATCTCTCTTTTGTTATAGCCTAGTCATTAATAGTTTTCTGATGTCTTCCAATAATTCAATAAATGGTTTGCCTCTTAATTGAATTATGTACCCATTAAAACACTCACATAGGTTATTGTCCACAATGTTACACTTTATATCAATCTTGAAAAATGCCTTCCACCATTTCTTAAGTTTCCTAGCCATCAAGAAATCAAATGCCCCTTCATTTAACTCCTTAATTCTTTTAATCTCATCCTCAAAATCGAAAGTAGTTGTGGATTTCGCAGCCCTCTAGAAAGTTTACTTCAAAGCTATACTTTTGTACATCTTTGTCAGATTAGCTTAAATATGCCTTGCCCATTTTCTTATTTTTGATAAAGGAAAAAGATATGTTAATGCACCCTCTAATCCCAACAATACAAACACAAATTATAAGTTAATGAATAACATTAATACTATAAGTTAATGTATAACATGTATAACAAATTATAAGTTAAAATTTATATTTACCTTTTGTTGATCACTAATGAAGGTCCACCCTTCACTATCTTCTAACTTCAGGACATCTTTGAGCAAGCCTAGAAACCACTCTTATGAGTCTCTGCCCTCTAATATTGCCCAAGAGATTGGAAACATTTTGTTATTTCCATCTTTACCTACAACACTTAAAAGTTGCCCACCGCAACAACCTTTTAGAAAGCAACCATCCAGTCCAATGATTTTCCTACAACCAGCTAGCATACTAACTTTAAAAGCTTTAAATGCAATATAAAGTCTTTTGAATTCAGGTGCATCAAAATGAAATAATTAATATAGGTCTGTTTTAATCCGAGAATTTTACCTTCTTAACTCCTCAATATATCTATGTAACTTAGCATAATGTTCTTTCATGTCCACAATCAACTCTTGCAAAGTAAACTGTCTGGCCCTATAACATTTGTCTATTTACACATTAACAAGAAAAGTTTTATTCATATAAGCTTGAATATCAACCAATCTCCAATTCCTAAATTCTTTAAGTTATGTATTCAAATTCTTTGCTAACCACTTAGCATTAACCTGCCTACATACTAAAGTTTTTGAGCATTTGTGTCTTTTCCTCATTATTTTAAGCTAAAAAGTTGGTTGAAACTGAACTTTACTTCCCCATACTTTAACATGACATTTTTTGTTATTCATACACCTCCCATTAACCCTACTTTTTCACATTTCACAAATTTTAAATCAAAACCTTTTTCTATTGACCAATTAATTACGGTACTCTTGAATTCTTTCTTGTTTGCAAATAACATTTCTAACTCTAACTCTGTCCCCATGATTTTAGTATACACTGCGCAAAGGTTTTTCCTCCATACAAGTGTATCATCCTCAGAGTCAACTTCCTCAGGGCTGTCATTTTCTATTTGATCAGAGTCATAATTTTCAGCATTATCACTATCTGTTTCACTATCACTAGTATCATCATCATCATTCTCATAACCTTATTGTTCTAACTCTGTTTGATGTTGCTTAATGTTTGCTTCTGGTTCTTGGTTGCTAGCTGTTTGATGTGACTCAATGTTTGGTTCATCATTAACACGTTTTTCTAGAGTGACACTTCTTGGTTGTTTTATTTCTTCTTTTGGTCTTTATATTCTCTAATTTTTTTTCTTGCCTCAATTACTTCTTCATCATCAGTTAGAAACATTTCTTCTTCATCCTTATCAAGCATATCACTATCATTAGAAGAACTTGAGTCCTCATAGTTATTTTCTTCCACCACATCACCATCATGACCATTATCCTTACCTAAACTAACTGTTAGTTCCCAGTAGGCACACAATAGATCTAGAAGGGGAGGTTGAATAGATCCTTTTTCTTTTCAAATACTTTTCCCTTTTATTTGATTATTGATAATGTATTAGCGTATGACAAACATAAGAATCTTTTCAAGCATAGCAAAATAAGTGAAAGATCCCCTTCATTGATATATTCATAATCATACATACATTGTTCTTAGAGTTAGTTAACTTGTAAGTAGTTAATACACACATAGCAGATATAGCAGTTAAGTACGTAATGTAAATGACATAAAGTAAAAGATACAAGGGATTTTAAGTGGTTCAGAGACTCAAGCTCCTAATCCACTCTTCTGCTTTCAACTAGCAGGATTTCCACTAAGGACGGACAGAACCCTGAATCACAAAGATTCCTTGAGGCGGTTGCCTTGGAACTTCAGTTCACTAAGAACTTTTCAAGGCCAGCAGCCTTGGAACTCCTCTAGTTCCCTAGTAACTCTTCAAGCCCAGCATGCTTGGAACTTCGTTTAGTCCCTGCGGACAAGGACCTCTCAGGCCCTGGATTCTTATTGTTGTAGTTGTTGTTGTTGTTGGTGGTGCTAAGCTGCTAAGATGTCTTTAAGCTTGAACATCTTATTGCTCAGTAGCTTGGCGTGGTCCTCTTTACATTTTGCCTCTAGTCTGGACCACATCTTCTCTGGTGCAGCTGATCTTTACTCTTTTCTGTTCATCTTCATCTGATGTCAGCTGTGCACCATCACCATCTGGATTTGCTAAGTCTCTGAGTCTTTGGTAGACTTAAATGCAGCACTTAGCAATCTCTGAACCCTTCTTGAATACTTTGCAGACATGATTCTGCATCTGCTCTTTTTTAGCCTTTTATTCATGGTGATCTGTAGAGTGGCCTTCTTGATCTTCTTTGTACTCTGCCACTTTTCTGAATGCTATCTTCTTGTCCTTCTCGGCTCTCAGCTTAGCTGCCATCTTTAGTGGCATTCTCATCTTTGTTGAGTGAAGCTACAGTCATTTAAGTCCTTCTTCAAAGGCGCTTCACTTCCACCTATGTAGTCTCACTATCACTGAGACTTGTTCTGTTAATCTCTGGTGGAACTCGTAGAGTCAACAATAGCATTCCAATAACTCAACGATTCTACAACTTAGCAATCATTAGCAACTCTTGATCTTTGAAGCTCTGTTGATTTATACTCCTTCCCAATCTTCCTGTTGGAAAGTAGCCATTAAAAGCTTTTTGAATTGCTTCGCAGATCTCGAGTTAGTTTATATAGACTGCAGATGTGACATGACATGACTTTCTGACACTGCAGTCTACTGTTTCACCTACCCCATCAGAGATGTCACTTTTATATCTTGGGCAGATAGTTGACTTTATTACCTCCTTCTGATTTCTCGATCAGAGGTTGTCCTTTTGCATCGATGCTCTCAATAAGCTTTGTTCGAATATCAATCTTCGGGTTAAACCGTTGTCAATGCTTCAATCCTCAGTTGTTTGAACTCTACGATTCTGATGCACATCTTCTTTGACCTGATCGTAGTGTCTAGTTGACATGTAGAGACAACACTATGATCCTGAAGAGAGTTCATTAGATCTCTAATGTAGAACACCTCTTCCTTCTCTTATGCTGTACTTTATCACTTCTGTTTGCCTTGACTGCTCTCTGAAACTGATGGCTTGATTCTTTGTTCTGGCCCCTTTTGAATAGAAAGACACTTCAGATTTGTGATGTGTCCAACTCACTTTCTCCTTGTGATCTCCCGTTCACTTATCATCAATGAACTGACCCAATGCTTAATCAATTTAGCCTTGTTCTTCAGAAGCTGACCAATATCTTTGTGTACACTCCATCAATTCTTTCTTTGTTCTGGAAAACACTACGATCCTGGTTACTTTCAAGATAAATGCGTCTTCTATTTACTTGACGACTCTCGCGACTTGCGACTTTCCTTAGTCAATTACTAAAGTCTTCTTCTGATCAACTTGTGGAAGAATTCATCTCGAATGGCTTCTCAACTCAATCTGGATGTTGATTGAGTTGGTGCTTAGACCTTTTGTTAGCTTACATGCCATTCATTGAGTGCTCTCTGGTTTCCTTTTAGGTGGGATGTATCTTTGCAGTACCAACCAGAGGCTTCGTTCCTTTGGATATCCTAAGAGTGCTCAAATGTTGAGAATCGTGTTTGCTCTACGATTCCGCCTTGGCGTTGTGAGCACATCTGTTGAAGTCTCAGTTCTACATTCTATGATTCAGTTTTGGCTGTGCAGACACTACGACTCCGAGATCAGATCTTGGCACTCTATAATTTCTGTCGTTGTGCTTGTTGTCTTCATCTGCTCTTGCTCGACTACGATCTCTGCTTCTGATGCGATCAGTAGACTCTACCACTCTGAGTGTAGTCTACGATTCTTGACTTGGCTTTGGCAGATGCTTGGTTGGCTCGTAGGCAGGCTGTCTCTACGATTCTGAACATGACTTTCTCAGCAGACTACGACCCTGAGGATGTTCTCCTCGACACACTACGATCCTTCCTCATCTCTCCTGGCAGTCTACGAACTCTGAGATCTACTATCTTGTAGACTACGATTCTGCCTTGGTAGCTCTCGAGTTTTCCTTGACTCTCCTGGCAGACCACGATTTCTGGTGCGGTGCTCGACGATCAGACAAGCCTATCTATTACATTATAAGATCAACCTAATAAGCTTGATCTTTCTATATTTATAGTCCATGTACATCATTTCTTTTTTAAGGACTTTACAAAGCTGTTTTGCTTATGTAGGATCAACCTAACATATTTGATCAATTCATTCTAAGTCCTTGTACATATGTTCCTATTATCTATCAAAGGACTTTACAGCTTTTCTTAATGCAAGCATACTTGCATATTTATTCATATATATATATATCATAATCAAATCATATGTAAATAGGAATATCATTCACGTGCTTATTCCTGATAATCTCCCCTATTTGATTATGACAAAAATAATAAATGCATATGCATGTTATGAATGAATCTTATATACACTGAGCAACTGTATTTCTAAAGCAGATAATCATTAATGTCATTTATAATAATATGGAATTAAATACACTATGACATTTCTATATCCCGGATCCAGAACATGCCTAATGGTTAGAGATATACCTCTTTGGCTCTATGTGTGTTTCCAGGATGTCTGTTGATCAGCTATTCATCTGTTTGATCTTCTTGCACATGCTCACCCTAGGATGTTGACTTCATTTCTTTTGTCTGCTCCCCCTCAGATGTATGCTTCTCTTCTTCTTCTTCTAGCTCTTTTGTCTGCTCCCCCTCAGCCTTTGCAAACACAGGCTCATCATCCTTTGGCTCCCCCTCAGATGATGACCCAACTTCTTCTTCTGCTATCTTCTTCTTTGTCTTCTTTTGTTGTTTCTTTCTGCTCTCCTTGCCCTTTCTTGAATGCCTCTTACTGTGTCTCTTTCTATGCCTCTTTTTCTCCCCCTTTTTGCCATTAATCACTTGAGAGAGCTGTTCCATGTTGGACATAAGCTGCTCCATCAGATAGGAGGAGTTACCAACTTAAATCTTGAGTTCTTGTTGGCTTAACTCAAGTTGCATAGAGAAAGACTGATTCATGTTGTCAATCTTGTCAAAGAGGGCTTGGAGTTTTTCTTCATTGGCCTTCTGTGCTCGTAGAGCTTCTGCCTTCTGATCATGTATGGCCTTCAGATAGATGTGATATCTCTCTTTGATTTTGAGAGATACATCAGCCATAGTAGCTTGAAGTCTGTTCTGAACTGAATTATCTCCTTCTGCTGTCAACACCATCCTTGACTTTTCATTAATTTGAGATATCTTCTCAACCAACTCATCAGAATTCTTCAATAGTTCCTGCTCCATAGGAATTTGATCATCTGGTTGGGCATCAACAATTTGAACACCAGATTGGACTCTACGATTTTCATCTTTGGACAGATTTTTAAAGGTGTTTAGAATTTGAACATCGTTGAGTACCAATTGCTATTGGAGGATGAAGGAATGTCGGTTAACAGTGCTTGGGCCAAGAAGGTCTTTTCATTTTGAACTTGATCAACATCTTTTGTAGAGTGAACAGACTCTACGATCAGCTCCTTGACCATATTCTTTTTTCCATTAGAGTCCACTCTACGATCATAAGGAATATAATGATTGTCAGCGTGTCGGTAGACTTTGTAGTGGGGCTGGTCTTTGATCATCATGGTTGCAAACTTCTTTACTCTAAGGAAGTTTTGTGATACCAGCTCCAGATTTAGAAATTGAGAGTAGCACGAGCTGAAGTAGCTCTCATCTTTATCAGTTTGTGCTTTTAGCCAAGGCATCCATGGAAAGAACTATCTCATCAGAAGATCTTCAGAATTGTACAATATTGTTGTGCAATCTAACTCCATATTTTTCCAATTATGAAGCACTTCATCTGTAGTCATTCTTACAACTCGAAGTTGTTCATTTTCATGACTTATCCATCTTGCTGCTGATTCAGTTGGTGGTTCATCAAAAACTTCCACCACTATTCTTCTGCTAATTCTTGTTGGAGAGAGAACATGATAGTCTGCTGACTCCTCTGATTCTTGATTTGTAGAACCAGAGTCCTTTCCCATTTCTTCATCTTCTGAACTTGAATCATGTTGACTTCCTTTATCTTATTCGTCAGAGAATTCTTCATGCTGGTTTTTATCATCTTCTCCCTTGGATTCAGATTCATCATTACTCAAGTCAATGACAACAGTATAGAATTGTCCTTTTTTCTTTAGAACAATCCTGGCAAGCAGTCTGTTGCTCATTCTTCTTCTTGGAGGTTCAGCTGTAGGAGAGTCAGACTTTTCTTCTTCTTCAGAATTTGAAATTTTTGAATTTTTAGATGAACTTTCTTGATGTTCAGCATAGGCAGGGGCAGATCCTTCTTCATCGGACTTATCATATTTTGAACCATCATGAGGGCTTGTTAGAGCATATGCATTTGGAGATGCAGTTGGGTCATCTGGTAGCTTTTCTTCATCATCAAAGTTAGTACTCTGAGAGTTAGCCATAGGGCTTGCATATTCCTTTTCATCAGCAGAGTTCACATTTTCTTTCATGAATTCAGCTCCACCTTCATTGCTGGATTTGCTCTTTGGGGACTCGGTCTTGAGACCATCAGTTCCCTTTTCTTCTTCTGACTCTATGTTCTCCTCTTCGTCAGATGTAATTTCTCGGGAAACTATGGCTTGCTTGTTTACCACCTTAGCTTTCTTCCTTGATGGTCCTTGATGTGACGCCCCCAAAATAGGTCCACACGACCCATTCTGAGTCACCATATATCACTCTATAAAAATCAAATACAAACTTCATTTATACAACTGTTGAACGGTCGTGCAGAGTACGACAACAGATAAGCTGAGAGTTTTAATACAATATTGTCTCGTAGACAGTATCCAAACTCAAATGGTTACAATGCCATATAAAATACATCAGCAAATATTTTAAGACCCCAAAGAAGAACGAGAAGATTACTATTATATTCATTCTAATGAGGTGCACTTTTGACGCTTTCAAAGTCGGGTTCTCATCACCCTATTGTTGTTCGCCAAAATCAATTATTAAGTGGCGTATAAAAATCGACACACACATCTTAGGTCCTCAATACAATTATACATTGCATGTAAATGCTTGGTTTTATAATGTATTGAGAAACTTGACGATCTCGGACCATCACACTATTTCCCTGTTATCCCCGCTCGACTCAGCTACACTCTTATTACCTGAAAGGAATTGTGAAGCAAATGGTGAGCACAAATAGCCTAGTAAAGAATATTATGACTAAAGATAATTAAATTATCAATAGCCTTCGTCAGTAATAAATCAGAGATTTAGAACATATGGTAGATGATAAAACTTTTCAACCATAGTTTTAATGAGACGAAGCGATCCATTAGAAGAGTCGAATAGACCATCGAATCTATTATCTTCTCCATGTTAAAAGTCCACCAATAATGTTTAATCCTATAACATCAATCAACAATTCATGTCCACAATCATATGAATAACTCATAATCATAATTGTGATTCTAAATTCCTCTTCGCACCCAGCACGAAGATAATTTTCATCACCTATCTTCACCTGAAACATAAAAAATTCATGGTTATACCAAATCACAATTGTAAAGCCCCAACTTATTATAAATGAAATTAAATTTCTTTTATTTATTATTTTTAAATAGTAAGGGTTGATTTGATTAATGTGGTTAGTTATGGAAAAAATGCGCAAATATTTCAAATAAGCAAGTGATTATAAAATATTCATTGTTGTCGGGGAATATTCGTTTGGTCTTGGAATATTCTTCTTTGTGGGGAATATTTATGCGATGGCGCGACCTTGTGTGGAGCCCCATGTGAGCGATTGGATGAAGAAAGCGTCGGTATAAGTTGTTTATAAATAACGGCGTAGTTGTTACCGTTACTACTTAAAATACTCGGTGGTTAAAACACAGTAGCACGTATTGTATCAATTATTGATTCTTACGTAAGAAGGCACTACTCAATAATTGTTATAGTAATTACTGTTCAATATTCCAACATGTATTACGGTAGTCCGCGTATCTGAGTTATTCAATGAGAATAATAAAGAATGGAACGGTGTCATGCGTAATCCATACGAACGAGATATTCCAATGAATAATAAAGAATGGAATAATAATAGAATTCACCGGGCATGCGATAGAAGCGCATACAGATAGGTTATTCAACGAATAATAAAGAATGGAATCAAGTCGTGCGTAATTACATGCAGACGGATATTCCAACATAATAATAAAGAATGGAATAATGAAGAATTTCACCATGTATCACGGTAGTCGCGTATCTGAGTTATTCAATAGAATAATAAGAAATGGAATAACAATAGCTCTCTTCATGAATCTGAAAAAATAATACCCCTTACCTTAGAAGAAAGCTGGATATTGGAATAGTGAGGTAGCAAACTTCTCTTCTTCTTTCTCTCTATAATTTCTCTCTATAATAATTGCTCTCAAAGCCCGGTGAATTGGTGAGAAATGAAGGAAGAATGAGCTTCTATTTATAAGAAAATATAGTTTCGATAATTACACGATTTTGGGGCTCAAAATATTACGATATAATACCTTCCTCTTTTTCTTCATTTTTAATTTAGTCCCGCAAGTATTATCAAACACCACACTCCCTAATAGTAAATAATGTGAATCAATAAATAATGTGAATCAATAGTTATAATCATGTGAAAATCACAATTACGATATATAGTACCTCCATTTTAACTTAGTCATGCAAGTATTATCAATCTTGCACCAACTCCCCTAATAGTACAAGAATGTGAATCAATAGTACACACATGTGAACAAATAGTTATAATCATGTGAATTAATAGCAATTAATTGTTCATTTACCCGATTAATTACCGGTTGGTCAATATAACTTCCAGACATCAATTACTATCGAAATAAATATCAATTTCCACTAACACTAATAATCCTAACACAATGAAAATATTTTTCTCAACAATTTCATTTTTGAAATTTCAAAGTTTGACTTTTCCCAAAAAAGTCAACTGTTGACTTTTTTGACCAAAAAGTCAACCCTGACAAATTTTGTGTTTATAGTCTATTTCTACTAATTTCATCATTTCGGACTCAAATATCATGTCCGCGTCTCCAAATTCAACTCCGAACTCAAATTTGATTTTTAATAACATTCATCATTAATATTATAACTTACAATATTTAATAACCAGGTCGTTTCCAGGAAAGAGGGGCTTTTCGATAAGCATTTCTCCTTATTGGCGCACAATTAGGTGACCAAACCTCTCCTTGATAGAACTTCTAGACATTGTTAATATTGCAAATAATAATATGAATAACTTTGCCGTCTCAATTATTGATTTAATAATATAACATATTATCACGGATGATCTTGTGACAATAATTGAATCGATAATATGAGAGATATGATCGCAATTATTGTAGCAATAATTGAGTATAAGCTGAGTTACTTCTCACATAAGCATCAATAATAAATACCGTGTGCTACTATGCAACCACGCGTATTACTGTACTTTTATCAATTTAACAATTTACTAAATAGAATAATTATAATAAAATTGAATACTTTCATTTCATAAAATTTGGGGTCTCACAATCTCCCCTCCTTATGAAATTTCGCCCTCGAAATTTACGTACTTGATAGTTCGAAGAGATGAGAATACCTTGCTTTCTTTTCGGATTGTACCATCCCGGTTATATCCTCTGTATCATGATTTTTCAATTGCTCATCTCCTGTATTTCAGATATCATTCTAGAATATATCTTCAAAATAAAGGTTAATTGACATATCATAATTTGTCAACTTATCAAATAAAGAATTTCAGCTAGGTAAGTCACACCCTTGCGAAGTATATTACTCGTCTCTCCCCTCCTAGTTCTAGACTAATATCTCCGTCAATGACCATATCCCTAAGCTCTGATACCATTTGTGGCCTTTTAAAATAGGTTCACATGACCCATTACGAGTCGCTTGGATATCACTTTATAAAATCAAATACAAACTTCATTTATATCTAATGTTGTTGAGCGTGCGATGCGATACGACAGCAGATAAGTTGTGAGTTTTAATACAATATTGTCTTGTAAGATGTATCTAAACTCAAATTATTACAATGCCATATAAAATACATCGATTAAATATTTTAAGACCCCAAAGAAGAAGAGAAGATTACTATCATATTCATTATAATGAGGTGCACTTTTGACGCTTTCAAAGTCGGGTTCTCATCACCCTATTGTTGTTCGCCAAAATGAATTATTAAGTGACGTATAAAATACGACACACACATCTTAGGTCCTCAACACAATTATTTGTTGCATGTCATGCCGTTTTATAATGTATTGAGAAACTTTGACAGTCTCAGACCATCACACTATTTCTCTGTTATCCCCGCTCGACCCAGCTACACTCTTATTACCTAAAAGGAATTGTGAAGCAAAGTTTGAGCACAAATAGCCTAGTAAAGAATATCATGAATAAAGATAATTAAATTATCAATAGCCTTGGTCAGTAATAAATCAAAGATTTAAAACATATGGTAGATGATAAAACTTTTCAACCATAGTTGCAGCAGAATGAGCAATCCATTAGAAGAGTCAAATAGACCATCAAGTCTATTATCTTCTCCATGTTAAAAGTCCACCAATAAAGTTTTATCCCTGTAACATCAATCAACAATTCATATCCACAATCATATGAATAACTTTCATAATCTTAATGTAAGACTCCAACTTATTATAAATGAAATTAAATTTCCTTTATTTATTATTTTGAAATAGTAAAGGTTGATTTGATTAATGTGGTTAGTTATTGGTAAAAAATCATAAATATTTTAAATAAGCAAGTGGTTATAAAATATTCATTGTTGTCGGGGAATATTCGTTTGGTCGTGGAATATTCTTCTTTGTTGGGGAATATTAAATGCTGATGGTAGCGACCTTGTATGTGGCCCCATAACGGAAAGCGATTGGATGAAGAAAGCGACAAGTATAAGTTGTTTATAAATAGCGGCGTAGTTATTCACAGATTAATCTTGTTGAAATACTAAATTGGTTAAAACACGGTAGCACGGTATTGTATCAATTATTGATTCTTACGTGAAGGCACTACTCGATAATTGTTATAGTAATTCTTATTCAATATTTTATTTTATTGATTGATAATTGCTACGTTGATATTTTATATTATTGTTGTTTGATAATTGTCACTACTACTGATATTTTCCATTATTAGATCAATAATTCATATTATTTGAATAATATTATTAGATAGCATTATTGGCAATATCTAGAAAGTTACATCTAAGGAGAGGTTTGGTCACCTAATTGCATGCTTAGTAAGGAGAAATCCTTATTGGAAAGCCCCCTCTTTCACAGGAGCGGCACGGTTGTCGATATTGTGATTACGTAATATTATTTGTGAATAATTAATTATTGATTTATATGATAAGGAAAATATTCATTTTATGTGGATATAGATGGAGAAATTTTTAATGTGACAATTGTTGAAAATTGATATTTTATCTTTTTCGATAAAATAATTCATTTAAATATATTATTATATTTTAATAATATAATAATGGTGATATTTTACAATGAATGTGGGATATATGAATAAATGAGGAGGAAGAGTATTTTTGTTATAAAAATATTTAAAACATGTTTTTCATGTTTGTGGACCCCATTTCTTGGTGAAATTTGATTATAGCTTTGTAAAATAAATGGTATGTGGATTTGGTTAATTTTTGTTTTGGAATTTGGAAAAACTTAAACTTACAAAGTTGTAGAGAATTGAATTTCCTATGGAATGGACATAAGATTTGAATTTTTTACGATAAAAGGCTATTTATTATGAATTATTGAAGTTACGAAGTATAATGGAGAATAATTGATTTTGGAAGTTTTAAATATTTTTTTAAGAAAAACGTTTTTTTTGTTGTTTTTGGCACATGTGTGGTGATGTTTTGCTGATCAAGTTTTCAAAAGTGGGTGTAGGAAATTTTAAGAAAAATATATTAATATTTTATTAAATTTTTCTACTTTGGTGTTCTAAGCATTTTTCTATAAATAGGGTCTTGGGTTAGAATTGAAAATCACACGAAATAAGTTTTTCTCTCTTTCTCTCTCTCTATATTATCGAGCGTATTCTTGTGAGTATTTTGATACTTTGAGTGTTCTTTATACGGTGCAAGTTCCTTTGACACTATATTCGATATTCTAGTCGGAAATCTTGTCTTTTTGAGGTAAGAGGATGTTATATTTTTTTTAAAATGATATTATTTCTTCTAATATCATTATCTTCGGAATATTGGTAAGATTTTTCTTGTGAAATTCTTGTCTTTTTAGTGTCGGGGTTACTATTCACTATTCACGTATCTGACATTATTCACGAATCTGACCTTTATTCACGGAAAAATTAAATTTTTTTTTTTGTCCAAAAATATATATTATGGATACTAGCTTTGATTGTATCCATGTTTTGATCATTCTTGAATTTTACTTCACTATGATTATTTATGAAGTATTTTTGAACTTGGATTGTTTAAAGTACGAATCCTTAATATTTGTTCTTTTGTTTCACTGGATTTGTTTTCTTTAAAATATTTTTCATCATCCTCAGTCCTAAATGATGATATTACTGAATATCTTTGGCCTGTAGTGCAAAGATGGTTGATTTTCTTATGAATATCTTTTTGGCCGTAGTGCGAAGATGTACAGTGTTGAGATGAACATGACCAACTGATGAATATCTTTGGCCTGTAGTGCAAAGATGAATATTTGATTTATGATGTATATTGATTGATGTTATAGGGATAAAATATTGATGATGGATTTTTAAAATCATAGAAGATAGTAGATTTCATTCTCTACGTAACTCTTCTAATGAATTGTTATTTCTGCTGCGAATATTGATTTAAAACTTGTTGTCTATTGTATTCTATCAGATTTTTCTCTGTTGAGGACTAACGATAATTTGTTCTATATTATCTTAGTCATAATATTCTTTACTGGGCTAGTTGAGCTCACCCTTTTCCTTTTTGTTCCATTTTTCTTCTCAGGAGGCGAGAATGTAGCGAGTATTAGTCGGGGTATGGAATGAAGGTTCTAGAAAGTTGTTTTAGTAGTCCTCACTATTTTGTAAAATAGTGTATCAATAATTATAATGAGGACTTATTTGAGTGTTGATATTATCAGAAGACAATATTTGTTTTTAAACTCATGATTTTATGTGTTGTCGTATTTTTTACGACAATTGTATTAATAAAGTTGTAGTTGTTTACATACCATGTATTTGGCGACTCGAGAATGGGTGTTGTATACCTATTTTGGGGCATCACGGTTGGTATCGAGCTTAGGGATATGATCTCTGGCGGAGATCGGGGAATAGAACTAGGAGGGAGAGGCAGAGTAAATCCTTAGCTAGTGTGTCCTACTAAGCTTATTTGTTGGTTGGTCGGAATATAGGGATATTATGTGATATGTTAATTTCTTTAATTAACCACTTGTTTTATGGCGGTATTTGAGAATGGCAATTGAGAATGTTAATGATGGAGTAAATGAGGCCAGTGGAACACCTTTACTCACTGATGAGGAGAGAGCGTACAGCAGTGGCAATGTTCTCTCTATAAAACAACACCTTGATCGGGGAGCGATGAGCGATGGGATGTTTAGAAGCTTTTTTTAGTTCATAAAATCGAGACGAAGGAGACTCGTGTACAAAATATAGGTGGAAATGATAGCATGCCATACGGTTTGTCTGAGTGAGCGAGTTCAAAAAGTTGGGACCACGAAAGTGCAGGGAAAGCGGATCGATTAAAGGCGGAGCGTGGGTCAAACAAATTACCAAGATATTTGATGTCTTGGGATGCGGAGAATAGAAGGTTCCATTCGCCACCTTTATGTTAAAGTAATGAGGCGAGATTCTTGGTGGGAATCGTGAAGCGTACCCATCGGTACTTTTCGGCATGTCTTGGGAAACATTTCAAAAAGCATTCAATGACAAGTACTTTCTGAAAGTATTTCGTCGTATGAAGGAGGTAGAGTTTATTAGATTGGAACAGAACAACATGGCGGTGTCCCGATACGAGGCGAAGTTTGCGGAGTTATCGAGGTTTGCACCTCATTTGGTGGAGAATGAGGAGCGTATGTAACGCGGATGTTTTACGAGAGGTTTGAAACCGGCATACGTCGATATCTCATTTCTCATAAATTTTCTCTATATTAGGGATGTTGTCAGCGGGGCTCAATTATTAGGCGAGATACTTGAAATACGTTCAATGAGGGACCCTGACGAGGGTCATCATCTACGGTGGTGATCATCGAACAGCGATAACCGGTGAGGAGAAAAAAAAAATCACGGACAAAAGCGGTAACCACTCTGGTGGTAATCATAGCCGTGAAAATAGAAGAAGCGAGTCGGGGGGAGATTTTAAAAAGGAGATTCAACAATGACAATGTGAAGGCGTCGGCACCGGTGACAAGCTGGTTCTAAGGGAGGAGAAGCGACCACCGGTCGTATCTTATAAATCTGGAAAGAGGGACATATCACCCAAAAGCGCCCTGACAGTTCAAGGTATGTTATAATTATGGAAAGGAAGGACATATCGCTCGAGATTATCACGATAGGAAAAACCAAGTCCGGTGGGGATGGTGACTCAAAAAGGCATCCCGGAAAAGTCAAAGTCAGCGGTTCTGGAAGGCGTTTGTCGTGGTTGGTCAAAATCGAGGAACCCAAAGCGAGGTGATCACGGGTAAGCTAATCATAAATTCTTGCGAAGTTTATACCTTACTGAATACGGTGCTACCCATTCATTTATCTCTCTCTGCTTGTGCTCAGCGTTTAAACTTAACTCAGGAGAAATTAGACTTTGATTTATCTGTGGAGACTCAGATTAGGAGAAACTTTCATTACATCCTTTGTTTATAAATCTTGTTTGATCAAGTTGGCACCATCACATTACACATTGACCTTATCTCTTTAAAGATACTTGCTTTTGATGTGATTTTAGGGATTGATTGGTTAACTACTCATCATGCCAAAATTGATTATTTTTCGTAAGGTTGTTAGTTTTCATATTTCTAACCAACTTTGTTGTTATGCAATTCAAGCAACTAAACCACTAAAATCAATCTTTGTCATATCAAGTCATAAAGCTATTCGTTTATTGAAAAAGCGGATGTCAAGCTTTCTTAGCCCATGTTATGGATTTGAATAAAGACACGTCGGATTTGAATAATATTCTGTTGTTAGTAAATTTTCACGGCGTATTTCTGAAGAACTTCGGTCTACCCCCGAGCGTGAAGTTGAATTCTTTATTGATCTTGAACTGAGTACAAAGCCCATTTCTAAAACCCATATCGAATCGAATGGCTCTATTGAACTTGAGGAGTTAAAGGTCCAACTTCAAGAGTTGTTGGACATCGGTTTCATTAAATCTAGTACATCTCCTTGGGGTGCTCTGTTTTATTTGTAAAGAAAGAAAAGGCGGGAGTATCGACTTTGTATTGACTATCGAGAATTGAACCATGTCACCATCAAGAATAGGTATCCATTACCTCGCATTGATGACTGTTTGACCGATTGCAAGAGCACAATTCTTTTCAAAGATCGATCTTAGATTACGGATATCATCGGTGAAGATTAGGCGAGGATATTCAAAGGCGCCTTGAGAACTTCGATGCGGGCATTATGAATTCTTAGTCATGTCTTTTGGATTGACTAATGCTCTGCGACTTTCATGGATATGATGAGGCCGAGTATTCAAGGAATATTTGGATCGATTCGTTGTTGTCTTTATTGATGACATCCTCATATATTCAAAAGTCGTGAAGATCATGAGCACCATTTGAAATTTGGTACTCGAAAAGGCCGTGAAAACAAGCTATATGCCAAGTTGAAGAAATCGAGTTACGGCTTGAGGAAGTAGCATTCCTTGAGCGCGTGGTGTCAAAACATGGAGTATCTGTTGACGGCGAAGATTGAAGCAATCTGAAAGTTAGGGAGCAAGCAGAAGTCGGTGGCCAAAATCGTAGCTTTACGGGCTTATTTGGTTATTATCGGAGATTAGTGGAAGGATTTTCTCGAATCGCTACTCAGATTAACTTCGGTTGACTCGGAAGGATACAAAATTCGTATGGGCGAGGAATGCGAAAAGAGTTTTCAAGAGCTTAAGAGGAGACTCATTTTTGATTTTGTTACGACAATACCATCTGGTTCGGATGGATTTGTTATCTCTGATGATGCTTGAGCAAAGGGTTAGGATGTGTTCTCATGCGACATGGGAAAGTCATAGCCTTTATGCCTCGCGACAACTTAAAGAATATGAGAGGAATTATCCTACTCATGATCTAGAGTTGGCAGTAGTCGTTTTCTTGCTAAAGATCTGGAGGCACTATCTATATGGGGAGAAAGTGGAGATATATTCAGACCATAAAAGCCTCAAATATTTCTTCACCCAAAAGGAACTCGACATGCGCGGCAGCGGCGTTGGCTCGAGTTGTTGAAAAAGATTACGACCACACCATTTGATACCATCACGGAAAAGCGAGCGTGGTGGCGGCGCGTTGAGTAGAAGAAGATCATATGCGGGGAGCGAGTGCGATGTTGTCAACCAAAGGCCCATTTTGTGTGATTTACAAAAGATGAAGATAGAATTCAAGACTCGGGGACCCATGCGATGATGTCAGTATACGCGTAGAACCAACTTTAATCGATAAAGTTAAAGTTGCTCAAAACCCATGGACCCGGGTGATGCATTATGAAGAAGAAATCTACAAGAAGGTGTTATTCGAAGCGAGAATCGATGAAGAAGGAATACTTGAGTCCACTCCGGACTTTGTGTTCCTAACGACTACGATTTGAAGTACAAGATCATGATGGAGGCACACAATACACCGTTTGCAATCCATCTGGAAGTACCAAAATGTATCGTGATCTTGACATACATTTTGGTGGAACAATATGAAAGAGAGATTGCGAAGTTTATCTCGAGGTGTTTAACTTGTCAGCGTGTAAAGCGGAGCATCAAGTGCCCTAAGGGTCCATTGCAACCACTTGAGATTCCGAAATGGAAGTGGGAACACATTACCATGGATTTCGATTCTGGGTCTTCCACGGTTTCTCTCAAAGCGTAAATGCTTATTTGGGTTATTGTTGATAGATTAACCAAGTCTGCTCATTTTTTGGAAATCACGGAGACTTATTCCCTTGAGCGTCTTGCTTTCGTATGTATGTAAATGAGATTGTGAGATTGCATGGCATGCGGTATCCATAGTTTTGGATCGTGACCCAGATTCACTTCACGATTTTGGGTTAGCTTGCAAAAAGCTATGGGCGCGGATTTCTGATTGATTGGCATACCATCCTCAAGCGGATGGACAATAGAGAGGACTATTCAAACTCTTGAAGATCTATTAAGACTACTGTGTCCTAGACTTCAAAGGGAGTTGGGATAAGTATTTACCATTGGTGAAATTCTCTACAACAACGAGTTATCGAGGCAAGTATAGGTGTGGCTCCATTTGAAGCATTATATGGGATGAAAGTGTAAGCTCTCGGTATATGTTGGGATGAGGTGGGTGAAGCAACATTGTTGGGACGAGAGTTGATATGCGTATTACTCTGAGAAAAGATCAAATGATTACAAGCGTATACAAGCGGCACGGGATCGACAAAAGAGTTATGCGGATCTTCATCGAAAGGGCGTGGAATTTAGTATTGGGGATCATGTATTGTTGCGTGTTGCTCCATGGAAGGAGTTACAAGATTTGGGAAGAGAGAGAAAGCTCGATCCACGATTTATTGGTCCATTTGATTCTTGGTAGGAGTAGGAAATGTAGCCTATAGACTCGCGTTACCTCCAAGTATGTCTCGTGTTCATAATGTTTTTCATATATCGTGCCGTAAATATGTGAAAGACCCGAACCACGTTATTGAGTTTAGAAACCGGACGAGATAGCAGAAGACTTAACGTCTGAAGAGGTACTGTCAAGATCTTGGATAGGAAGGAGCATGTCCTACGCCTGAAAAGGTCATACCACAAGTCAAAGTTTTGTGGAGGAACCATATTATTGAGGAAATGACACGGGAGTTGGAAGCGAAAATGAAAGCGAGGTATCCTCACCTTTTGAAAAACACAGAATGCGTCGTCGATTTCGAGGATGAAATTTCATAAGGAGGGAGGTTGTAAGACCCCAACTTATTATAAATGAAATTGAATTTTCTCTTTATTTATTATTTTGAAATAGTAAGGGTTGATTTGATTAATGTGGTTAGTTATGGGTAAAATCATAAATATTTTAAATAAGCAAGTGGTTATAAAATATTCATTGTTGTCGGGGAATATTCGTTTGGTCGTGGAATATTCTTCTTCTGTGGGGGAATATTAAATATATGGTGATGCTTGACTTATGTGGGCCCATGAAAGCGATTGGATGAAGAAAGCGAGCAAGTATAAGTTGTTTATAAATAATGGCGTAGTTATTCAGATTATCTTGTTGAAATACTCGGTGGTTAAAACACGTAGCAGCGGTATTGCACGATTATTGATTCTTACGTGAAAGCCTTTACTCGATAATTATTATAGTAATTCTTATTTGATATTTTATTTTATTGATTGATAATTGCTACGTTGATATTTTATATTATTGTTGTTTGATAATTGTCTTTACACGATATTTTCCATTATCGGATCGATAATTCATATTATTTGAATAATATTATTAGATAGCATTATTGGCAATGTCTAGAAAGTTACATCTACAGGAGAGGTTTGGTCACCTAATTGCGGCGCGATAAGGAGAAATCCTTATTTGAAAGCCCCTCTTTCACAGGAGCGGCTGGTTGTCGATATTGTGATTACGTAATATTATTTGTGAATAATTAATTATTGATTTATATGATAAGGAAAATATTCATTTTATGTGGATATAGATGGAGAAAATTTTTAATGTGACAATTGTTGAAAATTGATATTTTATCTTTTACGATAAAATAATTCATTTAAATATATTATTATATTTTAATAATATAATAATGGTGATATTTTTACAATGAATGTGGGATATATGAATAAATGAGGAGGAAAAGTATTTTTTTGTTAAAAATATTTAAAACATGTTTTTCATGTTTGTGGACCCCATTTCTTATTTGAAATTTGATTATAGCTTTGTAAAATCGTCGATGGTATGTGGATTTTGGTCGATTTTTATTTGGAATTTGGAAAAACTTAAACTTACAAAGTTGTAGAGAATTGAATTTCCTATGGAATGGACATAAGATTTGAATTTTTTTACGATAAAGGGCTATTTATTATGAATTATTGAAGTTGAAGTTGAGAATAATTGATTTTTTTGAAGTTTTAAATATTTTTTTTAGAAAAACGTTTTTTTTGTTTTTGTGCACATGTGTATTGATGTTTTTTGAAAGATTTTAAAGGTGGTAGGAAATTTTAAGAAATATATATTAATATTTATTAAATTTTTACGCTTTGGTGTTCTAAGCATTTTTCTATAAATAGGGTCTTAGGTTAGAATTGAAAATCACACGAAACTAAAGTTTTCTCTCTCTTTTCTCTCTATATTATTAAGCGTATTCTTGTGAGTATTTTGATACTTTGAGTGTTGTTATCGGTGTAAGTTCCCTTGACCTTATATCGGTATTCGAGTCGGAAATCTTTGTCTTTTTGAGGTAAGGGATGTTTTTTTTAAAAAATGATATTATTTCTTCTAATATCATTATCTTAGAAATATTGGTAAGATTTTTCTTGTGAAATTCTTGTCTTTTTAGTGTGGGGTTACTATTCGTATATCGGCCTTTATTCACGTATCTGACATTATTCACGAATCGACTATTCACGAGAAAAATTAAAATTTTGTTTTTTTGTCCAAAATATCTATTATGGATACTAGCTTTGATTGTATCCATGTTTTGATCATTCTTGAATTTTACTTCACTATGATTATTTATGAAGTATTTTGAACTTGGATTATTTTAAAGTCTGAATCCTTAATATTTGTTCTTTTGTTTCTTTGGATTCGTTTTTCTTTAAAATATTTTCATCATCCTCGGTCCTAAATGATGATATTCTTTGAATATCTTTGGCTTTTTGTAGTGCAAAGATGAATGATTTTCTTATGAATATCTTTGGCGTAGTGCAAAGATGAGCAGTGTTGAGATGAACATGACCAGTGATGAATATCTTTGGCTTTTGTAGTGCAAAGATGAATATTTGATTTAAGATGTATATTGATTGATGTTCTGAGGATAAAATATTGATGATGGACTTTTAAATTCATAGAAGATAGTAGATTTCATTCTCTACGTAACTCTTCTAATGAATTATTATTTCATTGCGAATATTGATTTAAAACTTGTTATCTATTGTATTTTATCAGATTTTTCCTGTTGAAGACTAACGATAATTTGTTCTATATTATCTTAGTCATAATATTCTTTCTTGGGCTAGTTGAGCTCACCCTTTTCCTTTTGTTCCATTTTTTCTTCTCGGGGAGGCGAGAATGTAGCGAGTACTAGTCGGGGTATGGAATGATGGTTCTAGAAAGTTGTTTTAGTAGTCCTCACTATTTTGTAAAATAGTGTATCAATAATTGTAATGAGGACTTATTTGAGTGTTGATATTGTCTAGAAGATAATATTTGTATTTTAAACTCACGGTTTATGTGTTGTCGTATTTTTTTACGACAATTATATTAATAAAGTTGTAGTTGTTTATATATCAAATCAAGAGTCATTTTATCAATAATATATTGTGATGTTCATTAGAAATATGACTTCATGCAAATTATTCAAACATGAGGATCAAAGATCATGAACAATTATTCATCAGGTAATAAAGTCACCAATATAGGGTAGTCATTATATAATATATATGATCTATGAATCAAAATAATACTACCTTTGGAGTTGGATACTTTTTATAAGTGGAATAACAAAAGAAATCACAGAGTCTCTTGCGAAAGGCCTTCGTATTGAAGGAATAACATAATAATAAAATAATGAGGATGATGACTAATTCAATAACGATCCATTCTCAAGCGTTCAAAATTTTTAAGAACTAAATAAAATTCAAAATCAAGGGTGAGCCATAAAAGATCGATATATAGCCCAAGAAGAAATATATGATTCAAGATATATATAAAAAACAAAATAGAAGAATCACCACGCATATAACCGCATGATTATTCCAATAATGAACAAATAAATAATGGAATAATCGAGTTCCAACCTAAACATAATCATATGTCACGGTAAACTCCATATAGTGAAATAAAGATAACCAAACGTGAGCTTCTTTTTATACAAATGATGTTCCAAGTAAAATCAAAATTTACATTAAAATATAAAATGAATATATAGAATTTCATATATTAATAATTCATATATTAACAAAATATCACCAGTCGTTTAATGATATTAATAAGGTTTCTTCATAATTATAGGAACAAAAGACATAATAAATAATAACATCATCCAATAAATACTTGATCTTAATATTCATTAGTATCTACGAATGAAATTGAATCAAATAATGAGAATGCAACAATTTACTATAGCAAGAATAATTTGACTTCAACAACATTTATTCATCAATATTTGATCAATTTAAATATGCTTAAACCAATTTTAATGCACTATAAACTATTTTAATTTTCAAAATATTATATTATATATTATTTATATAAAATAATAAATTTGAATCAAATAAATATACCAATCCATTATGATTAATTGCAAAATTTCAAATATAAACATCTATGTTAAAACTCCATAATGACTTTCAAATGAATATTATATAAAATACTTTGCAAAATTTCATAAAAATATTATCCACAATCAAATAATATCAAATTCAATAAGGATTTCCATAAGAATATTCAAAAAAATCATTTTATTCAAAATTTAAACAAGAGGAGATATGAAACTATATAGGAATTTATATCCATAATATTACCGAATGCCAATTTAACATACCGAAAATTCATCTTGCAGATAAAACAATATTTTTATCGCTTCAATCTTAATCACGAAGCCATAAGATAACTGAATATTTCCAATCAATGATTAAAATATGAGAAAATTTCATAGATTATTCCACTATTATGTATAGATTCCATAATATTCAACAATATAAAGAATGGAATAAAAAAAAGAATGACATACGAGGACATGCATGATAGCAAAAGTTATTCCCAATAATAATAAAATGGAACCAAGTGTAATAAGCAATATTCATGTAATATAAAGAATGTTAATAGCATGTGATATTCCAGAAATCTTCAATGTTATTCCAACAATAATAAAAGAATGGAATAACAATAAATTCACCACTCGTAGGATAGTACTTGCAGAACCGAGGTTATTCAGCAGAATAATAAAGAATGGAACTAGGTAAATCCGTCATCCCGCGCGAAGACGGATATTCTAACCATCATAACTAAAAAGAATAAATAATAGAAGGAATTTCACCATGTATAAAACGATGCTTATCTGAGTTAATTGACAGGGAATAATAAAGAATGGAACCCGAGTCGTGTATATTATACGAGCAGGATATTCAACGAGAATAAGAAAAGAATGGAATATGATAGAATTCACGAGCGTAGATAGACCTACGGATAGGTTATTCAGCGAATAATGAAGAATAGAACGAATTAAATGCGTAATCCTTACAGATAGGATATTCGACATAATAATAAAAAATGGAATAACGGAAGAATTTTACCATGTATCACGGTATGCGTGTCTGGAGTTATTCCAACCGAGAATAATAAGGAATGGAATAAATGGCTTCTTCATGAATAAGAAAGAAATAACACCTCACATTTGGTTAAAGATTGGATATCATAGTAGTGTAGTGGACAAAATACTCTTTCTTCTTTCTCTTATTCTCTCTTATACTTTCTCTCTCTATAGCTTCGAATGAATTGGTGAGAAATGATGGAAGAAGATGGAGAAAACTATTTATGTGGCGATTTCTAGCTTAAAGCACCGCACATTTGGGGCTCGAAATATTCTGATATAATACCTTCTAAACACCTTCATTTGATGTGAGTCTACAAATGTTTTCGAAACTTACCCACCCCCTAATAGTAAATAATGTGACGTTGGTTCGACGCCTCAATGCGTATGAATCCAATGGTTGCCTGGACGTCTCTAATACAAATTACGTTATAATTACTCATATTAATCCGTTTAAACTTATGATTTCCATTAGGTTTGTAATATTCATGAACGCAATCAAATTGCATAAAAGTAAGCTAAACGCAAAAAAATCGTAGAGTTTAAAATTTTACAAACCATATACCCGATCACCCTTTATGCACAATTATTAATTAAAAACTAAAAAGATAAAGAATAAATCATACCTTGAAGATCCGAGCTTCCTCGTACAAGTTCACCTCCAACCTTTTTTCGCTCAACTTGAATCCACCGGTTTGGTTCCTTCCTTCGATCAACGTTAGCCACCCAAATGTTTGGCCTCTAGAGGTGATCCACCAAGGAAGAATAAAATTCAAGAAGATGGGTGTTATGGCTCAAAACCCTAGTTTTTCTATCTCTATAAAAAAGGCGACTTCCAACAAATCGAATTATTACGTATTGTAAAAAGTCAACAACCCATACCACCCATAATAAGACTCTCTTATATATAGATGTGGGCAACCCACCTTAACAATTAAGGAATTGGGTTTTATTTAATTAAAAATTCTTTTAATTAATTAAGCTCCCTAATCTTATTAGGGATAATTAATTAAACTCCTTTAATTAATTTTTCCTCCTAATCTATTAGAATAAATGAGAGTACTTATATTAAATTAATTCCTAAACTCTTTTAGAAATTAAAATAATAATAATTGTAATAATATTAATAAGACTCCTCTTATTAATTTATATTTAATATTTCTAAAATATTAAATAATAATATTAAGCTATTTAATTTATTCTATCACCATAGATTAAATTAAATATACTTAACATATTATTACGATTATGCCATTAACTTCTTAAATAATTATTCTTCCTTTTATGGTGTGACCCTTTAGGTTCTCCATATTAAACCCATTGTGAATAAATCAATTAGAATAATTTAATCTTATTTAAATAAATAAATTAAACAATTAATTTATTTAAATAAATAATATTTATTCTACAATAGGATAAGTTCTCCCAAATGATCAACCACTTTCCAGATAATATAGATTTCAACATTAATCATAAAAGAACCTTTGAGTAAATAGTTACCGATAATTCAATCCTTCCACCATACAATGTCCCAATTAAATATAAGACATGGAATTATCACAAGTCTTATTTTATTTAATTATATGTATTTCGATCCTTAAACGCACAACTCCAAATAATGCAAATTAGAAACTCCTTTCTAATTTCATTCTCGCCGCCAAGGACCATCGGGTTGTCATTTATCTAATCACATAGACATTTCTTCTTTATTAGAAGTGGTAGATTCTTTATCGATCATACATTATCTCCATGTACAACTTATTATACCCAAGCATACCCTTTGATATACCCTAAGGGTCTTAAGGAATAAGTCAAAGTATAACTCATCATACACAAGATACTATGATGATCTCAAGTCCAAGGATCACTTCAGACTACTATCACTACAGAATTCCTATCGACAGCAAGTAAAACTCCATTAGGTATTCCTTAATGAGCCATGCTCAGTTGAACTTATTCTCTAATAAGCACCTACATACTTGCTTTAGTGTTCCACACAAATGATCATGAGATCAATCATCCTCATCCAATGAGCAAGTTAACGATGTATTCAATCTATCCGGATTCACTAATCCCCAATTTAGTAATCCAACGATTGGGAACTATTTTAGTTTTAAGCTTTCTAAGAATTTAGATCTCATTAGAATGATCATCATCATTATTCTAAAAGCATTGCTTAAAACTATGGGTTTATCACATATTATAAAACAAAGATCACGTAGATAATTAAAAGCCTTTAATAAATTAATACTTTTTATTAATAAATGAATAAGATTGTTATAAAGTATATGCTTTATCATCAAACATGATCGGGCTTGTGTGCATACTACTTTCAATCTCCCACTGCACTAAAGCCAATCGTCATGGTATCTCATACTCTTCTTCTCTAAGTGATTTATTATCCCGTCGTTGGATAAGCTTTAGTTAATGGATATGTAATGTTGTTCATGAGAGTCCACTATCTCTATAGTGATTTCCCATCTTCAATGATTCTAATAATCAAATGAAAGTGCCACAACACATGTTTAGATCCAAGATGAGACTTAGAACTATTCCTAGTTCAGAATGAACTTTTAATCCAAACAATCAACTTGGCAGCCTTCATTTATAGCTATATACTTTGTCTTTATCACTAAACCAAGAACTCTTTCGTTGCTTGGAACCTTTCCAATTCATCGCACCATCGCTCAAGGTAACACTTTACCTTAAAGTGATTTTTCTCGTCGCTCTTGTCCGTCGAAAAACTTGAGTCTCATAAGCCCTCTAGTTTTAATTTAGACCCACCATGAATATGATCACATCCTTAGTGCCTTGTTAAGCACTTTAAGATGTTTTTCACCGACTTACAGTGAACTTCTCCATAATACGACCGATCAACATCGTCTCAGATATTTCATCGCATACATGATTGTCACCATCATGCGATCTCTCTTTCGTGGAGTCTATGGGGACTATTAAGAGAGATACACCCACGGCTCATCAACACGAGACATCTCTTGAGTTTGCCATGCTAAACCACTTTTAGCATCAAATGAATATACGCCTCGGGTTAAGTCGAGCATCCTCTTAAATCTATCTATATAGATTTATATCCCCAATTAAGATACTCTTCCAAATCATTCATGGAGGAATGTTTAGACAACTTTATCTTTATCGATCAGTAGTATTGGTATGTCATTCCTCATCCGTAGATATCAACATATAATACTAGAATGTCACGATGCTCCTAATCCCTAATCGACACCCTTTTGTACACACTAGAACTCTTACCTCATCAAATACGTAACTCGATCATCATCTTTATGAATGCATTTCTCATCATCATCATCCATGATGAATCCATACCTCCTAGGTATCTTCATCATCACTATTCCGCATTTATTTATTCTATTTACGATTGGTACAATAGTCTATCTATGTGTTCCTCTTATTCGACTTATAGTGTTTTGTGGTTCTCGAACTCTTCAAGATCTATTATCCTCCCACTAGCCCCTTTTAATGATAAACACCTTTATCTTTAAGGCATGCTGTTTCAGAACAAACACCTTTTGCTAAGTAGAATTATAGAACATATACCCTAAACTTACTTTAGGATGTCCCACAAATCAGATACATGTCAAATCTTGTCCCAAGCTTATCCTTTGAAACCTTTTCACATAAGTTCGACAACCCCTTATCTTAACATACTTTAAGATTAGAATCCTCCCCCGTCCATAACTTTTATGGAGTCTTCAAATGGATTTTGAGGTTATTTTTTCAGAGATATGTACCATTTCTAGGACATTATCCTGTAAGGATACCGGAATGCTCAGAAATCATTATGGACCGCACTATGTCCAACAAGGTACGATTTTTCCATTCAGATACATCAATCAATTATTGCAGATCAAGATGTGTCCATTATGAGAAAACCATTTGAGATGATCTAGAAACTTATCGCACAAGTATTTATTCCTCGATCTAATCAAAGAATCTTAATACTTTGCCAATTTGTTTCACTTTCAATTCTTCGAACCTTTCAAATAATTCACACTCAGATTTCAAAGAAATACACACATTCAACTCTTTCGAATGATCATCTCCTTTTCTTATACTAATTTGTTCAATATTCAAAATTATTTTCACGTAAGTCAAGTATACAAAATCCATTAAGTAATATTCCAGTTCTATACAAAACATTATTATTATAAATAGAACAACAATTGTTCTTAATTATAATACCAAAAAATTTTATCATTCAACAATAAAATGGAAATAATGTTTTAACAAGAATGGAATACAATAACAACTTATCGACTTAATAGATTTGGCTTGTAGGGATTGCTAAACTATAAGTTTCTATGGCTAATAATGCAAACTTTGCTTCATTTTCCACACATAGGATTACTTATATTTGTTTAGCTTTTTACTTCTGCTTGGTCCCTTCATAAATCTATATTTATGATAACCAAAGCTCAGATCCAATACCCAAGTAGAACCTCGACTTAAAGAAAAATTTATTTTAAATCATGAACAAAATCAGATTGTAAATCAAACTTCACTAAGCTTTCTTTGGTTAGCCTCGCAAGATGCTTCTTCGCAGCTTTTCCAAAGTGTCCTGTGCTTATTGCAAAGGGAAGCAAACCCTTGCTATCCGTGACGCTTTTGTTCTTATTATCCTTTGTTTTTGCCTTTCTATTTACCTTCTTTGAATCGCTCTTCTTTCGTAAGATCCTTTGGCCCCTACCAAGAAGACATGGTCTTTCTTGGTCGGAAAGTGACTCTCAACATTTTTCAACATGTTAAGCAAATCAACAGGTCGATATCTAGCTTGTTCATATGAAAATTCACAACAATTGTGAAAGGAGTCCGGAGTGAGTGCAAGATCAAATCTTGGCTCAACTCTCCATCCATGACAAAACCCGTCATTCTAATCGATCAATCAAATTGATTATGTTAAGAACTTTTTGTTCGCATTTATAGTGCCATCGGGCCATTCTAGATCTAAGAGCTCCTTAGATATCTCGATATCTATCACCCCACTTTCCTCACCATCAACTACTCGACATGCGTGAATATAAGTAGAAGTATCCATAGTTTCATGTCGACGTCAAGCTTCATACTCATGGATGCGAAAGCATGATGCATCGAGCCAATCAGTGCATCATCTTGCCACTTTCTAAAAGTAGCAATGTCTTCCTCAGAGGCATTATCTCGCAACCATTGCAGGATAAAGCGATTATGACATAAGATAGCTTTTCACCCATGAGAACTATTCTCAAATTCCTTAACCAATCCGCTTAATTGGTCTCGATTAATTTAGCATCTAATATGCTTCGCAGTTGATAGTAATTTTAGACATTGTAAAATTTCAGTAAATGAATTTGTAATTAACAACATTTTAACATACATTCTTTTATTAATTACCAAAATAATTTAGGTCTTGTTTTAAATTGGTATCTCCCACTATTTTCTTCAAACTATATTACCTCACTTATATAGTTCGCAAAATCTAATTAAAGATTTGCTAGTGAGAATAAGGATCCCATTTCAAATGTATATAGCCTTGTGGTGACACAACAAACTATATATAAATAAATAGTAGACAACTTTTGTCAATTACATCAACTATGCAACTCCTCAGATTTTGCCTCTTAGATTATTTTGATCAAGTGGTGGCACATCCAATCAAAATTATCCAAGTTAAGTCCGACCTAGCACTCCATATATTCAAAAAAAAATATCATCCTTGTGGTGACACAACAAAACAATATTGTTCAATTTTCTTTATAAGCATCAAATGTGATAAATTAACATCTTAAATACTTAATACTTGCATTGTGGTGACACAACAAACTCATATTAAATATTTAATACTCTATTAATTTTATCATGCTGAAGGCGACGCTCGATATTCCAAATATCTTTGAACGCTTAGGACTTAATATAAAAAAATTGAGGGGTTTGTTATTAATTTGTCTCATCTTGTTTTAGCCAAGCATTTACATATATATATAAAATACGCTATATATATTAATGAACATGCCAATTAACATGTTTTATATAATATATATATATATAGTATAAGCATGCATATATAGAATACTATATTCTACCTTGATTGATTATGGACTTTTATTCTAGTTCGTTCACTAGAGCCACCAAGTGAACCAAAAGGTCAAACCCTAGGGGTGCAAGAAATAATATTTAAATATAACTATTACATTTAAAACCTGCTCCATTACAAACAAGTCTTCAATCGCCCTCGTTCTTTTCGATCTCCAATTTTTCAAAATTAATTCTAACTATTCCTATTACAAAACTATTTAAAATAAATAGAAACCTCGATCAGCAAATAAGGGGAAGTACATAGAGGAGATAGAATTTACATTAAGAAAAATTAGAGAAGACGAGGTAACGCAGAACCCCATTTAATAAAAACCCATACATTCATGCATCCAACTAAAATAAAATCCAATCACATCGGGTCAATAGTCCATAATCAATCCCATTTATTATCATACACATCATCATACGCATCAATAAATAACATTCATCTTATGAATAATAAACATTTAATATATATATTGATATCATTTAATGGGCAAATTTAGTTAAGATAAAATCTAATTTTGAATCAAAATAAACTCCTTTATTTTAATCCAAATTTAAATCAAAATAAAACTATTTTATTTTAATTTATCCAATTTTGAATAAAATAAACTATTTTATTTTAATCAAAATCTTTAATCAAAATAAACTCCTTTATTTTAATTAATTATGGAATCCAATTCCAATATAAAAAAAAATCTTTAATTAAAATAAACTCTTTTATTTTAATTAATATGAATCCAAGGTAAAAAAACATCTTTTATTCTTGATCTTCTTTCCTATTCACAAATAAACTCCTTTATTTTGAATAATATGAAATCTTATTTCATATCTAAATAAACTCCTTTATTTAAGGAAATTAGGATGATTCTTTTCCTATTCACAAATAAACTCTTTTATTTTGAATAATATGAAATCTTATTTCATATCTAAATAAACTCCTTTATTTAAGGAAAACATGGAATCCAATTTCAACTCCAATTAGTTATCATGGAATCCAATTCCAACTCTAATTAGTTAAGATGAAATTCTAATTTTAAAATTAAAATAAACCCTTTTATTTTAAGATTAAAATAAATTTTTTATTTTAAAATTAAAATAAATATTATTTTAATTATAAAATTATTAAATATATATATATATATATATATATATATATATATATAAAATAATATATATATATATATATAAAATATATATATATATATAATATAATATATATATATATATATATATTTTATATATATATATATTATATATATCATATATGATATAATCATATGTTATAAACGTAATCCAAGGCAATATAAAATAAAATATAGCATTATTTAAAATAAATCCGTTCCTTTTATTTTATAAAAAAATAAACACGATCAAGTCATTTAAATAAACTATATATCAATCATTTTTCCATCCCGATTCACTGCTTTTACAAAAACTAATTTGGCTTGTAATTTTTTTTTTTTTTTTTTTTTTTGCATTATGCCTTTAAAAAAAAAAATGAATCGATCACTTTACTCCAATCTTACCGCAAAATTTTCGTATTTTCCGATTAATGAAAATTTAATATCAAACAATATTTGAATTAAATCCTGATCATTTTTTTTTTTTTTTTTTTTTTTTTTTTTATTTAAATTTTATATAATAAAATTATGCCCAATTAAATTGTTCTAAACACATATCAATATACATATCAAATTAAAACAATTAATAATTCAGATAAAGGTTTGGCTCGATGCCAATCGTTAGGTTTGAATATATTATTAACGCAATCAAATTGCATAAAAATAAGCTAAACGTGTAAAAATAAGAGTTTAAAAATTTTACAAACCATATACCCTTGATCATCCTTTATGCATAATTATTAATTAAACGAAAAGATAAAGAATAAAATCATACCCTCAAGATCGAGCTTCCTCGTGTACAAGTTCACCTCCAAATCCTTTTCGCGCTCAACTCAATCCACCGGTTTGGTTTCTTCCTTCGATCAACGTTAGCCACCCAAATGTTTGGCCTCAGAGGTGATCCACCAAGGAAGAATAAAAATTCAAGAAGATGGGGTTATGGCTAAACCCTAGTTTTTCTATCTCTATAGAAAAAGAGCATACTCTCCCAACAATCGAATTATTACGACTTTTCAAAAAGTCAACAATACCACCCATAATAAGACTCCTCTTATTTATAGATATGGGCAACCCACCCTTAACAATTAAGGAATAAGGTATTATTTAATTAAAATTCTTTTAATTAATTAAGCTCCCTAATCTTATTAGGGATAATTAATTAAACTCCTTTAATTAATTTTCCTTCCTAATCCAATTAGAATAAATGAGAGTACTTATATTAAATTAATTCCTAAACTCTTTTAGAAATTAAAATAATAATAATTGTAATAATATTAATAAGACTCCTCTTATTAATTTATATTTAATATTTCTAAAATATTAAATAATAATATTAAGCTATTTAATTTATTCTATCACCATAGATTAAATTAAATATACTTAACATATTATTACGATTATGCCATTAACTTCTTAAATAATTATTCTTCCTTTTATGGTGTGACCCTTTAGGTTCTCCATATTAAACCTATTGTGAATAAATCAATTAGAATAATTTAATTTATTTAAATAAATAAATTAAACAATTAATTTATTTAAATAAATAATATTTATTCTACAATAGGATAAGTTCTCCCAATGATCAAATCACTTTCCGTATAATATAGATTTCAACATTAATCATAAAAGAACCTTTGAGTAAATAGTTACCAGATAATTCAATCCTTCCACCATACAATGTCCCAATTAAATATAAGATATGGAATTATCACAAGTCTTATTTTATTTAATTATATGTATTTCGATCCTTAAATGCACAACTCCAAATAATGCAAATTAGAAACTCCTTTCTAATTTCATTCTCGCTTGGCCAAGGACTCACCGGGTTGTCATTTATCGAATCACATAGACATTTCTCTCTTTTATTAGAAGTGGTAGATTCTTTTATCGATCATACATTATCTCCATGCACAACTTATTATACCCAAGCATACCCTTTGATATACCCTAAGGGTCTTAAGGAATAAGTCAAAGTATAACTCATCATACACAAGATACTATGATGATCTCAAGTCCAAGGATCACTCAGACTACTATCACTACAGAATTCCTATCGACAGCAAATAAAACTCCATTAGGTATTCCTTAGCTGAGCCAATGCTCAAATTGAACTTATTCTCTAATAAGCACCTACATACTTGCTTTTAGTGTTCCACACAAATGATCATGAGATCAATCATCCTCATCCAACGAAAGCAAGTTAACGATGTACCAATCTATCCGGATTCACTAATCCCCAATTTAGTAATCCAACGATTGGGAACTATTTTAGTTTTAAGCTTTCTAAGAATTTAGATCTCATTAGAATGATCATCATCATTATTCTAAAAAGCATTGCTTAAAACTATGGGTTTATTGCTTAAAACTATGGGTTTATCACATATTATAAAAACAAAGATCACGTAGATAATTAAAAGCCTTTAATAAATTAATACTTTTATTAATAAATGAATAAGATTGTTAGACAAAGTTAAAGTATATGCTTTATCATCAAACATGATTTTTATATAAAAGATTTTACTATTAGCCTAATAAAATGAATAACTTTATAAAAGTATTCATTTTTTATATAAAAAGCTTTTCTGCATTTTATTACATTAATAATATTAATAAAACAAAACTTCATCATCATTATTATTATTCACACTATTAATCGCCCGGTGTTGTTCCCCAGAAAGAGGGGCTTTCAATAAGGATTTCTTCCATTATGCAGTGCAATTAGGTGACCAAACCTCTCCTTGGTGAACTTCTGACATCGTTAATTATTGCAAATAATAATATTAATAACTTCGTCATCTCAATATAAAATATCAACAATAATTGAATCAATTAACGTGAGATACTATGCAACAATTCAAGCAATAATTGAACAAAACTGAGTGACTTCTCACGTAAGCATCAATAATCAATACCGTGTGCTACTATGCAACCACGCGTATTCCTGTACTTTTAACACTGGGTGTTTTAACAGTTAATGGTAAAACTTCCGCCGTTATTTTCATAAAAATATTTTTGTCGTTTTCTCAATCCGACAATAATTCCGTTGTGGGGTCCACCAATGATTGTGCTGTCGCATTTAATATTCCCCACCAATCGAATATTATAAACAACTTCATGCAATTTTGCAAAATTTCTAAATATTACCCACAACTATAACATTATATCAAATTCATTCCATAATATTTAAAAATAATAATTATAGAAAATCCATCTTTATTCATAAAAGTTGGGGTTTTAAAACAAGAATGTGAATCAATAGTACACACATGTGAACAAATAGTTATAATCATATGAATTAATAGCAATTAATTGCTTATTTACCCGATTAATTACCCGGTTGGTCAATATAACTCCCAGACATCAATTACTATCGAAATAAATGTCGATTTCCACTAACACTAATAATCCCAACACAATGGAAATATTTTTCTCAACAATTTCATTTTTGAAATTTTGAAGTTTGACTTTTTCCGAAAAAGTTAACTATTGACTTTTTTGACAAAAAAGTCAACCCCGACAAATTTTGTGTTTATAGTCTATTTCTACTAATTTCAACGTTCCGGACTCAAATATCACGTCCACGTCTCCAAATTCAACTCTGAACTCAAATTTGATTTTTAATAACATTCATTATTAATATTATAACTCACAATATTTAACAACTGTGTCGTTCCGGAAAGAGGGGCTTTTCAGATAAGGATTTCTCTTTATTGGGCGCAATTAGGTGACCAAACCTCTCCTTGACAGAACTTCTGACATTGTTAATATTGCAAATAATAATATGAATAACTTTGTCGTCTCAATTATTGATTTAATAATATAACATATTATGCGATGATAATCTTGTGACAATAATTGAATCAATAATATGAGAGATATGATGCAGCAATTATTGTAGCAATAATTGAGTATAACTGAGTGACTTCTCACATAAACATCAATAATTAATACCGTGTGCTACTATGCAGCCACGCGTATTACTGTACTTTTATCAATTTAACCATTTACTAAATAGAATAATTATAAGAAAATTGAATACTTTCATTTCATAAAATTCGGGGTCTCACACTTGAAGCAGTTTGTTGCTTCTTCTCTTTGTGGTCTCTGGTGCAGTTAAGACTTTTTCACCTTCATCTTTAACTTCGGTGGAGAGACTTCTTGGTAGGGCCTCAGTTTTCTTCATACCCCTGGATCTCTTCCTTACTGGTGTGGCTGCTACCGGTACAGAGTCATCAGACTCAAAACTTTCCACCTCTTTCTCCTTCCTCTTCTTTACAGAAACCTTGCTTCTGCTCCCAGTTGTTGTTAGCCTCCTATTTTTCTTTGGGTTCTTCTTCCAGTTCATGAACAGCTGTGGAGACATTACTTTATGAACATTTAGAGGCTCTCCTTCATCATCCTTGATTTTGCCTCCCAGTTTCTTCTTCATTACAATACTCAACAGTCTTCCATGAAAGACCTTAGTCAGGGGTCTATCAGTAGACTTCTTTATCTCAGCCTTTTCTACCCATTTAGATATCTGATCGAACAAGATAGCTCCAAAGTTGATTCGCTTCTTCAGAACTATTGCAGACATAATCTTCAACTGCTAATCAAGCACGTTGTCATATGAAAGATCCTCAAGCATAGTATACATTTTCCCACTATCTCAAAGAAGAACTCAATTCTCTCGAAACTCTTTTTCTTCATGTCCTTCTTGACTAGGGTTTCTTTGGTACCCCATAATCTCCTTCGCTTGTTCAGTGTCAATCTCATCAAGGTTTTTCAGTCCTAGGTCAGGAAAACCTAAGTATTGATTGATATCAGATGATTTCAGCTTTAGAGACTGACCTTTAATCTTGGTAGAAAGGGTTCCGGCATTTATGGATGCATTTGAGTAGAACTCCTTAACCAGTTCAGTAGATACTCGAGTGCTTGCCTCAAGACATTATGAAAATCCAGCTTTCTTCACAAGTTCAAGAATGTCTCTGAACTTCTTTTCGGATTTCTCAAACGACTTGGTTCCAAGTTGAATGCCAGTGATTACTCGCCAATCTTCCATTTGAATAGTTCAAGGAAAATGGATGTTTGATTCAGAAAGATTTATGAGAAATAGCTGATTGTGATTTGGACTCTGGAGGTTTAATTGATTTTGACTTCGAAGAGGATTCTAGGGTTTGAAAACGGGAGGAAAAGAGGTTTGATAGTTTCTGATAACTGTTTGCAATTTTTGAATTTGCCTTTATGGCAGTTCCTCCTGACTCTGCATGCGCTGTGATGTGTCAACTAGCCATTGGTTGCACGATGCCCAATAATGAGCTGTAACTCCCCATAACCTTTTCGATTTTATATTCATTTTGAGAGAAATAGGCATCAATGACGTGGATTGACTGTTGACCATTTTGGTTCGTAGAGTAGCATGGTAAGGCTGCTATGGTGTGTGACCCGAATTTTATGAAATGAAAGTATTCAATTTTATTATAATTATTCTATTTAGTAAATGGTTAAATTGATAAAAGGTTAAAGTTAAGGGTGATATATGAAAATTTTTCAAAGTAAACAAGTTGTCATAAAATAATCAGTAGTAAATGTATAAGAATACGCGTGGTTGCATAGTAGTAATGCAGCATCGATTATTGATGCTTACGTGAGAAGTCACTCGCTTTTATTCAATTATTGTCACAATATTTATATTATTAAATCAATAATTGAGGCACAAAGTTATTCATATTATTATTTGCAATATCGACAATGTCAGAAGTTACATCGAGAGGTTTGGTCACCTAATCAATGCGCCAATAAAGAGAAATCTTTATCGAAAAGCCCCTCTTTCCTCGAGAACGAATTCGGTTGTTAAATATTGTGAGTTATAATATTAATGATGAATAAGTTCGTGTTGATTAAAAATGAAATTGATAGTTTCATTGTGTTGGGATTATTAGTGTTAGTGGAAATCGACATCTATTATGATAATAATTGATGTCTGGAGGTTATATTGACCAATCGGGTAATTAATCGGATAAATGACCAATTAATTGCTATTAATTTAAATGATTATAACTATGTGTTCACATGTGTGTACTATTGATTCACATGATTTACTATTAGGGGAGTTGGTGCAAGATTGATAATACTTGCATGACTAAATTAAAAATGGAGGTATAGTTGAAAGTACTATACTATAATTAATTTTTTCACATATTTAGAACTATTGAGTCACATGATTTACTATTGATTCACATGATTTACTATTAGGGGAGGTGGTGCAAGTTTGATAATACTTGCAGGACTAAATTAAAAAATGAAAGAAAAGTTGAAGGTATCAGATCTTTGTAATATTTGAGCCCCAAAACGTGCAATTATCGAAACTATATTTTTCTATAAATAGAAGCTCATTCTTCCTTCATTTTTCACCAATTCACTAAGTCTCACAAGAGCAATTATAGAGATAGAAGCTGTAGAGAGAGAAGCTTTAGAGAGAAAGAAGAAGAGTAGTCTGCTACTTCACTACTCCAGTATCTAGTCTTCTTCTGAGGTAAGAGGTATTATTTTTTATATTCTGAAGAGATATTATTTTTTGTATTCGTATGAATATTATTATCGTTCAATATTCATTATTTCCGTTTAATATTCGTAAGGAATATTATTTTCGTTCAACCGTTGTAAGTAATGGGTTTCTGTCAGGGGTAGTTTCGTAATTTTTTCGACCATGAAAAATTTTGGAAAAATTTGAAATGATAATTTGATGAGTTTTCTAGATTGTGTCCAAAAATGACGATTTTTGGATGTTTAGATTAGGAGTTATGAATTTTATGGGAAAAAACTATTTTAAAAGTAAACCCTTATAACTCCTTGTGGTTAACTCTAAAATTGGTAAAATTTTTATTGGGAGTACATCTATATAACAGCAGCATACCTTGTAAATTTTAGAATTTTTGGACAAAAGTATAATTTTTGATAAATGTCTAAATATTCGGCAGTTTTAGCCATATGAAAAATAGTAAATGAATTTTAAAAATTCTGAGAAAAATATATGTTCAATATGGGACTATATTCTGCTAAATCCCAGAAAAGAAAATTTGTTTGTACTAATTTGGTATTTTTCATGAAAATGGACTAGTTATGAGTAAATGAATTAAATATGTTATGTGAAGTAAGAAAATTGGAAAATAGGATTTTATGGCTTTAGAATCCTATATAAGGTATGCAGATTTTTTATGAGAGTTTTGGTTATTTGTGATGAAATCTTATGAGTTTGGCATTTTAGGATGATTAAATGCATTAATTAGAAAAGTGTAAATAATTAAAATAAATTATTTATAAGTTTAAGAAATGATTAAAATATTGTGGTAATATTAATAATATTAGATTATGAGATTATTAAAGCGATTTATAACATTTGGATTAAGGTGTTATAAATATTGATATGAATTTTATTGTGAAACTTTATCTTTTGTGTTCTGAATTCTTATTCACGTATACGATAATTATTCATATATATGGCACTATTTGCGTGATATGATATTATTTATGTATACTATTTGACTATGTACAAATACTTAAGTACTATTTACGAGTTACTATTCATGAGTTACTATTCACGAGTTATTATTCACTTGGGTACTATTTACCCAAAAATATATTTTTTTTCTCATTCAAATTATTTTTTGGTACGTGAATATTATTCTTGAATTTTACTCCACAAAGCAAGATCATGTTGATAATTTGGATATTTTTAAACTCGGATAAATTTAAAGTCTTTAATATTTATCCTTGATTTCGCTTGATTAATGTTTATATCATTGTCATCATCCTCATGCTTATATTGTGATGAAAGTCATCTTCGCTTACGTGCATAGATGGACCTGTTGATTATTGGTTTTTGATTTGTATATTTTGGCTTACGTGCAAAGATGGACCGTTGATTATTGGTTTTATAGTTGTATATCTTTGGCTTACGTGCAAAGATGGGATGTGTATGATATGATCATAACCATCGGTGATAATAACGAATATCATTGCACGTAGTGCTTGGATAATTCGATGGTGTGATTGGTAGGATCATGACCATTAGTTAACGATTGAATGTCTTTCAACCAGTAGTAGTGCACCGACAGAATTAATTGATTGGTATGATCATAACCATTGGTTTTATAGTTGAATATCTTTGGCCCGTAAGCAAAAGGTAGACAACCGATTGGTATGATCATTGTTATTACATTTGAATATCTTTGGCCTTTGGGGTAAGGATATTGAGTAAACGTTCTATTAAACCTTTGTGGCAAGGAGGAACTGTCGATTTACATGATTATAAATATGAATTGTGGATTTAACTATAATCTTTGGTGGCTCAGGTGAAGACAGGTGATGAGAGTTCTTTTTTTGCATAACAAAGAACTGTTGATGAGTATTATAGGAATGAAATATTAACGATGGACTTTTAATCTAGAAGAGATAGTAGACATTATGTTCTACTTGACTCTTCTAATGGATTGCTTATTCCGCTGCAGATTAAACTTGATGTTTATTGTATTCTATCAGTTGTTATACTGTTGAAGGCTAAGGATAATTTATTCTGCATTATCTTAGTCATAATATTTCTTACTGGGCTAGTTGAGCTCACCCTTTTCTTTCACTGGTCTCTTCAGGAAATAAGAATATAGCTGGGACGAGTCGAGGAATGGAGTGATGGTCCGAGATGGTGGCTATAGAAGTCCTCACTATTTTTATAAAATAGTGTGATAATAATTATAATGAGGACTTCATTGAGGGTGGATATCGTCTAGAAGGAAATATTCGTGTTTAAACCCTCAGCTATGTTTTGTCGTATTTTGCCCGACACTTGTATACTTAAGTTTGTAGTTGAGTTCTGTACCATGTATCTGGCGTCCCAAGATGGGTGATGTATACCTGTTTTGGGGGCATCACAGTTGGTGTCAAAGCTTAGGGATATGATCCTTGGCTGAGATGTGAGACAAGAACTAGGAGGGGAGAGACGGGGAATTCCTTCGCTAGTATGACCTACCTAAGTTATTTGGTATTTAATTGGTCGGTCAGAGTATATGGATAATATGTGGCTTGTCAATTAACCCTTATTTTGAAACTATATTCTAGAATGATATCTAAAATACAGGAGATGAGAAATAGGAAAATCATGATAGAGAGAAAATAATCGGGAAGATACAATCCGAAAAGAAAGCAAGGTATTCTCATCTCTTCGAACTACTAGGTACGTAAATTTTGAGGGAGAAATTTCATAAGGAGGGGAGATTGTGAGATCCCGAATTTTATGAAATGAAAGTATTCAATTTTATTATAATTATTCTATTTAGTAAATGGTTAAATTGATAAAAGGTTAAAGTTAAGGGTGATGTATGAAAATTTTTCAAAGTAAGCAAGTTGTCATAAAATAATCGGTAGTAAATGTATAGTAATACGCGTGGTTGCATAGTAGCACACGGTACTGATTATTGATGCTTACGTGAGAAGTCACTCAGTTTTATTCAATTATTGTCACAATATTTATATTATTAAATCAATAATTGAGACGACAAAGTTATTCATATTATTATTTGCAATATTGACAATATCTAGAAGTTCTGTAAATGAGAGATTTGGTCACCTAATTGCGCGCCAATAAGGAGATATCTTTATCGGAAAGCCCCCTCTTTCCTGGGAATGACCTGGTTGTTAAATATTGTGAGTTATAATATTAATGATGAATAAGTTTGTGTTGATTAAAAATTAAATTGATAGTTTTATTGTGTTGGGATTATTAGTGTTAGTGGAAATCGACATCTATTCTGATAATAATTGATGTCTGGAGGTTATATTGACCAATCGGGTAATTAATCGGATAAATGACCAATTAATTGCTATTAATTCACATGCTTATAACTATGTGTTCACATGTGTGTACTATTGATTCACATGATTTACTATTAGGGGAGTTGGTGCAAGATTGATAATACTTGCATTTGACTAAATTAAAATGGAGGTATAGTTGAAGGTACTATACTATAATTAATTTTTTCATATGTTTAGAACTATTGAGTCGTATGATTTACTATTGATTCACATGATTTACTATTAGGGGAGGTGGTCATGACTATACCGAATAATCCCTAGTCATAATCATACCAAAAATTGTCCATCAATGCACTACAGGCCACTGAGGACTTTTACCACATCATTTATAACATTACAGGTCATGATTATACCGAATGATCCCTGATCATAATCATACCAAGTCCATCAATGCACGTAAGCCAAAGATGACTTTCATCACAATATAAGCATGAGGATGATGACAATGATATAAGCATTAATCAAACGAAAACAAGTATAAATATTAAAGACTTTAAATTTATCCAAATATTATCAATCACTTAATAAACTCATAATCTAATATTATTAATATTATAACAATATTTTAATCACTTCTTAAACTTATAAACAATTTATTTCATTTGTTTACACTTTACCAAATAATGTATTTAATCATTCAAAATGCCATACTCATAAGATTTCATCACCAATGATCAAATCCTCATCAAAAATCAGATATACCCTATATAGGATTCCCAAGCCATAAAATCCTATTTTTTAATTTTGTTACTTCACATAACATATTTAATTCATTTACTCATAACTAGTTCATTTTCATGAAAAATACCCGTCGGTCCCAAAAATATTTCTTTTCTAGGATTTAACATAATATAGTCTCATATTGAACATATATTTTTCGTAATTTTTAAAATTCATTTACTATTTTTATATGGCCAAAACTTAGAATATTTAGACATTTATCATAAATTGTACTTTTGTCCAAAATTTTTGACATTTACTGTGGTATACTCTGTTATATACATGTATTTCCAATAAAATTTTTACCAATTTTGGAGTTAACCACAAAGATTTATAAGGGTTTACTTTTAAAATAGTCTTTTCCCATAAAATCCATAACTCTTAATCTATACATCCAAAAATCGCCATTTTTGGACACAATCTAGAAAACTCATCAAATTATCATTTCAAAATTTTCCAGATTTTTTGAGGGTCAGAAAAATTTACTTAAAGCGCCCTCGGTAGAAACCCCCTTTTGAATGAAAATACTATTCATATGAATACAAAGGATCATTCACCATGCATGCGGTAATCCACATAGACAGGTTATTCCAACAGAATAATAAAGAATGGAACCAGGTTATTCACCATGCATGCGATAGACCGCACAGACATGTTATTCTCAACAGAATAATAAAGAATGAAACGGTCGTCACGCGTAAACCGCATGCATGTGATATTCCAACAGAATAATAAAGAATGGAAGCAGGTCATGCGTAAACCACACAAACAGGATATTCCAACAGAATAATAAAGAAGGGAACCAGGTCATGCATAAACCGCACATACATGATATTCCAATAGAATAATAAAGAATGGAATAACAATAGAATTCACCTGCATGCGATCACGATAGGCATGCAGAAAGTTATTCCAATGAGAATAATAAAGAATGGAATTAGGTCATAAATAACCGCACAGCACGTGATATTCCAACAGAATAATAAAGAATGGAATAATAGAATAATTTCACCATGTATGCAGTACTTCGCATAAATAGGTTATTCCATCATAATAATAAGGAATGGAATAACAATAGCTCTCTTCATGAATACGAAAGAAATAATACCCATTACCTTAGAAAGAAACTGGATACTGGAGTAGAGAGGTGGCAGACTTCTCTTCTTCTTTCTCTCAATAATTTCTCTCAATAATAATTGCTCTATAGCTTTAGTGAATTGGTGAGAAATGAAGGAAGAATGAACTTCTATTTATAGAAAAAATATAGTTTCGATAATTGCACGTTTTGGGGCTCGAAATATTACAGTACAATACCTCCAACTTTTCTTTTATTTTTAATTTAGTCCTGCAAGTATTATCAAACTTGCACCACCTCCCCTAATAGTAAATAATGTGAATTAATAGTTTAATCATATGATTCAATAGTTATAATTATGTGAAAAAATGAATTACAGTATAATACCTCCATCTATACTTCCATTTTTAACTTAGTCATGCAAGTATTATCAATTTTGCACCAACTCCCCTAATAGTACAAGAATGTGATTCAATAGTACACACATGTGAACAAATAGTTATATAAGCATGTGAATTAGTAGCAATTAATTGCTCATTTATCCGATTAATTACCCAATTTATCAATATAACCCCTGCACATCAATTATCATCTAATAGATGTCGATTTCTATTAACACTAATAATCCCAACACAATGGAACTATCAAATTCATCTTTAATCAACACGCACTTATTCATCATTAATATTATAACTCACAATATTTAACAACCAGGTCGTTCCCAAGAAATAGGGGGCTTTCTGATAAGGATTTCTCCTTATTGGTGCGCAATTAGATGACCAAACCTCTCCTTAACAGAACTTCTAGACATTGTAAATATTGTAATTTAATAATATGAATAACTTTGTCGTTTAAATTATTGATTTAATAATATATCATATTATGCCAATGATACTGTGACAATAATCGAATCAATAATATAAGAGATATGATGATGCGTAATTATCAGTAGCAATAATTGAGTATAACCTGAGTGACTTCTTACGTAAGCATCAATAATCAATACGTGTGCTACTATGCAACCACTGTAGACATCGTACTTTTACTACCGGGTAGTTCAACGGTTTTAATGGTAACACTTTCACCATTATTTTTATAAAAGATAATTACATGTTTTCTAACTACGACAATATTTACATTATAGGGGTCCACCAATGATTGTGCCGTCATACGGATATTCCCTGACAAAAAGCATATTCCCTGACCAATCGAATATTATATAACAACTTGCTTCCTTTGCAAAATTTACAAATATTTCCCACAACTATAACATTATATCAAATCCACACCATAATATTTAAAAAAATATTTTGAGAAATTTAAATCTTTATTCATAAAATTTGGGGTCTCACAATCTCCTCTCCTTATGAAATTTCACCCTCAAAGTTTACGTACGTACCTGGTATGCCGAAGAGGTGAGGATACCTTGACTTCATTTCAGATTCTAACTCTTGAGCTATAACCTTTGAGTGTTGAATACGATCCTTCTTATCCAAGATTTTAACATGTATCTCCTCATACGTTAAATCTTCTACTATATCGTCTAGTTATAATTCAATAATATGGTTCGGGTCGTCCACATATTTACGTAACATCGATACGTAAAAAACGTTATGAACGCACTATATACTTGGCGGTAAAACGAGTCTATAGGCCACAGTTCCTACTCGATCAAGTATTTCAAATGGGCCAATTAAATCGAGGGTTGAGATTTCCTCTCTTCGTCGATTCTTCCTTCTAGAATAACGCCCTCTTGAACCTTCTTCTTCACATTCATCAGATTCAGGTGTGTAGCTTGAAGCGACTTTAACTTTATCGATTAAAGTCGATTCTACTCGTATATTCGTTATATTCACGTGGGTCCCTAGAGTTTTTAACTCTATCTTCATCATTTGTAAGTTATACGAAATGGGTTTTTGTGTTAACAACATCGCACTCGTAAACGCATACGATCTTCTACTCAATACGTCACCTACCACGTTCGCTCTTCCACAATGATATTTAATGGTACGATCGTAATCTTCAACATCTCGAGCCAACATCTTTGGCACATTATACGTTCATTTTGCTTGAAGAAATATTTAAGGGTTTTAGAAATGGGTTTTGTACTAGGGGTCAATACAAAATTCATTTTTACGCTCTAGGGGTAGGCTAAGAAGTCTTTAAGAATACGTCAGAAAATTTATTAACAATAAAAATATTATTCAAAACTGTGACTCTCATCCAAGACTTGGATACCTCATGTAATGAAGGTTTCTCCTAACGGAGTTTCAACCGATAAGTCAAAGTCTAATTTCTCCGAAGTCAAATTTAAACGTTGAGCGTAAGCAAGAGAGATAAAAGAATGGGTAGAACCGGTATCTAATAAGATATAGACTTAGAAGAATTTATAATTAACTAACCTGCTAGCTAACTTCGTTCGGGTTACTCGCTGAGAAGTCACAAAAACGCTTCTTCTGAAACCACCGACTTTGTTTTGTCCAGATTACCTTTGGTGCCACCGCCCCAAATTGGACTTGACTTTGGTGCATGACAAAATTAGGATAGGTGACCTTCTTTTCCATAATTGTAACATGCTTTGATCTGCATCACGCAGCTTTGAATGATATGTCTCCTCTCTCCGCATTTGAAGCATCTGATTGGTGGTGGTCGCTCTCCTTCCTTGAAAATGGGTGTTGGTTGTGGACGCCCCCAAAATAGGTATACACAACACCCATTTCGAAGTCGCCAAATACATGGCATGTAAACAACTACAACTTTATTATCACAACAAGAAACTGTGAGTTTAAATACAAATATTATCTTCAGACAATATCTATACTCAAATAAATCCTCATCCCAATTATTGATACATTATTTTACAAAATGGTGAGGACTACTAAACAACTCTCTAGAACCTTCATTCCATACCTCGACTAGTACTCGCTACATTCTCGCCTCCTGAGAAGAAAAATGGATCAACAAGGAAAAGGGTGAGCTCAACTAGCCCAGTAAAGAATACTATGACTAAGATAATATACAACAAATTATCGTTAGTCTCCAACAGGAAAAATCTGATAGAATACAATAGACAACAAGTTTCAGATCAATATTCGCAATGAAATAATAATTCATAGAAGAGTTACGTAGAGAATGAAATCTACTATAATCTATGAATTTAACAGTCCATCATCAATATTTTATCCTCAGAACATCAATCAATATTCATCTCAAATCAAATATTCATCTTGCACTACTGGCAAAGATATTCATCAATCCATCATGTTCATCTCAACACTGCTCATCTTTGCACTAAAGGCCAAAGATATTCATCGATCATGGCCATGTTCATTTAAACACCGCTCATCTTTGCACTATGTGCCAAAGATATTCTTCAGAAATCATTCATCTTTGCACTACAAAGCCAAAGATATTCAATAATATCATCATTTAAGACCTGAGGATGATGAAAAATATTTTTAAAGAAACGAATCCAATTGAAACAAAATGACAAGGATTAAGGATTAAGGATTCGTGACTTTATTTTATCCATGTCCAACAATACCTCAAAAATAATCATAGTGGTGTAAAATTCAAGAATGATCAAAACATGGATACAATCAAAGCTAGTATCCAAAATAGATATTTTGGATTAAAAGAAGAAATTTTATTTTTCGATGAATAGTGCCAGATACGTGAATAGTGTCAGATATCGTGAATAAAGGCCAGATACGTGAATAGTAACTCCGACACCAAAAGATAGAAATTCCACAAAAAAAACATCTTCACGCTTCATGAATAGTACTCGTGAATAGTAATTCGTGAATAGTAACTCATGAATAGTAACTCGTGAATAGTAACTCATGAATAGTAACCCTTACATGAAAAAGTTCCAAATTTGATAAAACTTAGGATCAACATTTCAAAGATAATGATATTCAAGAAATAATATCATTCTGAAAAAAATAATATCCCTTACCTCAAAGAATCATTGCCGGAAGGAAAGGCTCAAGTGATGTTGAATGAAACTTGTAATTGAACAAAGAACTCTCAAAGTATCTAAATACTCACAAAATACGCTCAATAATATAGAGAGAAAGAGAGAAAACTTTGTTTCGTGTGATTTTCAATTCTAACTTAGCCCTCTATTTATAGAAAATGTTAGCCCAACCAAGCGAGATTTGACTCAAGTACCGATGGCTTTACTCGCTACTATTGCCACCACCACATTTGAAATAAAATTCAAGACATTTTTCACCAACCACAAGTGGGGCCCACTCAATTCTAGAATTTTCCACCAAAATCAATTATAACCCTACTTTTCCTAATCAAACACCTCTTAAAATTTATAACAAATCATTCGTTCATTTTAACGGTTCAAAATTTGTGGACATATACTCAACTTATATATGTATAACATATCCAAAAATTACAACGATCCAACTATCGGATTAAATATTATAACTCACACAATAAAGCTATAATAACACCGATTTGATCTTTTAATACCTCCAATCTGGACAAAATACAAATAAAACATCTCAAAGATTAATTCCTTCATTAATAACCACATAAATAAATCCATCATTTATATTCATATAAAATAAATATTTCCTTATCATATGAATCAATAATTAATTATTCACAAATAATATTACTGTAATCACAATTATGACAACCAGCCGCTTCTCAGAAAGGGGCTTTCAATAAGGATCTCTCTCATCGGGCGGCGCAATTAGGTGACCAAACCTCTCCTTAGACCGAACTTTCTAGACATTGCCAATAATGTTATCTAATAATATTATTCAAATAATATGAATTATTGATCCGATAATGGGAAATATCATGCAAAGTGACAATTATTGAACAACAATAATATAAAATATCAAGCGCAGCAATTATTGAATCAATAAAATAAAATATTGAATAAAGAATTCATCGTGAAAATTATTGAGTAGTGCCATCTTACGTAAGGATCAATAATTCAACAATATGTAATACCGCAAGCATCGCAAGCAACCATGCCAGACATCGTATTTTAACCCACCGTATTCCAACAATCTTAATTCGTGAATAACTACGCAAGTTATTTATAACCACCCAAACTTTGTCGTTTTCCTCATCCAATCGCTTTCCATTATGGGGCCCTACATGGTCGCTACCGTCGCATTTAATATTTCCCGACAAGCATTTAATATTCCACGACCAAACGTAATATTCCCCACAACAATGAATATTTTATAACCACTTGCTTATTTTGAAATATTTGCGTATTTAACCCTTAACTATCCACATTAATCAAATCAACCTTACTATTTCAAAATAATAAATAAAGGAAATTCCTTTTATTTAAAAATTTTCTGGTCTTACAACCTCCCTCCTTATGAAATTTCGTCCTCGAAATTGACGACGATTTACACAGTGTTTGAAAGATGAGGATACCTCGCTTTCATTTCCGTTTCAATTCCTGTGTCATTTCCTCTATATAGCATGATTCCTCCACAAAACTTTAACTTGTGGTATGACCTTTCACAGCGTAGGAAATGCTCCTTCCTATCCAAAATCTTGACAGTACCTCCTCATACGTTAAGTCTTCTGGCTATCTCGTCTGGTTCTAACTCTATAACGTGGTTGGTCTTTCACATATTTACTTAAATGAGATATGTGAAACACATTATGAACACTTTAGACATACTTGGAGGTAACGCAAGTCTATAGGCTACATTTCCTACTCGGTCAAGAATTTGAAATGGACCAATAAATCGTGGATTGAGCTTTCCTCTCTTCCCAAATCTTGTAACTCCCTTCCATGGAGCAACTCGTAATAATACATGATCCCCTACACTAAATTCCACGCCCTTTCGATGAAGATCCGCGATAACTTTTTTGTCGATCTTGTGCCGCTTTGTATACGTTGTCGAATCATTTGGATCTTTTCGGTGAGTCATACGCATTTAACTCGGGTTCCCAACAATGTTGCTTCACCCACCTCATCCCAACATATTGAGAACGACATTTTCGTCCATCTAATGCTTCGAATGGAACCATGCCTATATTTGTTTAATAACTATTGTTGTATGAGAATTCCACCAATGGCAAATACTTATCCCAACTTCCTTTGAAATCTAGGACACGAGTTTTAATATATCTTCAAGAGTTTGAGTAGTCCTTTTCGATTGCCCATCCGCTTTGAGGATGGTATGCCAAACTCAATCGTAAATTGCGTGCCCATAGCTTTTCTACAAACTAACCCAAAATCATGAAGTGAATCTTGGGTCACGATCTAAAACTATGGATCTTCGGCATGCCATGCAATCTCACAATCTCATTTACGTTACATACGAGAAAGACGCTCAAGGAATAAGTCTCTCGACCAGAAGAAATGAGTAGATTTGGTTAATCTATCAACAATAACCCAAATCGCATCTATGCCTTGAGAAACCTTGGGAAGATTAGTAATGAAATTGTGGTAATGTGTTCCACTTTCCTTCTTAGGAATCTCAAGTGGTTGTAACGGACCCTTAGGTACTAGATGCTCCGCCTTTACACGTTGACAAGTTAAACACATCGAGATAAACTTGCAATCTCTCTCTTCATATTGTTCCACCAAAATGTATGTCGAAGATCACCATACATTTTAGTACTTCCGTGATGGATTGCAAGCGGTGTATTGTGTGCCTCCATCATAATCTTGTACTTCAAATCGTAGTCGTTAGGAACACAAAGTTCAGAGTTGACTCAAGTATTCCTTCTTCATCAATTCTCACTTCCTAATAGCTCCTTCTTGTACTTTCTTCTTCATACGCATCACCGGCGGATTGGCTTGAGCAACTTTAACTTTATCGATTAAAGTCGATTATACTCAGATATCATCACGCGTGGGTACCTAGAGTTTTCATCTCCATCTCTATTATTTGTAAATTATACGAAATTAGTCTTTGACAATATCAGACTTTCAGCTTGTATACGATCTTCTACTCAACACGCTACTACCACGTTCGCTTTTCCAGGATGGCAATGGTCGTAATACGCATGAAATGAGTCTCCTCTTGAGTTCTTCAAGCTCTTCCCACATTCCTTGCTCCATTCGAATTTTGTATCTCTACGAGTCATTTGCGATAATGGAATAGCGATTCGAGAATATCCTTCAACGAATCTCCGATAATAACCAACTAAGCTTCTAGAAAGCTACGTATTTCGATTCATCGACTTAGGTTGCTCTCAATCGTGACTCACATCCCAATCTTGGATAGTACGTCACAATGACACCTATCGCTTTCTTACTATCGCATCTAATATGACGTCCCTACAGAGAGTGCGGCTTAGGTGAATTCCACAAAGGAAGTCATAAGATAAAGGCTCAGTACCAAATTTATAGTTGAATTTTTAACTCCTCAAGTTCAATAGAGCCATTCGATATAAGATTTTAGAAATGAGTTTTGTAATAGGGTTCAAAGTCGATACAAAATTTAATATCGCTTTGGGAGTAAGCCAAGAAATTCTTGAAATACGTTAGGAAAAATCAATAACAACAAGAATATTATTCAAATCGACGTGTCTTTATTCAAATCCATAATATGGACTAAGAAATCTTGACATCCGTAATAAACGAATGACTTCATGGCTTGATATGAAAATGTTTGACTACAATGGTTTGATCGCTTGAGTTCAATAACAAAGTTGTTTAGGAATATGAAAACTAACAACCTTACAAAAGCAATCAATTTGGCATGATGAGTAGTTAACCTTAAAATCACATCAAAAGCAAATATCTCTATAGAAATAAGGTTAACAGTAATGTGATAGTGCCAACTGAATCAAGCAAGATTTTTAAACAACGGATGTAATGAAAGTTTCTCCTAATGGAGTCTCCACAGATAAGTCAAAGTTTAATTTCTCCGTAGTCAAGTTCAAACGTTGAGCGCAAGTAAGAGAGATAAAAATGGGTAGAACCAATATCTAGTAAGGTATATACTCATAAGAATTTATAATTAACTAACCCGTGCTAACTTCGTTCGGGTTCCTCGATATTTGACGGAAGCCACGACAAACGCTCTTCCAAGAACAATTGACTTTGACTTTTTCGGGACATCCTTTTGAGTCACCATTCATTTGGACTGGGTTTCGATATCGCATAATCTCGGCGATATGTCCTTCTTTTCCACAATTATAACATACCTTAAAACATTGCTAGGGCGTTTCAATGATATGTCCCTCTTTCCGCATTTGTAACATACGACCGGTGGTCTTTCTCCTCCTTGGAACTAGTTGCTCTTGGCCGACGCCTTAACATGGTCGTTGTTGAATCTCCTCTTTTAAAATCTCCTCCCAACTCGCTTCTTCTATTTTTTCATGGCCACGATTACCACCGTAGTGGTAACCGCCTTTATCCGTATTCTTCTTTCTCATTTGGTTATCGTTATTCGATGATCGCTATCTTGAGATGATCTCGTTTATGGTCCCTCGGTTGAACGTACTTTCGTTATCTCGCTCTAACAATGAGCCTGTTGACAACATCTGAATAGAGAGAAAATTTATGAGAAATGAGATATCTTGACGTATCTGCGGGTTTCAAACCTCTAAGAAACATCCGTCATACGTTCCTCATTCTCCACCAAATGAGGTGTGAAACTCGATAACTCCGCGAACTTCGCCTCGTCTTTGGGACACCGCCATGTTATTCTCTCTAGTCTAATAAACTCCACTTCCTTCATATGACTGAATACTTTGTGGAAGTACTTGTCATTGAACTGCTTCAAACGTCTCCACGACATACGCCGCGGTGGATGGGTACGCTTCACTGAACTCCCACCAAGATCGCCTCTCCACGGAACATAAAGGTGGCGAATGGAACCTTCGTTCCTCCGTGCATCCCAAGACATCGAATATCTTGGTAATTTGTTTGACCCATGTTTCCGCCATGATCGGATCCGCTTTCCTTAAATTCGGTGGTCCCAACTCTTTGAATCGCCGCTTAAATTGTGACCACCCGTGAATTGCTATCATTTCCTCCTATATTTTGAACACGAAGTCTCCTCGTTCGATTTTGCATGAACTGCAAAAAGCTTCTAAACATCCCTCGTTCCTCATCTCGCTTTTGGTGTTGTTCGCGGGAGGAACATTGCCGACTGTTGCACGTTCTCCTCGTTGGTGAGTACAGCATCTCCACGGTCTCATTTACTCCATTGTTAATATTCTCGATCGACATTCTCAAATCATTGTCATAAAATAAGGGTTAATTAAAGAAATATATCACATAATATCCCTATATCTTGATTCAACTAACAAATAAGCTTAGGTAGGACACTTTAGCGAAGGATTTACTCGCTCTCTCCCTCCTAGTTCTATTCCCCGATCTCCGCCAGAGATCATATCCTAAGCTCTAATACTAACCGTGGACGTCCCCCAAAATAGGTATACACAACACCCATTCGAAGTCGCCAAATACATGGTACGTAAACAACTACAACTTTATTATCACAACAAGAAAGCGTGAGTTTAAATACAAATATTATCTTCTAGACAATATCTATACTCAAATAAATCCTCATCCCAATTATTGATACATTATTTTACAAAATGGTGAGGACTACTAAACAACTCTCTCTAGAACCTTCATTCCATACCTCACTAGTACTCGCTACATTCTCGCCTCCCGAGAAGAAAAATGGATCAACAAGGAAAAGGGTGAGCTCAACTAGCCCAAAAGAAAGAATACTATGACTAAGATAATATACAACAAATTATCGTTAGTCTCCAACAGGAAAAATCGATAGAATACAATAGACAACAAGTTTCGGATCAATATTCATAGTGAAATAATAATTCATAGAAGAGTTACGTAGAGAATGAAATCTACTATAATCTATGAATTTAACGATCCATCATCAATATTTTATCCTGTAACATCAATCAATATTCATCTCAAATCAAATATTCATCTTTGCACTACAGCCAAAGATATTCATCAATCGGTCATGTTCATCTCAACACTGCTTCATCTTTGCACTAAAGGCCAAAGATATTCATCGGTCGGTCATGTTCATTTAAACACACCGCTCATCTTTTGCACTATGTGCCAAAGATATTCTTGAAATCATTCATCTTCTGCACTATGGGCCAAAGATATTCAATAATATCATCATTTAAGATCGAGGATGATGAAAATATTTTTAAAGAAACTAATCCAAAGTGAAACAAAATGACAAGGATTAAGGATTAAGGATTCGTACTTTATTTTATCCATGTCCAACAATACCTCAAAATAATCATAGTGGTGTAAAATTCAAGAATGATCAAAACATGGATACAATCAAAGCTAGTATCCAAAAATAGATATTTTGGACGAAAAGAAGAAATTTTATTTTTCGATGAATAGTGCTTGTATATCGTGAATAGTGTCAGATATCGTGAATAAAGGCCAGATACGTGAATAGTAATCTCGACACCAAAAAGATAGAAATTCCACAAAAAAACATCTTCACGCCATGAATAGTACTCGTGAATAGTAATTCGTGAATAGTAACTCATGAATAGTAACCCCACATGAAAAGTTCCAAATTTGATAAAACTTCAGATCAAACATTTCAAAGATAATGATATGAAGAAATAATATCATTAAAAAAAAAATAATATCCCTTACCTCAAAGAATCGAAGATTTGGAAGGAAAGGTCAAGTGATCTTTGAATGAAACTTGTCTTTGAATAAAGAACTCTCAAAGTATCTAAATACTCACAAAATACGCTCAATAATATAGAGAGAGAAAGAGGGAAAACTTTGTTTCTGGTGTGATTTTCAATTCTAACTTAGCCCTCTATTTATAGGAAAATGTTAGCCCACCAAGGCGGACTCGATTGCCACTACACGATGGCTTTACTCGCTACTATTGCCACCACCACATTTGAAATAAAATTCAGCACATTTTTTCACCAACCACAAGTGGGGCCCACTTAATTCTAGAATTTTCCACCAAAATCAATTATAACCCTACTTTCCTAATCAAACACCTCTTAAAATTTATAACAAATCATTCGTTCATTTTTAACGGTTCAAAATTTGTGGACATATACTCAACTTATATATGTATAACATATCCAAAAATTACAACGATCCAACGGTCGGATTAAATATTATAACTCACACAATAAAGCTATAATAACACCGATTTGATCTTTTAATACCTCCAATCCGACAAAATACAAATAAAACATCTCAAAGATTAATTCCTTCATTAATAACCACATAAATAAATCCATCATTTATATTCATATAAAATAAATATTTCTTATCATATGAATCAATAATTAATTATTCACAAATAATAATATTATGTAATCACAATTATGATAACCGTGCCGTTCCTCAGAAAGAGGGGCTTTCAATAAGGATCTCTCCTCATCGGGCGCCGCAATTAGGTGACCAAACCTCTCCTTAGAACCGAACTTTCTAGACATTGCCAATAATGTTATCTAATAATATTATTCAAATAATATGAATTATTGATCCGATAATGGAAATCTTTATGCGTTGACAATTATTGAACAACAATAATATAAAATATCAACGCAAAGAATTATTGAATCAATAAAATAAAATATTGAGCAAGAATCTCGTGAAAATTATTGAGTAGTGCCATCTACGTAAGGATCAATAATTCAACAATATGTATGCAATACTGGTGCTACCGCAACTAATGCCACCAGACATCAGATTTTAACCACCGGGTATTCCAACAGTCTTAACAGTAATATTCACGCCGTTATTTATAACCACCCAAACTTTGTCGTTTTCCTCATCCAATCGCTTTTTCGTTATGGGGCCCCACATGGTTGCTTGGCGTCGTATGAATATTCCCCGACAAGACATTTAATATTCCGACCAAACGAATATTCCCGACAACAATGAATATTTTATAACCACTTGCTTATTTTGAAATATTTGCGTATTTAACCCTTAACTATCCACATTAATCAAATCAACCCTTACTATTTCAAAATAATAAATAAAGGAAATTCCTTTTATTTAAAAATTTTGAGGTCTTACATTGGTGATCTTTGTCTTTCCATCGTTGTTGAACCTTCTCTTTGAAATTTCCACTTCTATTATCTTCGCCATGATTACCACCGAAGTGGTTACCATTCTTGGCATGATAATTTCCCCCACGATGGTTATCATTGTTCGATGGCGTTGCTACTGTGTATGATTATTATCGTGTTGTTGGTCGTTGCCTTTTGGTTGTCTTTGACTCATTATCGGCGCTCCAATAATCGAGCCCTATTCACAACATCCGAATATAAACAAAAGTTTTGAGAAATGAGGTATTAACGTATATCGGGTTTCAAACCTCTTAGAAACATTCGAGTCATTCACTCCTCATTATAGACCAAATGGGATGTAAATCGGGATAACTCCGCAAATTTAGCCTCGTATTGCGACACGGTCATATTGTTTTGTTCCAACTTGATAAACTCTACCTCCTTCATGTGACAAATACTTTCGGGAAAGTACTTGTCGTTGAAAAGCTATTGGAACTTCTCCCAAGTCATCTTGATTGCGTCAGGTTGGGTACGTTTTGCAGATTCCCACCAGTAATCTGCCTCTTCACGCAACATAAAGGTGGCAAAGGGAAATTTTTGCTCCTCGGAGCATCCCAAGACATCTAATATCTTGGTGATCTGCTTTAACCACGTCTCCGCCTTAAGTGGTTCTGTCTTTCCCAAAAACTTCGGTGGTCCCAGCTCCTTGAACTGCTTAGCGGTGACCCACCGTGGGTTGCCATTATTTCCACCTATATTTTGAACAGGAGTCTCTCTTACCTGATGTTGCATGAATTACATAAAGCCTCTGAACATCCCATTGTTCATCATTTGATCGGTGTTGTTATTTACCTGAGGATTATTGTCTTCTTGTTGCACATTATCCTGGGTATTTATCGTTGGTGACTCAATGGTCTCATGTGCTTCATTACTTATCTCAACATTTTCAGATGCCATTTTCAAACACTGTCACAAAACAAGGGTTAATTAACATGTCACATATTATCTCTATACTCTAACCGACCAATTAAATACCAAATAAACTTAGGTATGTCATACTAGCGAATGATTTCTCCGTCTCTCCCCTCCTAGATCTTGTCTCACATCTCAGCCAGGGATCATATCCCTAAGCTTTGATAATTAATCATGACGCCCCCAAAATAGGTATACATCACCCATTTTGAGTCGCCAAATACATGGTACAAAAATTCAAATACAACTTAATTATACAACGATCGTGTGAAATAACGACAAAACATAATCTAAGAGTTTTAATAAGAATATTGTCATCTAGACAATATCCACACTCAATGGAGTCCTCATTACATTTATTGTCACACTATTTAATGTAAGAATGGTGAGGACTACTAATCTTATCATCACGGGACCGTCACACTGTTCCCCGACTAGTCCCTGCCACGTTCTCATTTCAAGAGAACGGTGAAAGAAAGGGTGAGCTCAACTAGCCCAAAGAAGAAATATTATGACTAAGATAATGCGAATAAATTATCATTAGTTTTCAACAATGTTAAAATTATAAAATACAATAGACATCAAGTTTAACTACAGCGGAATAAGCAATCCATTAGAAGATTCAAGTAGAGCATGATATCTACTATTTTCTATGTTTTAAAATGTTTCCATCAACTTTTATCACTAAGACTCAACTTAATAAATAAACCACATCATCGAATCATCCCTGCACTACGGGCCAAGGATATTCATTAAATCATCAATGATCATGACTATACCGAATAATCCCTAGTCATAATCATACCAAAAATTGTCCATCAATGAACTACCTGCCATTGAGAACTTTTGCCACATCATTTATAACATTACAGGTCATGATTATACCGAATGATCCCTGATCATAATCATACCAAGTCCATCAATGCACGTAAGCCAAAGATGACTTTCATCACAATATAAGCATGAGGATGATGACAATGATATAAGCATTAATCAAACGAAAACAAGTATAAATATTAAAGACTTTAAATTTATCCAAATATTATCAATCACTTAATAAACTCATAATCTAATATTATTAATATTATAACAATATTTTAATCACTTCTTAAACTTATAAACAATTTATTTCAATTGTTTACACTTTACCAAATAATGCATTTAATCATTCAAAATGCTATACTCATAAGATTTCATCACCAATGATCAAATCCCTCATAAAAATCTACATATATACCCTATATAGGATTCCCAAGCCATAAAATCCTATTTTTCAATTTTGTTACTTCACATAACATATTTAATTCATTTACTCATAACTAGTTCATTTTCATGAAAATACCAAATCATCCCAAAAATATTTCTTTTTCGGGATTTAGCGTAATATAGTCTCATATTGAACATATATTTTTTCAGAATTTTTAAAATTCATTTACTATTTTTATATGGCCAAAACTTCTGAATATTTAGACATTTATCATAAATTATACTTTTATCCAAAAATTCCGACATTACAGGGTATATTCCTGTTATATACATGTACTCCCAATAAAAATTTCACCAATTTTGGAGTTAACTATAAAGAGTTATAAGTGTTTACTTTTAAAATAGGTTTTTCCCATAAAATCCATAACTCTTAATCTATACATCCAAAAATCGCCATTTTTGAACACAATCTAGAAAGCTCATCAAATTATCATTTCAAATTTTTTTAGAATTTTTTAGGGTTAGAAAATTTACAAAATTGCCCCTGGCAGAAAACCCTTTTTTAATGAAAATACTATTCATATGAATACAAAGGATCATTCACCATGCATGCGGTAATCCACATAGACAGGTTGCTCCAACAAAATAATAAAGAATGGAATAACAGAAGAATTCACCATGCATGCGATAGAAGACATGATGCATGTGTTATTCTCAATGAATAATAAAGAATGGGACCAGTCATGTGTAAACCGCTTGAGCATGGATATTCCAACATAATAATAAAGAATGGAACTAGGTCATGCGTAAAACCGCATGCACAGAGAGGATATTCCAAGAGAATAATAAAGAATGGAATAATAATAGAATTCACCAGGCATTCGATAGACCGCACAGACAAGTTATTCAAATGTAATAATAAAGAATGGAACTAGGTAAACGCAGAATCAAGATGTATGTGATATATTCTAATGAATAATAAAGAATGGAATAATAGAAAAATTTCACCATTACGCAAAGATTGCATGAGCAAAGTTATTCCAACATAATAATAAGGAATGGAATAACAATAGCTCTCTTCATGAATACGAAAGAAATAATACCCCTTACCTTAGAAAGAAAGCTGGATCTTTGAGTAGAGAAGTAGTAAACTTCTCTTCTTCTTTCTCTCTATAATTTCTCTCTATAATAATTGCTCTATAGCTTTAGTGAATTGGTGAGAAATGAAGGAAGAATGAACTTCTATTTATAGAAAGATATAGTTTCGATAATTGCACGTTTTGGGGCTCGAAATATTACAGTACAATACCTCCAGCTTTTCTTTCATTTTTAATTTAGTCCTGCAAGTATTATCAAACTTTCACCACCTCCCCTAATAGTAAATAATGTGAATTAATAGTTCAATCATGTAATTCAATAGTTATAATCATGTGAAATTATGAATTACAGTATAGTTCCTCCATATATACCTCTATTTTTAACTTAGTCATGCAAGTATTATAAATCTTGCACCAACTCCCCTAATAGTACAAGAATGTGATTCAATAGTACACACATGTGAACAAATAGTTATATAAGCATGTGAATTAGTAGCAATTAATTGCTCATTTATCCGATTAATTACTCGATTTATCAATATAACCCCAGACATCAATTATCATTGGAATAGATGTTGATTTCCACTAACACTAATAATCCCGAACATAATGGAACTATCAAATTCATCTTTAATCAACACGCACTTATTCATCATTAATATTATAACTCACAATATTTAACAACCGTGTCGCTCCCCCGGAAAGAGGGGCTTTCGATAAAGATTTCTCCTTATCATGCGCGCAAATTAGATGACCAAACCTCTCCTCGATGTAACTTCTAGACATTGTAAATATTGCAATTTAATAATATGAATAACTTTGTCGCCTAAATTATTGTTTTAATAATATATCATATTATGCCAATGATAATCGTGACAATAATCGAATTAATAATATAGAGAGATATGATGCGCAATTATCAGAATAATAATTGAGTATAACCGAGTGACTTCTTACGTAAGCATCAATAATCAATATCGTGCTACTATGAAACCAACAGCGACATCGTATTTCTTTTACTATCGGGTAGTTCAACGGTTTTAATGATAACACTTTCATAGTTATTTTTATAAAAGATAATTTCGCGTTTTCTAACTACGATAATACTTACATTGTGGGGTCCACCAATGATTGTGCCGCCGCATTTCGAATATTCCTCGATAAAAAGAATATTCTCCGACCAATCGAATATTATATAACAACTTTCTTACTTTGCAAAATTTATAAATATTTCCCACAACTATAACATTATATCAAATCCACACCATAATATTTAAAAAAATATTTCGAGAAATTTAAATCTTTATTCAAAAAATATTTTGAGTTGGGTGGCTGATAGGTTATCAGTAGTACGTTTTGAGACTTTCCTACTGACTATGGTTCTTCATTTGGTTCATCGGCCACAAAGTTTTGGGACTCTGTAGCTGGTACATTGTTTCATAGTATGTCTCAGTGCTGTTGTTCCTTAACAGATCATTGCTTCCCATTTTTTTTATACTGTCTTCTCAGTACGGTATAATTTCCTTTTCTTCATGTGCATTAGGAGGAATTCTTGCATATCTCCTTCTGACATGAATCACCATTGTCAAATAAATCTATTTACATCGTAGACATGGAAATCTCCAGGGCTGATCATTCTACGATCATTTGACAGCACTACGAACGTAGTCTTCTTTGACAGTTTGTGCTTGCTGAGTTCTGCTTCCATAATGAGTTCCTCATGATTGATGCTCGATGATCCCCAAATGTCAACTTCCTTGAGAATTCTTCTCATATGACATGGTTTTCATGATTGAGCATATATGACCCTTTTTATCTTTGGTTGAATGGCCTGCTTCCATTTAAAGATCAACAACCATGTGAGCTTTATTTAGATTAGCTTAGCAGGTCTTCAAGGACAGACTTTGACATATAGGAGTTTTATCAGAGTCACTTTGGAACAGTATTAAGCCTTCTGCTGGTTGAATCTTCTTGACTGAAGTCTTCTGCTTCAACATTCCTTAGTTTGGCCAGATAGACCTGGTACCTGCAGGTTAGATACATTTTTATTTTGGTACCCGTAATTAAATGGGTCCTGTTAGGTTAGTTTTCTAAATTCCTATTCCTCATGTATTTGGATAATCATCATATTGATCACCATCAGTCATATTCATGCATATAACTGATTTTAGATAATACATTTTGAGATGCATGATGGTGAGTGTGTGTAAGATTTGGCATTTTAATAAAACACTCTTTTTCTTTGATGGTTTCATCATTTGCTTGGTTATGCTCACAAGGTTTAAATGTCCACAGAGTAAGAATCAACTCTGTGACTTATGTGTATCTGGTTGATTCATGGAGGTGATAAGTTTCTACGAATCTTCAAGATACTCTTGTAGGACTAATCATACTCTGTGTGTTATCAAGCACTTAGAACATAGGCTTGTACATGCATACTTACCCGTCAGCAAAGATCACTCCATATAAGATTTGTAGACGCTCGAAATTTTCTGCACACCTGTTATTGACATTGCAGGAGGGCATATTCGTCTTTCGAACATAACCTTGGAAGATAACTCACATCCATTCCGGATACTACCGGAAGTTTAGTTTCAACTCCGGACCACACACCGGGAACATCACTTCCAACCCGGAACACACACCAGAAACATCATTTCCAACCTTGGAGATAACCCCGAGTTTCATCCTTGGCAATAACGCCAAGGAATGCTGTTGCAGTTCTGGCGATAACTCCAGAAATGCTTGTTTCAAATGTATGCTATCAGCTTCAATCTCAGACCTCCTGCCGAGGCACTCATACCTCAGACCCGGAGCTAACACCAGGCAGACATGCATTCTCATAGATGACCTTGTGGTATTCAACACTTGCAGTAGTCCAATCTCAGATGTAACCCTGAGCAACGTCTGCTTTCAACTCAAATCGACGATAACCCCGGTGAGGAGTCACACATCATCTTGCTACCTTAACACCTGCACGTCATCTCAACACTTCAGACATACATACATACACCATTGTCCTACAAGAACCAAGGAGTTCCAATCCCGAGTGACTATTATGCGTGGCAGTATACAGGATAGAATTTGAAGCTTGAAGACCATGGGCATGGTCCCCTTTTCCTGACTTCGTACAACCTCTAATCCATGTCATTGCTTAACTCTCGACACAAGCAGTCCGAAGAAGGTCTTATATACCTCGTTCGGATGCTCGGATTGAAGTTCTACAAGTTCGAGCAGACATTACAGTGCACGAGTGCACATACTTCGAGATGATAAGACTCGCGGAACCCAGGGGCACCCCGGGTAGCCGCAGGTGCATCTGCGGCTCCCCCCTCTATTAATAGAGGGCTTGGGGTAGCCATTTTGAAAAAAAGGAAAAGGCGAGGAAGCCTTGTCCAATTTGCTTTGTACACACCTATATTGAGTGCTTGCTCTTTTTAAACACCTGTTAGCTCAAATATAGCTATACATTTACTGGCGGGAGCTAAGTGTTTATCCATATAGAGTCATAGAAGTCTGCATTGACAGCCCATTGTAAGCCTTCTTACACTCTATAAAGCCTTTCTCTTCATCTTTGCACACACTATTCTACACATTGAGAGTCGTGTTGTGTAATAAACGCATACTAGCTTGGTCCATGGTTTTCATTTACATGCAGATATATATACTTATATATGTATATATTTATATATGGACTAACATTATCGAGTTATGCCTCGATTGAGCCTAGACTTATGTCCGGAGCGTTTATTTGCTTATATATATATATATATATATATATATATACACACACACTATATATATAATTGTTGTCAGACATTTCTGATGAGCTTAGATTTTACATCCAGAGCGTTTATTGCTTTTATATATATATGTGTATATATATAATTGTTGTTGGACATATCCGATGAGCCTGGATTTCATATCCAGTGCGTTTACTGCTTATATATATATATATATTTACATCTTTGTCAGGCCTGGAGTTTAGTTCGTGGCCTTTTACAGCTTTATTTACATTTCATCCCGCCTGGAGTTTACTTCGTGGCGGTTGATCGCTTTTACAACTTTATTTACATTTCGTCTCGCCTGGAGTTTACTTCATGGCGGTTGATAGCATTTACTGTTTTATTTACATTTTTGATCCCCCATGGAGTTGCTTCGTGGTGGTTGATCATCTCTGTATATATATATTTACAACTTTTATATATATACAACCGCCATCGCTTTCCATATAAATTGCGAAGATTATGTGAGCTAAGAATCATGTGATCATAGATTGATCTCATGAATCTAGATTCGTTCCCTATGATGGATTTTTTTAATGTATGGCGGCTTTGTACATTATTTACAAAGTGTACTGAATTTCCTTGGATGGTCATTATGCCCATGAGGAGTTCTAAGATCGTCAGATAATATTTTCTCGAAGATGCCTCGCATCTCTAAAAAATAAAAGCAAAAACAATTTTAACATTTTAATAATAAAATGGAAGAATGAAAAAGTCTCAATTCTTATTGAGCACAGGGTTTGAAAAACCTCTTTTTATAAAACTTCATTGCTATATCTTGTTTAAAACTAAATTTTTCTATAAATTCAAACCCTGTGTATATAGGTGCAAACGAGGCCTCACACTACTTTCAAATAAATGCACATTTATCCACACATACACACACATTCATATAATAGTTTCTTTGAAAAGTGGCAGTCACCGTGGCAACACGGATGTTGGGGGGTGCCTAACACCTTCCCTCCGCATAATCAATCCCCGAACCCAAATAAATCTCGGTTTCACAGACCTGTTTAGTAGTGTCACATCACTGGCTCAATGTGCAAACCTTTTCGGTTGCGTTGGTACAACCAGTTAAAAACACCAACTGACGACTCTTAAAGTCAGATCGTCGACATTACACATGTCAGACCTTTTCACTTGTTTTTTCAAACAAATCTCACATTAACATGAGAACACCAAAGAACAAGTAACGAAAAGGGACATCTAAAAATCCTGACGTCGACAAGATTATTTTAACCTTAGATATGCTTATGACCTATTTTAGATTTATTTCAAGATGTCATCTTCAACTTAAAACTTGGATGGAGAGAAGGTTTGTAAGCATTTGATTTTCCAACCTCAGTGTACTTTCTCACTTCACCTTTTTAGGTAGATTATGATTTCTTGATAGGATACTGTTATAGTTCATATGGAGGTGCAACACGATGTACACAATTATACTCAGTGAAAGCGCACCTTTCTACTTGTCGGTTCCTTATGATCATTTAACTTCGACATACTGAGATTAGGCATTGATGTGCATAGTTTCTCATTTGCTCCAGACAGCTTATTGCTCCAGTTGGCTTTCAATCAAACAGTCATGGTCTTGAAGATGTAAGCTAAGAGAATCTCATCATCTTTAGTTCTTTGATATCCTTGAGTTCACAAAGTTTACATTTAGCTGCTGGTTGGCCAGATATATGTTTGAGAAGTTCTTCTTTCTTCTCTGAGAAAGCATTTCTCAGCGTATGGCCTTTTCATCTTTTTAGACTGGTGGATGTTTGATGTGACGCCCCCAAAACAGGTATACATCACCCATCTTGAGTCGCCAAATACATGGTACAAAATTCAAATACAACTTAATTATGCAACAGTCGTGTAAAATACGACAAAACATAATCTAAGAGTTTTAATAAGAATATTGTCATCTAGAAAATATCCACACTCAATGGAGTCCTCATACATTTATTGTCACACTATTTAAAAGAATAGTGAGGACTACTAATGCTATCATCTGGACCGTCACTCCGTTCCCCGACTAGTCCCTGCTACGTTCTCATTTCCTGAAGAGAACAGTGAAAGAAAGGGTGAGCTCAACTAGCCTAGTAAGAAATATTATGACTAAGATAATGCAGAATAAATTATCATTAGCTGTCAACAATGTTAAACTATTAGAATATAATAGACAACAAGTTTAACTGCAGCGGAACAAGCAATCCATTAGAAGAGTGAAGTAGAACATAAAATCTACTATCTTTTATGATTTAAAAAGTTTTTCATCAACTTTATCGCTGAGACTCAGCTTAATAAATAAAATCGAAACATCCCTGCATCACAGTAAGGGATATTCATGTAATCATCAATGGTCATGACTATACCGAATAATCCCTAGTCATAATCACACCAACAACTATCCATCAATGAACTACAGGTCAATGATGACTTTTACCGCATCATTCATCACATTACGGTCATGATTATACTGAATAATCCTTGGTCATAATCATACCAATTCCATCTATACACGTAAGCCAAAGATGACTTTCATCATAATATAAGCATGAGGATGATGACAATGACATAATAATTCAATAAAACAAGTTTAAGGATAAATTTAAAGATTTATAATTTTAATTTATCCAGAAATCAATAACGTCCAAGTTGTCAACATGATACTTATTTGTGGAGTAAAATTCTAGAATGCTCAGAATATTATTTCCATGAAAAGATACTGGCTGAAGCGCAAATATCAAGAATATTCTACTAATTTCATGGAGTATAGAAGCCAAAACTTTAAACAACTGAGTATAATAAAGAATGGAATAATAAAAGAAATCACCAGGCATGCGATAAACCGCACAGGCAGGTTATTCCAACAGAATAATAAATAATGGAACCAGGTCAGGCAAAAACGCACAAACAGGATATTCCAATAGAATAATAAATAACGGAACCAGGTCAGGAGAAAATGCACAAACAAGATATTCCAATAGAATAATAAATAACGGAACCCGATTCAAAGTGAAATTACGACCGATGAGGATGTTCAATGAATAATAAATAACGTAGATCCGGTCGTGCGTAAACACACGTATGTGAGGATGTTCCAATGAATAATAAAGAATGGAATAATGGAAGAATTTCACACATGTATGTGGTACTTCGCATGAGCGAGTTATTCTAACATAATGATAAAGAATGGAATAATGAAGAATTTCACCATGTATGCGGTACTTTCAGATAGAGCAAAGTTATTCAACATAATGATAAAGAATGGAATAATGAAGAATTTCACCAAGTATAAGGTGTAATGGCGATACAAAGTTATTCCAACAGAATAAAAAAATGGAATAATGAAGTTCTCTTCATGAATCACTGAAAGAAATAATACCCTTACAAATACAACAAATAATATCCCTTACGTTAGAATAAATGGATATAGGAGTAGTAAAGTAACAGAATACTTTTTTCTTTCTCTCTCTAGTTTCTCTCTAGAGTTTTGAAGAAATTGTAAGAAATAATGAAGGAATGAGCTTCATTTATAGGAGAATGGTGAATAGTAACTAATTCTGAAGCGGTCCAGATTGATTTACTTTTAAGCAGACGGTCCAGATTGGTTTACTATAAAATATTCTAATAAAACAAAATCTTTTAAATAAAATATAATATATTCTATTTATAATCTAATAAAACGAATAACTTTATAAAAGAATTCTATTTTATATAAAAGATTTTACTATCTGCAAACACTACGAGGATCATTCCCATAATTTAATAAGGAATGAATATGAAGGATCATTTACCATGCATGCGGTAATCCACATGTATAAAAGTTATTCCAATGCGATAATAATAAAGAATGGAATAATGAAGAATTCATCGTGCATGCGTAATCCGTTGCATACTGAGTTATTCCAATAGAATAATAAAGAATGGAACCGGTCATGCGTAAATCTGCATGTATGATAGGATATTCCAATGTAATAATAAAGAATGGAACCCGGTCATGCATAATCACGCATGTACGGGATATTCCAACGTAATAATAAAGAATGGAATAACAATGAATTCACCGTGCATGCGATAGATCGCATGCATGGAGTTATTCCAACAGGATAATAAAGAATGGAATAATGAAGAAGAATTTCACCATGTATGCAGATACTTGGCATGACAAAGTTATTCCAACATAATAATAAAGAATGGAATAACAACCCTTACGAGTATTGAAAGAAAATAACTCTCTTCATGAATACGAAAGAATAATACCCCTTACCATAGAAAAAATTGGATACTGGAATAGTGAGGTAACAAACTTTTCTTCTTCTTTCTCTCTATAATTTCTCTCTATAATAATTGCTCTATAGCTTTTGTGAATTGGTGAGAAATGAAGGAAGAATGAGCTTCTATTTATAGGAAAATATAGTTTCGATAATTGTACATTTTGGGGCTCAAAATATTATAGTATAATACCTTCCTCTTTTTCTTCATTTTTAATTTAGTCCTACAGATATTATCAAACTTGCACCACCTCCCCTAATAGTAAATAATGTGAACCAATAGTTCAATCATGTGAATCAATAGTTATAATCATGTGAAAATACGAATTACAGTATAGTACCTCCATCTATACCTTCATTTTTAACTTAGTCATGCAAGTATTATCAATCTTTTGCACCAACTCCCTAATAGTACAAGAATGTGAATCAATAGTACACATGTGAACATATAGTTATAATCATGTGAATTAATAGCAATTAATTACTCATTTATCCGATTAATTACACGACCGGGTCAATTATAACTTCCAAACATCAATTAATATCGAAATAAATGTCGATTTCCACTAACATTAATAATTCCAACACAATGGAACTATCAATTTCATCTTTAATTAACACGAACTTATTCATCATTAATATTATAACTCACGATATTTAACAACCGTGTCGTTCCCGTGAAAAGGGGGCTTTCGATAAGGATTTCTCCTTATTATGCCGCAATTAGATGATCAAACCTCCTCGATGTAACTTCTAGACATTATAAAAATTGCAATATAATAATATGAATAACCCGTGCGTCTTAATTATTGATTTAATAATATAACATATTATGCAGATGATATTGTGACAATAATTGAATCAATAATATGAGAGATATGATGCACCAACCATCGTAGTAATAATTGAGTATAAGCGAAAGTGACTTCTCACGTAAGCATCAATAATCAATACCAGGTGCTATTCTTATGCAACCACGCCAGACATTCTTTGTACTTTTACTCTTTGGGTAGTTCAACAGTTTTAACGGTAACACTTTCGCCGTTATTTATAAAATGATAATTCTGTCATTTTCTAACTACGATAATACTTCTGTTGTGGGGTCCACCAATAATTATGTCATCGTACGAATATTCTCTATTAAAACGAATATTCCCCGACCAATCGAATATTATATAACCACTTGCTTACTTTACAAAATTTGTAAATATTACCCACAACTATAACATTATATCAAATCCACACCATAATATTCAAAAATATATTTCGAGAAAATTATTTTTTATTCATAAAAGTTGGGGTCTTACATTTGACTATTTTTTGTTGATGTTTCTTGACCTTCCTAGTCTGGTCTTCAGACTACAAGATTGACTGTGGGCAAGGATCGGTCTTGTTGATATGGCAATCAAGAGCATGGACCAATCTGAGCAGCTTCAGGTGTATATACACATTTACCTGTTCACAATATTTCCAATGTGTGAGCTCATCTGCATATAATAAGTGACTTAATACTAAACTAAGTTTAGAACAATATTTATGCCTAGGATCAGACTCAAAGCGATTAGCTTTTGAATATAGTATGAGAACCTGCTCTGATACCAATTGTTAGTTCTCAGTATGCCCACAATAGATCTAGAAGGGGGGGTTGGATAGATCCTTTTTCTTTTTAAATACTTTTCACTTTTATTTGATTATTGCTAATATATTAGCATATGACAAACATAAGAATATTTTTAAGCACAACGGAATAAGTGAAAGATCCCCTTCATTGATATATTCATAATCATACATACATTGTTCTTAGAGTTAGTTAAGTTGTAAGCAGTTAATACATACATAGCAAATATAGCAGTTAAGTACGTAATGTAAATGACATAAAGTAAAAGACACAAGGGATTTTAAGTGGTTCAGAGACTCGAGCTCCTAATCCACTCTTCTTCTTTCAACTAGCGAGATTTCCACTAAGGAAGGCAAAGACCTCAATCACTAAGATTCCTTGAGGCCAAAGAACCTTGGAACTTCAGTTCACTAAGAACTCTTCAAGGCCAGCAGTCTTGGAACTCCTCTAGTTCCCTAGGAACTCTTCAAGCCCAGCAGGCTTGGAACTTCGTTTAATCCCTGCGGACAAGGACCCCTCAGGCCCTGGCTTCTTGTTGTTGTAGTTGTTGTTGTTGTTGGTGGAGCTAAGGTGCTAAGATGTCTTTAAGCTTGAACATCTTATGTACTCAGCAGCTTGGCGTGGTCCTCTTTACATTTTGCCTCTAGTCTGGACCACATCTTCTCTGGTGCAGCTGATCTTTACTCTTTTCTGCTCATCTTCATCTGATGTCAGATGTGCACTATCACCATTTGGATTTGCTAAGTCTCTGAGCCTTTGGTAGACTTCGTCTGGCACTTAGCAATCCCTGAACCCTTCTTGAATACTTTGCAGACATGATTCTTCATCTTCTCTTTTTTAGCCTTTTATTCATGGTGATCTGTAGAGTGGCTTTCTTGATCTTCTTTGTACTCTGCCACTTTTCTGAATGTTATCTTCTTGTCCTTCTCGGCTCTCAGTTTAGCTGCCATCTTTAGTGGCATTCTCATCTTTGTTGAGTAAAGCTCTGGTCTGTTTAAGTCCTTCTTCAAAGCTGCTTCACTTCCACCTATGTAGTCTCACTGTCACTGAGACTTATACTGTTAATCTCTAGTGGAACTCGTAGAGTCAACAATAGCATTCCAACAACTCAATGATTCTGCAACTTAGCAATCATCAGCAACTCTTGATCTTTGAAGCTCTGTTGATTTATACTCCTTCCCAATCTTGAGTATATAAAAAAAGAAAGACCAAAAAGAATAAATGGCAAGATCCATTTTATATCGATGAAAGAAAAACGTGATCTATCAAAAGAATCAAATCAACGAAAGAAAAAGGATTATTCTGGGCATATTTTAATAAAATAAAGTAAGTATCTTTTTTCTAGGAGAGTTGATTCTCTTTCGTTTTTGCTCCTAGCTCGATAGCTCATCGATGGTTGTTGGGGGGAATCTACTTACCAACTTCTCCTACTCTTTCTTCCCTTAAAGCACGGGTTATTCTTAGAAAGTAGCCATTAAAAGCTTTTTGAATTGCTTCACAGATCTCGAGTTATTTGATATAGACTGCAGATGTGACATGACATGACATGACTTACGACCTATTGCGATTCTCATTGTTTCACCTACCCCATCAGAGATGTCACTTTTATATCTCGGGCAGATAGTCAACTTTATTACCTCCTTCTGATTTCTCGATCAAAGGTTGTACTTTCGCATCGATGCTCTTAATAAGTTTTTTTTGAATATCAATCTTCGGGTTGAACCGTTTTCCAATGCTTCAATCCTCGGTTGTTCGAACTCTACGATTCTGATGCACATCTTCTTTGACCTGATCGTAGTGTCTAGTTGACATGTAGAGATAACACTACGATCCTGAAGAGAGTTCATTAGATCTCCAATGTAGAACACCTCTTCCTTCTCTTGTGCAGTACTTTATCACTTCTGTTTTCCTTGACTGCTCTTTGAAACTGATGGCTTGATTCTTTGTTCTGGCTCCTTCTGAATAGCAAGACACTTCAGATTTATGGCGTGTCCAACTCGCTTTCTCCTTGTGATCTCCCGTTCACTTATCATCAATGGACTGACCCAATGCTTAATCACTTTAGCCTTGTTCTTCAGAAGCTGACCAGTATCTTTGTGTACACTCCATCAGTTCTTTCTTTGTTCTGGCAAACACTACGATCCTGGGTACTTTCAAGATCGTTGTCTTCTATTTACTTGACAGCTACTACACTTGCTGACTTTCCTTAGTCAATTACTGAAGTCTTCTTCTGATTAACTTGTGGAAGACTTCATCTCGAATGGCTTCTCAACTCAATCTGGATGTTGATTGAGTTGGTGCTTAGACCTTCTGTTAGCTTACATGCCATTCGTTGAGTGCTCTCTGGTTTCCTTTTAGGTGGGATGTATCTTTGCAGTACCAACCAGAGGCTTCGTTCCTTTGGATATTCTGGGAGTGCTCAAATGTTGAGAATCGTGTTTGCTCTACGATTCTGCCTTGGCATTGTGAGCACATCTGTTAAAGTCTCAATTCTACATTCTGCGATTCAGCTTCGGCTATGCAGACACTACGACTCTGAGATCAGATCTTGGCACTCTACAATTTCTGTCGTTGTGCTTGTTGTCTTCATCTGATCTTGCTCGACTACGATCTCTGGCTCTGATGCGATCAGTAGACTCTACGACTCTGAGTTTAGTCTACGATTCTTGACTTAGCTTTGACAGATGCTTGGTCGGCTCATAGGCAGGCTGTCTCTACGATTCTGAACATGACTTCTTCAGCAGACTACAGCTCTGAGGAAGTTCTCCTCAACACACTATGATCCTTTCTCGTCTCTCCTGGAAGTGTACGAACTCCGAGATCTACTATCTTGTAGACTACGATTCTGCCTCGATATCTCTCAAGTTTTCCTTGACTCTCCTGGCAGACTACGATTTTTGGTGCGGTGCTCAATGATCAGACAAGCCTATCTATTACATTATAAGATCAACCTAACAAGCTTGATCTTTCTATATTTATAGTCCTTGTACATCATTTATTTTTGAAGGACTTTACAAAGCTGTTTTGCTTATGTAGGGTCAACCTAACATATTTGATCAATTCATTTTAAGTCCTTGTACATATGTTCCTATTATCTATCAAAGGACTTTACAGCTTTTCTTAATGCAATCATACTTGCGTATTCATTCATATATATATATATATATATATATATCATAATCAAATCATATGTAAATAGGAATATAATTCACGTGCTTATTCCTGACACTAACCTTCTTAGCCTGTTTATCCCTAGCCTATTTACCCCCTTCACAATCATGCATAAGATTAATCTCAACATATTCATAATCTACAACATCCTCTAACATTGTATTTAGGTCATCATCAATTGCAAGATTTACGAAATGCCTACAAAAAATAGTTTCAGGCACTCTGTAATATAAACCAATGAACCCCAGCAGTTGGTGTAGTGGTTCAAATGATGCCACGAGACGAGCCGTAGACTCGGAAGTCCTGGGATCGAATACCACCAGCAATAATTTGTCAAGGCCAGAAAATGGTTCATAGGGTCGCGGGGACGCGGGCGTAAGCCCGTATGAAAAGGATGACTCGGGTTCGTGGAGATTAGTCTGACTGCGGTTGGGAAACACCGATTATCAAATATTAAAGTAAAAAATAATATAAATCAATGACATCATTGTACCACACATTGTCCTCAACTTCTCAAAATTCAATTCAAAATAAGGTATTTTAAATTTATCAATTTTTCTTCCATCATAATGGAAAACATGATGTAACCCAAATAAACCCCCATTGTAGATTCCACTACCAAGGATCTACAATAAAATACCATAAAAATGAATTAATTTTATTATTATTATAACATGCATAAAGCCTACAAAAATAATTGACTATGGAAGCAGAAGACAAAAGCTACGGATAAAAATAATATAATATATAATATCTAGGGTGGAGTTCCACTACCAATAATCTATAATAAAATGCTTGACTATGGAAGAAAAAGACATACAAAAGATATAGGGGAGACAATATCTAGACATCATTAGGACCACAACATAAGACCCTAAACAAATAAAACAAAAATAATAACAAACAGACAAATTTACATTAAAGGGGTGACAATAGATAGATGGAGGGGATTAAATGGGCGACAATAGACAAATGAAGGGGAATAAAGGTGCGACATCAATAGAAGTAAAGAGAAATAAAAGAGAATAATATAGTCACTTACACCATCTCTCCACCATAAATAATTTTTCAAATCCATCAATTATCGAATCAAATGACTAATACAAACCCTCAAATTAACAATGTAACCCTAACTTTTCTGTGTACAGGTGAAAGGTTTAGAGAAAGAGAAAGAGAAAGATAAAGGCTAAACACGAAAGCTTGAAAGAGAATTGGTTGTCTTTATGTTTTCTTTTGTCTTTTAGTAATATGGGATAATGAATTTTTTTGGTAAAAAACTTAATCCTTGAGTAAATTTAACAGTTAGGATCGTAACGCTCAGGTGGTCTCATGAGCGAGATTTTAATGTTGAGGTTTGGAGTTCAAATCCTGAGCTTCACCAGTTTTTTTGCAATTAATTGAAAAACCTCCACGTAAGCGGTGTCGCGTGTGCCACATAAGTAGGTCAACGCACATGTGGCACATAGGGGCTCAATATTCAAAATTTTGAACATTTATAGGCTCGATTTGCGTTGATAAAAAAAAGGGCTCAATACCCAAAAATACCTAAAGTTCAGTCGTCGCATTTACATTTTACTCGTTTAGTAATATATTACCAAATTTAAGATTGTTATGAACTATCCTCAATCATGAGTATTTGTGAACGTAAAAGTAGTCCTTGAGCAATTCCTTCAATAATGCTTAAACGTTTCTCCCGAATTGCACTCTCTTAGTCTCATTTGTCTCAATTAAGTGATAAATATTAATCCACAAACTCTTATAATTTGAGCTTAAATATAAGATGGTTATATTAATCATTTGAGATGAATCCACATATAAATGTATTCTATTTTATGAGTAGTTTAAAATCAAGTATTAGAAAACTTAAATCCTTGGGATAATGAATACAAAATTTACTCTCAAATATTACCAATTGAAGAAGATAAATAAATGCTTTTGGGAAGTTAAGTCTCACATCGAATGAGAACTAAATATTAAATTAGTATATATATAGTTAGATTTCTTTTGGGTTTGGGCTCCAAGTAGCACCACACTTTTGTAAAGGGGAGATGACCTAACCAAGGCTTGGTTTGGGTTCACCACACAAGTGCGCTGCCTCGACCCGACTCGGGCGTGGGTCATGAGTCATTGTATATATCTTTTTGGGCAAAAATTTCTTTAATTGTTATTTTGCTTAGTTCTGTTAATTTTATTTATTATAAAATGTGTCGTTTTGGGAACAAGTTAAACAACCATTCCTTTTCATATGTGTCCGGTCGTTCCAAATGGTCGCATTAATCACCTATAAATATCTTGCGAAGTCATTCATTCGATCATCGAAAATTTTCATTAACTCAGTCATATTCATAGCTAATTTGAGAGAGTATAGAGCATTCGTTAGTTTGTTATGTGTGCTATTTGAAGTGATGTTATAGTACAAATTGTCATTGTATACTGAGAGACAAACGCTAAAATCTAAGCACATAACACATAACGAAGCCATAATTGTTTTAAGGACATAATACCATGTACTACCACTGACATAACAATTATTTTCTATTTTTCTGTTTTTACTTTAATTTATCACAATTTCTTTTTGATTTATATTAGATAGATTTATATATGGACTATATGTATATACTGGGTATGTAGTACATAGTCGTCTTATGGTGATGATTATTTTTTGGGCTATAGCGTGGTTTAGAGACAGAATATCTATGACGTAAGGTGAATCTGTCGTTTACATAAAGCAATGCATTCTTACAATTTGTATATACATTTTTCCCTTCCTATATATATATATATATATATATATATATATATATATATATATCATTATTAAATTGTTATTTCCACAACAAAAGATCGTTGTAGATCGATAAATGACGGTTTTACTGGCCACTATACACATGTAATAAACACTTTTATTGTGGAAATAACAAAAATATTGTAGATTTAACAATTACCTATATAAATTACTTACTCACTAAAAAGAAAGAAATCCAAACTCTTGTTTGGCGATTAACATCTTCTCGTCTCCATGAATGCAATACCCAAGAAGACGGACACAATTTGTATGTTGGAGTTTCACAATCAAGATGAGCTCATTCTTGAATTCAAGTAATCCTTGTCCGGACTTTATTGACAATCGCTTTACTGCCACTTGGAAATTCTCGTAGATATCAATTATTAAGATATTCAATTAAATATCAAAACTTAGTAGTGCTAAGTGAAGAAAAAGACATTACATTACAATTATACAAACAAATTAAAGAATACTTTTGTACCTTATAAACAGGTCTAACGCCGCCCTCTCCTAGCTTATTTGTTTGGCAAGAAGTTTTCTGTAGCGGCAACAATACTAGAAAAGCTCAAAATTTTAAGATCTTGACTTTCGTTCCCATCATCTCCGAGTTCAGTTGTGTCTGACTATTCTGCCATTGTCAATAACTCGTTTAATTCTTGCACTATCCCTACTTGAATTGACATGCAACACCAACTTAAATGAAGTAGTAATATTCCGAAAGTAAAAATGTACTACTTATTTGTGTTAGAAAATTTTATTTCCTTAGCTGACCTCTACAATTTATGAAATTATTGTGCTTACATATTGTATTAATTTAATCACTTTATTTATAATTGATAATTATATGTCTTATAAATAATATTACCAATAATATTTGGCATAATTGGCCCTAGGGTTTCATATGCTCGATGGAAGATTTTGACCCTTAGCTATTCTATAAATAAAACAATTAGGCTTTGATCCTAATTGTCGTCTGAAGAATTTTATACACACCTATACATCCATCAATCATAAGATTGAGATAGACAATTAAAGACTTTCATCCTTAAGCGCGGCGGAAGCGTGATACATACACGATATCTTCTCTCAATTCATGCAAATAAACTTTAGAACATTTATATATATATATATATATATATATATATATATATATATATATATAGTCCCTTCTCTAATGAACCTTAAACAACGAACCAAAAGCGAACCAGCTATAGCGACGATTTTTTGAGCTATGAACCGTCGCCATAGTTATGTCTTCGATTTTGTATGCTATAGCAACGAAAAAAATCGTCGCTATAGTCGATTCACTTTTGGTTTGCTACTCAAGGTTCGTTGGAGAAGGGGACCATATATGTATATATATTCTCTTTTTAAGTTAGCAGATCATAAATAATATAAAGGACTTGATATCTAATAGAATTGGAATTAGGAATTTACATATGCATAAGTGCATTGGCCAAGCTTAGAGCATCTCCAAGAGTATTAGAAAAAAACTTTTCAAATTAAAGTTTGTTGACCTACGTGGCAATTTGAAGAGCATCATTTACTACTTTCATATTTTGTGTCTCATCAGTTACTTCAATTCAATGAACTTTACATCAAGCCCATTAAGCATAATAAATATTTTTAGCCTTTAAATATAGATTTGAAAAGTAAGAAGAAGGTTGCAGATTTGATGACTAAAGTTGAAGAGACTGTTGGAGAGGATTTTTCTGATTTAACTTGCAAGACCCCAACTTCTATGAATAAAGATTTAATTTTCTCTAAATATCATTTTGAGGAATAAAGTGTGAATTTGATATAATATTATAGTTGTGGGTAATATTTACAAATTTTGCAAAGTAAGAAAGTTGTCATAAAATATTCGTTTGGTCGAAAAATATTCGTTTTATCAGGAAATATTCGTATGACGACACAATCATTGGTGGACCCCACAACGGAATTACTTTCAGAGTTAGAAAACGACAGAAATAACTTTTTATAAAAATAACAGCGAAAGTTTTACCGTTAACTGGTGAAAGTTTCCTAGGAATGATCTGATTGTTAATATTGCGAGTTATAATATTAATGATGAATAAATGTTATTAAAAATGTGTTTAGTGAAGCCAAGTGAATTATGATAAATGGAGGGGTTTTTTAATGAAGTATTTGTTTTAGGTTTGGCTTATTACATGGACCCCCACTTACTCATTTTTCAAAAATCGTCGGTAGAAAGTTATATCAATTTTGTTTTAGTACTTATATATATATATATATATATATATATATATATATATATACGTTCTGTGTGTGTGGGTGTATATATATATTATAAGTTTTATTTTATTAGTATTATAATAGTAATAAAACAGAAAACTTTTTGTAACAAATAGAATATATTATATTTTATTTAAAGTTTTCATTTTATTAGAATATTTTATTGCATAGTGCTGTATAGTAAATCAAATTTTTCGCAGGTTGGAGCGCCCGTGAAAAATTTACTGTTGGTCCGTGATTTTCTAATTCAAATAGTACCCTGCCATTCTCCTATAAATAGGATGTTTAGTTTAGAAATGAAAATTACACCAGAATAAGAGAATTCTTCTTCTATAATATTGACCGTATTTCTTTTGAGTTTAAGGAAGCTTTGAGTATAGAAAACAATACAAGTTTTCTTCAAGAATATCCCCGTTATACCAGTCATAAATACTCTCCTTTTAAGGTAAGGGGTATTATTTATTTCATATTCGTAAGAGATATTATTTTTCGTATTCGTAAGGAATATTATTTTCTTTCAATATTCGTAAGGAATATTATTTTCGTTCAATATTCATAAGGGATATTGTCTTCGTTCAATATTCGTAAGGAATATTATTTTTATTCAATATTCGTAAGGGATATTGTTTTCATTCAATATTCTTAAGAAATAATATTTTCTTCCATACTCTGTAGTATGTAAGTAATATTATTTCTGTAAGACCCCAACTTTTATGAATAAAGAATAATTTTCTCTAAATATCATTTTGAATATTATGGTGTGGATTTGATATAATGTTATAGTTGTGGATAATATTTATAAATTTTGTAAAGTAAGCAAGTTGTCATAAAATATTCGATTGGTCGGGAAATATTCATTTTATCAGGGAATATTCGTACGACGACACAATCATTGGTGGACCCCACAACGGAATTATTGTCAGAGTTAGAAAACGACAGAAATATCTTTTTATAAAAATAACGGCAAAAGTTTTACCGTTAACTATTGAAATACCCGGTGATAAAAGTACAGTAATACGTGTGGTTGCATAGTAGCACACAATATTGATTATTGATGCTTACGTGAGAAGTCACTCAGTTATACTCAATTATTACTACGATAAGAATCGCGACGCCCCAAAATAGGTATACATCACCTATCCGGAGTCGCCAAATACATGGTACAAAATTCAAATACAACTTAATTATACAACGATTAAGTGTAAAATACGACAAAACATATCTTGTGAGTTTTAATACAAATATTTTCATCTAGACAATATCCACACTCAATTGAGTCCTCATTATATTTATTATCACACTATTTAATAGAATAGTGAGGAGGACTAATGCTATTATTCGGACCGCCACCCGCTCTCCCGACTAGTCCTCGCTACGTTCTCATTTCGTGAAGAGAACAATGAAAGTAAAAGGGTGAGCTCAACTAGCCCAAAGAAGAAATATTATGACTAAGATAATACTGTAATAAATTATCGTTAGTTTCACAAAGTGTTAAACCGATACAATATAACAAACATCAAGTTTAACTTCGATTGGAACAAGCAATCCATTAAAAGAGTCAAGTAGAGAATAAAATCTATTATCTTTTATGATTTAAAAGGTTTTTCATCACTTTTATCATTTGGGACTCACTTTAATAAATAATCCACATCATCCCCGCACTCGCCAAGGATATTCATTAGTATCACAACCAAAAATTATCCATGCACTACGGGCCAATGATATTCGTGTATTCATCAATGGTCATGATCATGCCAACAACTGTCCATCAATGCACTACGGGCCAATGAGGACTTTTACCACATCATTTGTAACATTACGGTCATGATTATACCGAATAATCCTCGGTCATAATCATACCAAGTCTATCTATGCACTACACAGCCATGCGAGATGACTTTCAACATAATATAAACATGAGGATGATGACAATGATATAAGAATTCAATAAAACAAGTTCAAGAATTAATTTATCCAGGAACTAATAACGTCCAAATTGTCAACATTATACTTCTTTGTAGAGTAAAATTAAAGACTTCTCAGAAGAATATTTCCATAAAAAGATACTGGATGAAGCGCAAATATCAAGGATATTCCACTAATTTCATGGAGTATAGAAGTCAAAACTTTAACCAACTGAGTATAATAAAGAATGGAATAACAAAAGAAATCACCAAGTATGCAATAAACCGCACATGCAGGTTATTCCAACAGAATAATAAATAACGGAACCAAGTCCGGCGAAAACGCACAGACAGGATATTCCAATAGAATAATAAATAACGGAACCGAAGTCGTGAAATTCACCGCAAGCGGATGTTCCAATGTAATAATAAATAACGGAATCAAAGTCATGCGTAAACGCACAAATCAGGATGTTCCAATGTAATAAGAAAGAATGGAATAATGTAACAATTTCACCATGTATGCGGTACTTGACAGATGTATAAAAGTTATTCTAACATAATGATAAAGAATGGAATAATAGAAGAATTTCACCATGTATGACGGTAGATTACATAAACAAAGTTATTCCAACATAATGATAAAGAATGGAATAATGTAAGAATTTCACCAAGTATAGGGTAGTAATGGCATACAAAAGTTATTTCAATGAATAAAAAAAATGGAATAACAGTAGTTCTCTTCATGAATACGAAAGAAATAATACCCCTTACAAATACAACAAATAATATCCCTTACCTTAGAACAAACTGGATATAGGAGTAGTGAAGTAGCAGAATACTTTTCTTCTTTCTCTCTATAGTTTCTCTCTAGAGTTTCGGTGAATTTATAAGAAATAATGAAGGAATGAGCTTTATTTATAGGAGAATGGGTGAATATTAACTAATTCTGAACAGTTCAGATTGATTTACTTTTAAGCAGACGGTCCAGTATTGGTTTACTATAAAATATTCTAATAAAACAAAATCTTTTAAATAAAATATAATATATTCTATTTATAATCTAATAAAATGAATAACTTTATAAAAGAATTACATTTTATATAAAAGATTTTACTACGCAAATACTATCTATATTATGCAAAACACTATGCATAATAAAATATAATATATTATATTTATAGTCTAATAAAACAAATAACTTTATAAAAGTATTCATTTAAATATAAAAGTTTTTCTATTTTATTACATTAATAATACTAATAAAACAAAACTTCATCATCATTATTATAATTCACACTATTAATCGACTGTGTCGTTCCCGTGAAAGAGGGCTTTCAATAAGGATTTCTCCTATTAGTGCAAGCAATTAGTTGACCAAACCTCTCCTTGGCAGAACTTCTAGACATCGTTAATATTATAAATAATAATATTAATAACTTCGTTGTCTCAATTATTGATTTAATAATATATAAAATATCGACAATAATTGAATCAATTAACGTGAGATACTATGCAACAATTACTGAAGCAATAATTGAACAAAACCGAGTGACTTCTCACGTAAGCATCAATAATCAATATCGTGTGCTACTATGCAACCACGCGTATTCGCATTACTTTTAACACCTAAGGGTGTTTCAACAGATTAACGATAAAACTTCCGCCATTATTTTTATAAAAATATTTTTGTCGTTTTCTCAATCCGGACAATAATTCCGTTGTGGAGTCCACCAATGATTGTCTAGTCGCATACGAATATTCCCCTGTTAAAATGAATATTCCCCACCAATTGAATATTATATAACAACTTCATGTATTTTGCAAAATTTATAACTATCACCCACAACTATAACATTATATCAAATTCATTCCATAATATTCAAAAAATGATAATTATAGAAAATTCATCTTTATTCATAAAAGTTGGGGTCTTACAATCTCTCCTTCTTATGAAATTTTGCCCTCGAAATTAGGGTACATACCTGGTATGTCGAAGAGGTAAGGATACCGTGATTTCATTTCAGATTCTAACTCCCAGGTCATTTCCTCAACATTGTTGTCCCTCCATAAAACTTTGACTTGAGGTATAACCTTGGAGCGTAGAATATGTTCCTTCTTATCCATGATTTGAACAGGAACCTCTTCATACATTAAATCTTCCGCTATATCGTCCGGTTCTAACTCAATAATGTGGTTCGGGACTTTCACATATTTACGTAACATGGATATATGAAAAACGTTATAAACACGAGACATACTTGGCGGTAAAGCGAGTCTTTATCTCTATCTCCATCCTTTGTAAGTCATACAAAATGGGCCTCTGCGTTGATAATATCGCACTCGTACCCACATATGATCTTCTACTCAATGTGTGACGCCCCAAAACAGGTATACATCACCCATCTTGGGTCGCCAAATACATGGTACAAAATTCAAATACAACTTAATTATACAACAGTCGTGTAAAATACGACAAAATATAATCTAAGAGTTTTAATAAAAATATTGTCATCTAGACAATATCCACACTCAATGGAGTCCTCATTACATTGATTGTCACACTATTTAACAGAATAGTGAGGACTACTAAAGCAATTTATCCTGGACCATCACTCCATTCCCCGACTCGTCCCAGCTATATTCTCATTTCCTGAAGAGAACAATGAAAGAAAGGGTGAGCTCAACTAGCCCAGTAAGAAATATTATGACTAAGATAATGCAGAATAAATTATCCTTAGCCTTCAACAGTATAACAACTGATAAAATACAATAGACAACAAGTTTTAGATCAACAAGTGCAGTAGAAATAATCAATCCATTAGAAGAGTCAAGTAGAGCATGATATCTACTATCTTCTATGATTTAAAAAGTTTATCATCAATTTTATCGTTGGGACTCAGCTTAATAAATAAACCACGTCATCTAATTATCCCTGCACTACAGGCCAAGGATATTCATTAAATCATCACTGGTCATGACTATACCGAATAATCCCTGGTCATAATCATACCAAAAACTGTCCATCAATGCACTACATGCCATTGAGGACTTTTACCACATCGTTTATAACATTACAGGTCATGATTACACCGAATGATCTCTGGTCATAATCATACCAAGTCCATCTCTGCACGTAAGCCAAAGATATACAACTATAAAACCAATAATCAACAGTCCATCTTTGCACGTAAGCCAAAGATATACAATTCAATAATCAATAATCCATCTTTGCAAGTAAGCCAAAGATAACTTTCATCACCATATAAGAATGAGGATGATGACAATGATATAAGCATTAATCAAACGAAAACAAGGATAAATATTAAAGACTTTAAATTTATCCAAATATTATCAACCACTTAATAAACTCATAATCTAATATTATTAATATTATAACAATATTTTAATCACCTCTTAAACTTATAAACAATTTATTTCAATTGTTTACACTTTTACCACATAATGCATTTAATCATTCAAAATGCTATACTCATAAGATTTCATCACCAATGATCAAATCCTCATCAAAAATCAGATATACCCTATATAGGATTCCCATACCATAAAAATCCTATTTTCCAATTTTGTTACTTCACATAAGATATTTAATTCATTTACTCATAACTAGTTTATTTTCATGAAAAATACCAAATCGGTCCCAAAAATATTTTCGCTTCGGATTTAGCGTAATATAGTCCCATATTGAATTTATATTTTTCTTGGAATTTTTAAAATTCATTTACTATTTTTATATGGCCAAAATTGCGAATATTTAGACATTTATCATAAATTGTACTTTTGTCCAAAAATTCTGAAATTTACAAGGTATACTCCTATTATATACATGTACTCCCAATAAAAATTTCACCAATTTTGGAGTTAACCACAAAGAGTTATAAGGGTTTACTTTTAAAATAGTTTTTTCCCATAAAATCCATAACTCTTAATCTATACATCCAAAAATTGTCATCTTTGGACACAATATAAAAAACTCATCAAATTATCATTTTAAGTTTTTCCAGAATTTTTGAGGGTCAAAAAATTACTTAAATCGCAAATGGATTTTCACCGTCATGCAGTAATCCACGTAAATGCATCATTTTCACAATTTAATAAGGAATGAATACAAAGGATCATTCACCATGCATGTGGTAATCCACATGGCGAGTTATTCCAATGTAATAATAAAGAATGAAATAATGTAAGAAGAATTCACCATGCATGCGATAGATCGCATGATAGGTTATTCAAAGTAATAATAAATAATGGAACCGTGTCACGGTAAACGCGTTATGTGACGAGGATATTCCAACAGAATAATAAAGAATGGAACTGTGTCATGCGTAAAACGCACGCAGACGTGATATTCCACAAAATAATAAAGAATGGAACCGAAGTCATGATAAACGCATGCACGTGATATTCAAAACGTAATAATAAAGAATGGAATAACAATGAATTCACCATACATGCGATAGATCGCATGCATAAAGTTATTCCAATGTACTAATAAATAATGGAATAATGTAAGAATTTCACCATGTATGCGCTTACTTGGCAGATACAAAGTTATTCCAATGTAATAATAAGGAATGGAATAACAATAGCTCTCTTCATGAATACTGAAAGAAATAATACCCTTACCTGAATGAACCGGATATTGGAATAGTGAGGTAGCAGACTTCTCTTCTTCTTTCTCTCTATAATAATTGCTCTATAGCTTTAGTGAATTGGTGTGAAATGAATGAAGAATGAGATTCTATTTATAGAAAAATATAGTTTCGATAATTGCACGTTTTGGGGCTCAAAATATTACAGTACACTACCTTCAACTTTTCTTTCATTTCTAATTTAGCCCTGCAAGTATTATCAAACTTGCACCACCTCCCCTAATAGTAAATAATGTGAATCAATAGTTCAATCATGTGAATCAATAGTTATAATCATGTGAAAATACGAATTACAGTATAGTACCTCCATCTATACCTCCATTTTTAACTTAGTCATACAAGTATTATCAATCTTGCACCAACTCCCCTAATAGTATCAGAATGTGATTCAATAGTACACACATTTGAACAAATAGTTATATAAGCATGTGAATTAGTAGCAATTAATTGCTCATTTATCCGATTAATTACTTAATTTATCAATATAACCCCCAGACATCAATTATCATCGGAATAGATGTTGATTTTCACTAACACTAATAATTCTAACACAATGGAACTATCAATTTCATCTTTAATCAACACGAACTTATTCATCATTAATATTATAACTCACAATATTTATCAACCAGGTCGTTCCTAGGAAAGAGGGGGCTTTCCGATAAGGATTTCTCCTTATCAAGCGCCAGCAATTAGATGACCAAACCTCTCCTCGATGTAACTTATAGACATTATAAATATTATAATTTAATAATATGAATAACTTTGTCGTCTCAATTATTGATTTAATAATATATAAAATATTATGTATGATAATCGTGACAATAATCGAATCAATAATATGAGAGATTTGAAAAAGAATTATCGTAGCAATAATTGAGTATAACTGAGTGACTTCTTACGTAAGTATTAATAATCAATACCGTGTGCTACTATGCAACCACGCGTATCACTGTACTTTTACTACCGAGTAGTTCAACAATTTTTAATGGTAACACTTTTGCTGTTATTTTTATAAAAAGATAATTCTGTCTTTTTCTTACTACGACAATACTTTCGTTGTGGGGTCCACCAATGATTGTGCCGTAGTACGAATATTCCCTGTTAAAATGAATATTCCCTATAAACACTTGCTTACTTTGCAAAATTTGTAAATATTACCCACAACTATAACATTATATCAAATCCACACCATAATATTCAAAAAAAATATTTTGAGAATTTTAAATCTTTATTCATAAAATTTGGGGTCTCACACAATGCGTCAGCTACCACGTTTGCTTTTCCAGGATGGTATTGGATTGTATGATCATAATCTTTCAATAGTTCAAGCCAACGTCGCTGTCGCATATTAAGTTCCTTTGGAGTGAAGAAATATTTGAGGCTTTTATGATCCGTAAGGATCTCCACTTTCTCCCCATACAAGTAATGCCTCCAAATTTTAAGTGCAAAAACAACAACTGCCAACTCTAGATCATGAGTAGGATAATTCCTCTCATATTCTTTGAGTTGTCGAGAGGCATAGGCTATGACTTTCCCATGTTGCATGAGAACACATCCTAACCCTTTCGCCTCAAGCATCACCAGAGATAACAAATCCCTCCGAGCCGAGATGGTATTGTCGTAACGGTGTTGAAATGAGTCTCCTCTCGAGTTCTTGAAAACTCTTCTCACATTCCTCGCTCCAACTAAATTTTTGTATCTTTCCAAGTCACCGAGTTAAGGGAGTAGCGATTCGAGAAACCCTTCTACCAATCTCGATAATAACCAAATTTCGCAGAAAGCTACATACTTCGGTCATCGATTTAGGTTGCTTCCTACTTTGAATAGCTTCAATCTTCTTTGGGTCAATGATATTCCATGACTTGATATGCATGTGCCCAAGAAATGCTACTTCCTTAAGCCATAACTCGCATTTCTTCAACTTGGCATAAAGCTTATATTCATGAAGCTTTTGAAGTATCAGCCTAAAGTGTTGCTCATGATCTTCACGGCTTTTGGAATAAATAAGGATTTCATCAATAAAGACGACCACAAAGTGAATACTCGGTTCATCATATCCATGAAGGCAGCATGAGCATTAGTCAATTTAAAAAACATGACTAGGAATTCATAATGCCCGCATCGAAGTTCGAAAAGTCTTTGGAATGTCATCTGGTTCTAATCTTCAATTAGTGATATCCTAACGAAGATCAATCTTTGAAAAAATTTGGCGCCTTGCCAGAATCGGGTCAAACATGTCATCAATGCGAGGCAATGGATATCTATTTTGATGGTGACATGATTCAACTCCCGATAATCAATACAAAGTCAAGATACTCTCCGCGACGCCCCAAAATTAGGTATACGCCACCCATCTTGGGTCGCCACTTACATGGTACATAAATTCAAATACAAACTTAATTATACATCCGTCAGGTAATATATGATAATACATAAATCGAGAGTTCTAATTGGAATATTGTCATTTAGACAATATCCATACTCAAGGAGTCCTCATTACATTTATTGTCACACTATTTAATGTAATAGTGAGGACTACTAATGCTATCTTGGGACCATCACTCTTTTCCCGACTCGTCCCCAATTTATATTCTCATTTCTCAAGAGAACGGTGAAAGAAAGGGTGAGCTCAACTAGCCCAAGAAGAAATATTATAACTAAGATAATGCGTAATAAATTATCAATAGTCTTCAACAATGTTAAACCGATAAAATACAATAGACAACCAGCTTAACTACACTGATGAATACGTAATCCATTAAAAGAGTCAAGTAGAAAATAAAGTCTACTATCTTTTAGGTTTTAAAAGGTTTTCATCAATTTTATCACTAAGACTCGGTTTAATGAATAAACCACAATATCTAATCATCCCTGTACCACGGTCAAGGATTTTCATCAAATTATCAATGGTCATGACTATACCGAATCACCCCTGGTCATAATCATACCAAAAACTATCCATCACTGCATTACAGGCCACTAAGGACTTTTGTCACATCATTTATATCAAGCCATGATTATACCGAATGATCCCTGGTCATAATCATACTAAGTTCATCTATGCACGTAAGCCAAAGATAACATAATATAACATGAGGATGATGACAATGACATAATAATTCAATAAAACAAGTTCATGAATTAATTTATTCAGGAATTAATAATGTCCCAAATTGTCAACATGATACTGCTTTGTAGAGTAAAATTCAAGAATGCTCAGAAAAATATTTTCATTAAAAATACTAGATGAAGCGCAAATATCAAGGATATTCCACTAAATTCATGGAGTATAGAAGTCAAAATTTTAATCAACTGAGTATAAATAATGAAATAACAAAAGAAATCACCATGCATGCGGTACTTCAGATGAGACGGTGTTATTCCAATGTAATAATAAGTAACTGAACCCAGTAGGTGTAAAACACACGCACGTGATATTCCAATGTAATAATAAAAGACAAAACCAAAGTCCTGTAAAATACATTGCATGTGATATTCCAAACCTGAATAATATGTAATGGAATAACATAAGGATTTCACCAAGTATAGGTAGTCTGCCGTGATCTGGAGTTATGTATAGGGTCATGATATCAAAAGTTATTCCAATGTAATAATAAAGAATGGAATAACATAAGGATTTCACCAAGTATAGGGTATGCCACAGATACAAAGTTATTCCAAATGTAATAGTAAAGAATGGAATAATGTAAGTTCTCTTCATGAATAAGAAAGAATAACACACCTACACGGTACAACAAATAATATCCCTTACCTTAAAAGAATGAATATTGGAAAAGTGAAGTAGCGAATACTTTTCTTCTTTCTCTCTATAGTTTCTCTCAGAGTTTCAATGAATTCGTAAGAAATAATGAAGGAATGAGCTTTCTATTTATAGAAAAACCGAGGGTGGCTCTTGGTCTTAACGAAGGGTCAAAATGATCATTGGTAATATTGAAGAGACAACTACTATTTGCGAAGGGGTAATTAACCTTTGGAACAATCAAGAGGCGATTAACTCTTGGTAATATTGAAGGGACAACTACTATTGAAGAAGGTAATTACTATTGACGAAGGTAAATACTATTGACGAAGGTAATTACTATTCACAAAGTTAATTACTATTCACAAAGGTAATTACTATTGACGTAAATACTATTAAGGTAATTACTATTCACAAAGGTAATTACTATTCACAAAGGTAATTACTATTCACAAAGGTAATTACTATCGACGAAGAGACTCTTAGATGATGACATATATGGGCCCCCATAAAATAATCAAACTTACCACAAACGCCTCATAATGAGACTCTTTATATACATCAAGGATTGAATAAATATTACCACAAATCATTTTATTTTTAATCAACACTTTTTAATCTTTCAATAATTATTAATCATTTATAACTTGTCGCCTCAATTAATAATATAACATATTATACAAGTGTGATAATCGTGACAATAATTGAATCAATAATATAAGAGATATGATGCAAAAATTATCAGAGAAATAATTGAGTATAGCTAAGTGACTTCTCACGTAAAGATCAATAATCAATACCGGTGCTACTATGTAACCTGGCGTAGACATCGTATTTTTTACCATAGGGTAGTTCAATAGTTTTAACGGTAACACCTCTCTGTAGTTATTTTTATAGAAAGATAATTTTGTCGCTTTTCTAACTATTTATAATACTTCCGTTGTGGGGTCCACCATCGATTGAGCCGTCATGCATTTAATATTCCCCGAACAAAAAGAATATTCCTCGACCAAATGAATATTTTATAACAACTTGCTTACTTTGCAAAATTTATAAATATTACCCACAACTATAACATTATATCAAATTTATTCCATAATATTCAAAAATAATATTTATAGAAAATTCATCTTTATTTATAAAAGCTGGGGTCTTACACTCCCTTCTTTCTTTTTCACGAATAGAATAGGAGCACCCCAAGGAGACATACTAGGACGAATAAAATCGATGTCTAACAATTCCTGCAGTTGGGTCTTTAACTCCTAAAGTTCAATAAGAGCCATTCGATATAGGGCTTTAGAAATGGGTTTTGTACCTGGTTCAAGGTCGATACAAAATTCAATTTCATGCTCTGGGGGTAGGCCAGGAAGTTCTTCAAGGAATACGTCATGAAATTCATTAACAATAGAAATATCATTCAAAACTGACGTATTTTTGTTTAGATCCGTGACATGAGCTAAGAAAGCTTGACATTCATTTTTCAATAAATGAATAACTTTATGGCTTGAGATGACAGTGATTGATTTTAATGGTTTGGTTGCTTGAATTTGCATAATAGGTTGGTTAGGAATATGAAAGCTAACAACCTTACGAAAATAATCAATTTTTACATGATGAGTAGTTAACCAATCAATCCCTAGAATTACGTCAAATGCAAGTATTTTCAATGAAATAAGATCGACAGGTAATGTGAGGGTACCGATTTAAACCAAACAAGACATATAAACAGTGGATGTAATGAAGGTTTCTCCCAACGGAGTTTCAACAGATAAGTCAATGTCCAATTTCTCCGGAGTCAAATTTAAACATTCAGTGCAAGTAGGAGAAATAAAAGAATGGGTAGAACCGGTATCAAATAAGGTATATACTTCGCTAGAGTTTATGATAAGCTTACCCGTGATGACCTCGTTCGGGTTCCTTGCTTTCTGGGAGGTTACGACAAACGCTCTCCAGACCATCTTGGCTTTGACTTTTCGGGACGTCCTTTGGTGCCTACATCCTAGTCGAACTTGTCTTTTGATGAATGACAAAATCTGCCAGTAGGTGACCTTCTCTTCCACAATTATAACATGTTTTGGGACTGACATCGCCATTTGGACCGATGTGTCCCTCCCTCCGCATTTGAAGCATATGATAGGTGGTCGTTTTCCTTCCTTAAAAGCGGGTCTTTAATCGACGTCTTTCCATCATTGTTGAATCTCCTCTTCTTGAAATGTCCATTCTTATTGTTTTGGCCATGATTACCACAAGTGGTTACCATTTCTGGCATGTTGATTCCTCCACGCTTATTGTCACCGCTTCGATGATCAATTATCACCGGTATTATCATCATTTCTTTGTTTGCTCTCTTTTGGTTGGGTTGACTCATTATCGCGCCCAATAATCGAGCTCTATTAACAACATCTGAATACAAACACATTTATGAGAGATAAGATATTGACGTATCTCGGGTTTCAAACCTCTTAGAAACATTTGCGTTATTCTCTCCTCATTATCAACCAAATGGGACGTAAACGGGATAACTCGGCAAACTTGGCTTCGTCTTTGCGACACTTGGTCATGTTGTTTTGCTCCAGCTTGATGAACTTTACCTCTTTCATGTGACGAATACTTTTGGGAAAGTTCTTGTCATTGAACAATTCTTGGAACTTCTCCCAAGTCATCTTCAGTGCGGCAGGTTGAGTACGTTTTTCAGATTCCCACCAAGAATTTGCCTCGCACGCATAACATGAAGGTGGAAAAGGGAACCTTTTGCTCCTCGGAGCATCCCAAGACATCAAATATCTTGTAGATCTGCTTTATCCACGTCTCCGCCTTAAGTGGTTTTGGGTCTCCAAAAAACTCCGGTGGTCCCAGTTTCTTGAACTGCTTAGCGGTGACCGTCCGAGAGTTGTCAGTGTTTCCACCTAAAATTTGTATAGGAGCCGCTCTTGCCTGATGTTGCATGAATTGCAAAAAGCCTCTGAACATTCCATCGTTCATTATCTGGTCAGTGTTGTTGTTTGCCTGAGGATTGTCGCCTTCCTGATGCACATTATCCTGATTATTGATCTGTGGAGACTCAACGGTCTCCTGTGCTCCATTGATGTTCTCAACATTTTCGGATGTCATTTTCAAATACTGCCACAAAACAAGGGTTAATTAACATATCATATATTATCCCTATACTCCGACCAATTAAATACCAAATAAACTTAGGTAGGTCATACTATCAAGGAATTCCCGTCTCTCCCTCCTAGTTCTTGTCTCACATCTTAGCGGGGATCATATCCTAAGCTTTGATACTAATCATGGCGCCCCAAAATAGGTATACATCACCTATCTTGAGTCACCAAATATATGGTACAAAAATCAAATACAACTTAATTATACTACGATCGTGTAAAATACGACAAAACATATGCTGTGAGTTTTAATACAAATATTATCATCTAGACAATATCCACACTCAATTGAGTCCTCATTACATTTATTATCACACTATTTAGCGAGAATAGTGAGAACTACTAATGCTATTATCCGGACCAGTCACTCCATTCCCCGACTAGTCCTCGCTATGTTCTCATTTCTGAAGAGAACAATGAAAGTAAAAGGTGAGCTCAACTAGCCCAGTAAGAAATATTATGACTAAGATAATACAGAATAAATTATCGTTAGCCTTCAACAGTGTTAAACTGATACAATATAACAAACATCAAGTTTAACTGCAGCGGAACAAGCAATCCATTAAAAGAGTCAAGTAGAGAATAAAATCTATTATCTTTTATGATTTAAAAGGTTTTTCATCACTTTTATCGCTGGGACTCAGCTTAATAAATAATCCACATCATCCCTGCACTACGACCAAGGATATTCATTAGTATCACAACCACAAAATATCCATGCACTACGGGCTAAGGATATTCGTGTATTCATCAATGTCATGATCATGCCAACAATCGTAAAATCAATGCACTCACGGGCCAATGAGGACTTTTACCACATCATTTGTAACATTACGGTCATGATTATACCGAATAATCCCTGGTCATAATCATACCAAGTCTATCTATGCACTATAGACCACAGATGATTTCAACATAATATAAACATGAGGATGATGACAATGATATAAAAATTCAATAAAACAAGTTCAAGAATTAATTTATCCAGTTACTAATAACGTCCAAATTGTCAACAAGATACTTCTTTGTAGAGTAAAATTAAAGAATGCTCAGAAGAATATTTCCATGAAAAGATACTGGATGAAGCGCAAATATCAAGGATATTCCACTAATTTCATGGAGTATAGAAGTCAAAACTTTAACCAACTGAGTATAATAAAGAATGGAATAACAAAAGGAATCACCAGGCATGCGATAAACCGCACAGGCATGTTATTCCAAATGTAATAATAAATAATCGGAACGGTCGGTAAAAACGCATGCACAAGATATTCCAATAGAATAATAAATGGCGGAACCAAAGTTAAAGAAATTGCACCGGCTGGATGTTCCAATGAATAATAAATAATGTAACTGGTCATGCGTAAACACACGTACATATGATGTTCCAACATAATAATAAAGAATGGAATAATGAAGAAGAATTTCACCATGTATGTGGTACTTCAAGATGATAAAAGTTATTCTAACATAATGATAAAGAATGGAATAACAGAAGAATTTCACTATGTATGCGGTACTTCGCATAGACAGGTTATTCCAACATAATGATAAAGAATGGAATAACAAAAGAATTTCACCAAGTATAAGGTAGACCGCGTATACAGGTTATTCCAACAGAATAAAAAAAGGAATAAAAGAAGTTCTCTTCATGAATACAAAAGAAATAATACCCCTTATAAATACAACAAATAATATCCCTAACGTTAGAACAAACTGGATATAGGAGTAGTAAAGTAGCAGAATGCTTTTCTTCTTTCTCTCCATAGTTTCTCTCTCTAGAGTTTCAGTGAATTCGTAAGAAATAATGAAGGAATGAGCTTCTATTTATAGGAGAATGGACTGAATAGTAACTAATTCTGAATGGTCCAGATTGATTTACTTTAAAGCGAGACGGTCCATATTGGTTTACTATAAAATATTCTAATAAATCAAAATCTTTTAAATTAAATATAATATATTATATTTATAATCTAATAAAACGAATAACTTTCTAAAAGAATTCTGTTTTATATAAAAAGATTTTACTATGCAAACACTATGCAGGCACTATGCAAACACTATGCATAATAAAATATAATATATTATATTTATAGTCTAATAAAAACAAATAACTTTATAAAAGTATTCTGTTTTATATAAAAAGCTTTTCTGTTTTATTACATTAATAATACTAATAAAACAAAACATCATCATCTTTATTATAATTCACACTATTAATCGACCAGGTCGTTCCCAGGAAAGAGGGGCCTTTATAATAAGGATTTCTCCCTATTAGCGCGCAATTAGGTGACTAAACCTCTCCTTAGCAGAACTTCTAGACATCGTTAATATTGTAAATAATAATATTAATAACTTCATCGTCTCAATTATTGATTTAATAATAAATAAAATATTGACAATAATTGAATCAATTAATGTGAGATACTATGCAACAATTACTGAAGCAATAATTGAACAAAACTGAGTGACTTCTCACGTAAGCATCAATAATCAATACCGTGTGCTACTATGTAACCACGCGTATTCTTGTACTTTTAACACCGGGTGTTTCAATAATTAACAATAAAACTTCCGCCGTTATTTTCATAAAATATTTTTTGTCATTTTCTCAATCGACAATAATTTACATTTGTGGGTCCACCAATGATTGTCTTGGTTGCATTTAATATTCCAGATTAAAACGAATATTCCCCACCAATCGAATATTATATAACAACTTGCGTATTTTGAAATTTATAACTCTTACCCACAACTATAACATTATATCAAATTCATTCCATAATATTCAAAAATGATAATTATAGAAAATTCATCTTTATTCATAAAAGTTGGGGTCTTACAATAATTCTTCGCATATTATCGCACGTTATTGATTCAATTATTGTCACAATATTTTATATTATTAAATCAATAATTAAGACGACAAATTTATTTATTTTATTATTTGCAATATTATTGACATTGTCTAGAAAGTTCTGTCGAGGAAAGAGGTTTGGTTACCTAATTGCGCGCCAATAAGGAGAAATTCTTATCGGAAGCCCCCTCTTTCCTGAGAATGATCTGGTTGTTAATATTGTGAGTTATAATATTAATGATGAATGTTATTAAAAATAAGTTTTGTAAAACCAAGTGAATTGAGATAAATAGATGAGATTTTTATGAAGTATTTGTTGTAAATTTTGTTTATTATATAGACCCCCACTTACCCATTTTTCAAAACTGTCGTTAGAAAGTTATCTCAGTTTTGTTTTATATATATATAAGGATTATATATATATATATATATATATATATATTATAAGTTTTATTTTTTATAAAAAATAGAATATATAATATTTTATTATGCATAGTGTCTGCATAGTGTTTACATAGTAAAATCAATTATTTTTTCAGAAATCAGACGAATTTGAATTTTGCCTGTGAATCCCACTGTGCGTCTGTGATTTTCCTAAATATTATCCTTCCATTCTCCTATAAATAGAATGCTTAGTTTAGAATCAGAGAATTCTTCTTCTATAATATTGAAATTCAAATAGTACCCTGTCATTCTCCTATAAATAGGATGCTTAGTTTAGAAATAAAAATCACACCAGAATCAGAAAATTCTTCTTCTATAATATTGAGCGTATTTCTTTAGAGTTTAAGGAAGCTTTGAGCGTAAAAAACAGTATAAGTTTTCTTCAAGAATATCCCCGTCCTACCAATCAGAAGTACTCTCCTTTTAAGGTAAGGGATATTATTTTTGTTCAATATTCGTATGAGATAATATTTTCTTCCATACTCTGTAGTATGTAAGTAATATTTTTCCGTTTTAGATTCTGAATTCTACACTTATTTTGTTAAAGTATTGCTTCTATACTCCGTGAAATTAGTAGAATATCCTTGGAATTTGCGCTTCATCTAGTATCCTTTCACGAAAATATTATTCTGAACATTCTTGATAACTTTTAAACTTTTTATGTCGGGGTACCATTCATTCGCATACTTTTCACCCGGGGTACTATTCATGATAAAAATTGATTTCTTTTCTGTTCAAATTATTTTTGATACAATATTATTCTTGAATTTTACTCCACAAAGCAATATCATGTTGACAATTTGGACATTATTGAATTCTGGATAAATTGAATTATAAATCTTTAAAATTTATCTTTGTTCTTATTTAATTGATTTCTTATATCATTGTCATCATCCTCATGCTTATATTGTGATGAAAGTCATCTTTGGCCCATAGTGCATAGATGGACTGTTGATTGGTATGATTATAACCATAGATTATTCAGTATAATCATGACCTGTAATGTTACAAATGATGTGGTAAAAGTCTTCATTGGCCCGTAATGCTTTGATGGACAAGTGTTGGCATGATCATGACCATTAGTGATAACACGAATATCCTTGGCCCGTAGTGCATGGATAATTCGTGGATGTGATACAAATGAATATCCTTGACCCGTAGTGCATGGATAATTCGTGGATGTGATACTAATGAATATCCTTGGCCCGTAGTGCATGGATAATTCGTGGATGTGATACTAATGAATATCCTTGACCCGTAGTGCATGGATAATTCAGTGATGTGTATTATTTATTAAGCTGAGTCTCAGCGATAAAATTGATGATAAACTTTTAAATTATAGAAGATAGTAGATATCATGCTCTACATGACTCTTTCAATGGATTATTTGTTCCGCTGCAGTTAAACTTGTTATCTATTGTATTCTATCAGTTTAACACTGTTGAAGGCTAACGATAATTTGTTCTGCATTATCTTAGTCATAATATTCTTTATTGGGCTAGTTGAGCTCACCCTTTGCTTTCATCGTTCTCTTCAAGAAATGAGAATATAACTGGGATGAGTCGGAGAATGGAGTGATGGTCCAAGATAGGTGGCTATAGTAGTCCTCACTATTTTATAAAATAGTGTGATAATAATTATAATGAGGACTCCATTGAGTTTGAATATTATCTAGATGACAATATTCGTGTTAAAACTCTCAGCTTATGTTACACGACGGTTGTATAGTTAAGTTTGTAATTGTATTCAAAATAGGTAATGTATACCTTTTTTTGGGGCATCACAATTTCGTTTCATATTCATAAATCTACACTTATTTTGATAAGTACTGCTTCTATACTCCTTGAAATTAGTTGAATATCTTTGAAATTTGCGCTTCATCTAGTATCGTTTCACTGAAATATTTTTCTGAACATTCTTGTTAAATTTTAATCTTTTTATGTCGGGATACTATTCATTCATACGGTATTATTCATACATATGTTACTATTCACGGGGTACTATTCACGACAAAAAAATTGGTTTCTTTTCTGTCCAAATTATTACATGAATATCATTCTTGAATTTTACTCCAAAATTAATTATCATGTTGACAATTTGGACATTCTTAAACTCTGGATAAATTGAATTGTAAATCTTTAATATTTATCCTTGATCTCACTTGATTAATTTCTTATATCATTGTCATTATCCTCATGCTTATATTGTGGTGAAAGTCATCTTTGGCCCGTAGTTCATAGATGTACTGTTGATTGGTATGATTATGACCAGAAATTATATATTGATATAATCATGACCTGTAATGTTACAGACAAATGATGTGGTGAAAGTCCTCATTGGCCTGTAGTGCATTGATGAATAGTTGTTTGGCATGATCATGACCACTGGTGATAATAACGAATATCCTTGGCCCATAGTGCATGGATAATTCGTGGATGTTATACTAACGAATATCTTTGGCCCGTAGTACATGGATAATTCGGTGATGTGGATTAATTATTGAGATGTGTTACAGAGATAAAATATTGATGATGAACTTTTAAATCATAGAAGATAGTAGACATCATGCTCTACTTGAATCTTCTAATGGATTGCTTGTTCTGCTGCAGTTAAACTTGTTGTCTATTGTATTCTATCAGTTTTACACTGTTGAAGGCTAAGGATAATTTATTCTGCATTATCTTAGTCATAATATTCTTTACTGGGCTAGTTGAGCTCAACCTTTTCTTTCATTGTTCTTTTTAGGAAATGAGAATATAGTTGAGACTTGTCAAGGAATGGAGTGATGGTCCAACATGGTGGCTATAGTAGTCCTCACTATTCTATGAAATAGTGTGATAATAATTATAATGAGGACTTCATTTGAGTTTGGATATTGTCTACGAGATAATATTCATGTTAAAACTCTCAGCTTACGTTTGTCGTATTGTGTAAATTAAATTTGTATTTGAATTTTGTACCATGTATTTGGCGACTCAGAATGGGTTGTGTATACCTATTTTGGAGGCGTCACAGTTGGTATCAAATGTAAGACCCCAAATTTTTATGAATAAAGATTTAATTTTCTCGAAATATTTTTTTATATTATGGTGTGGATTTGAAATAATGTTATAGTTGTGGGTAATATTTATAAATTTCACAAAGTATGCAAGTTGTTATAAAATATTCGATTGGTGGGGAATATTCGTTTTAACAGGAATATTCAGACGACAAGCACAATCATCATTAGTGGACCCCAATAACGGAAGTATTGTCGTATTTAGAGAAAACTACGTAATTATCTTTTTATAAAAAATAACGGCGAAAGTTTTACCGTTAAACCGTTGAACTACCCGGTAGTAAAAGAAAAGCGATACGCATGGTTGCATAGTAGCACACTGCAGATTGATTATTCATGCTTACGTAAGAAGTCACTCACTTATACTCAATTATTGCTACAAAGAATTCACGCATCATATCTCTCATATTATTGATTCAATTATTGTCACATTATCATCTGGCATAATATTTTATATTATTAAATCAATAATTGAGACACAAAGTTATTCATATTATTATTTGCAATATTGACAATGTCTAGAAGTTCTGTCAATGAGAGGTTTGGTCACCTAATTGCGCTACCAATATAAGGAGAAATCCTTATCTAAAGCCCCCTCTTTCCTGGGAACGACCTGGTTGTTAAATATTGTGAGTTATAATATTAATGATGAATAAGTTCGTGTTGATTAAAGATGAAATTGATAGTTCCATTGTGTTAGAATTATTAGTGTTAGTGGAAATCGACATTTATTTCGATAATAATTGATGTCCGGAAGATATACTGACCAATCGGTTAATTAATCAGATAAATGAGCAATTAATTGCTATTAATTCACATGCTTATAACTATTTGTTCACATGTGTGTACTATTGATTCACATTCATGTACTATTAGGGGAGGTGGTGCAAGATTGATAATACTTGCATGACTAAGTTAAAAATGGAGGTATAGATGGAGGTACTATACTGTAATTCGGATTTTCACATGTATAGAACTATTGATTCACATAATGTACTATTAGGGGAGGTGGTGCAAGTTTGATAATACTTGCAGAACTAAATTAAAAATAAAGGAAAAGATGAAGGTATTATACTGTAATATTTTGAGCCCCAAAACGTGCAATTATCGAAACTATATTTTCCTATAAATAGAAGCTCATTCTTCCTTCATTCTCACCAATTCACTAAGTCTCACAAGAGCAATATAGAGAGAGAAGGTATAGAGAGAGAATCTATAGAGAGAAAGAAGAAGAGTAGTCTGCTACTTCACTACTCCAGTATCCAGTCTTCTTCTAAGGTAAGGGTATTATTTATTTCATATTCGAATATATATTATTTTTCATATTCGTATGAATATTATTTTTGTTCAATATTCATAAAGAATATTATCTTCGATTCAATATTCAGTAGGAATATTATCTTCAATTAAATATTAGATTTGGAATATTATTTTTGTTCAAGAGATGTTGTTTTTGTTCGATATTCGCTTGAAATAATATTTTCTTCCATACTGTAGTATGTGAGTAATATTATTTCGTCTCATATTCTTGATTATACACTCATTCTGTTAAAGTTTTGGCTTCTATACTCCATAAAATTAGTAGAATATCCTTGATATTTGCGCTTCATCCAGTATCTTTTCATGAAAATATTATTCTGAACTTTCTTGATAATTATTGATCTTTTCATGACGTAATACTATTCACGAGTTACTATTTATTTAAGTTACTATTTACCCGGTTACTATTCACTCAAATATTATTCACTCTGGTATTAGGGGCACTTTTTAGATGTCGAGTACTATTCACTAGTTACTATTCACGAGTTACTATTCACTCTAGTATTATTCACTCGAATATTTGGGACACTTTTCATGCCGGGGTACTATTCACGAGGTACTATTCCCAAAGTACTATTCACAGGGTACTATTCACGGGGTACTATTCACCCGAAAAATATATTTCTTTTCTGTCTAAATTATTTTTGGTACATGAATATTATTCTTGAATTTTACTCTACAAAGCAGTATCATGTTGACAATTTGGATATTTTTAAACTCTGAATAAATTTAAAGTCTTTAATATTTATCCTTGAATTCGTTTGATTTGATTTCGTTTGATTATATACCATTGTCATCATCCTCATGCTTATATTGCGATGAAAGTTATCTTTGGCTTATGTGCATAGATGGACTGTTGATTGGTATGATTATTACCAGGGATCATTCGGTATAATCATGACCCGTAATGTTACAGATGATGTGATAAAAGTCCTCATTAGCCCGTAATGCATTGATGGACAGTTGTTGGTATGATTATGACCAGGGATTATTCGGTATAGTCATGACCATTGATGATTACATGAATATCCTTGGCCATGGTACAGGGATGATTCGATGATGTGGTTTATTTATTAAACTGAGTCTCAGCGATAAAGTTGATGAAAAACTTTTTAAATCATAGAAGATAGTAGATATCATGCTTTACTTGACTCTTCTAATGGATTGCTTATTCTGCTGCAGTTGTGATCTAAAACTTGTTGTCTATTATATTCTATCAGTTGTTATACTGTTGAAGGCTAAAGATAATCTATTCTGCATTATCTTAGTCATAATATTTCTTACTGGGGTAGTTGAGCTCACCCTTTTGCTTTCATTGTTCTATTCAGGAAATGATAACATAGCTGGGACGAGTCGGGGAATGGAGTGATGGTCTAGGATAAATAACTTTATTAGTCCTCACTATTCTGTGAAATAGTGTGATAATAATTATAATGAGGACTCCATTGAGAGTGGATATTGTCTAGAAGGCAATATTCTTGTTTAAACTCTCAACTTATGTTTGGTCGTATTATACACGACAGTGTATAATTAAGTTTGTATTTGATTTATGTACCATGTATTTGGCGACTCAAGATGGGTGATGTATACCTATTTTGGGGGCGTCACATCAAACCTTAGGGATATGATCCCTGGCTGAGATTGGAGAATAGAACTAGAAGGGAGAGACGAGTAAATTCTTCACTAGTATGACCTACCTAAGCTTATTTGTTATTTAATTGGTTGGTCAGAATATAGGGATAATATGTGTCATGTCAATTAACCCTTGTCTTATGGCAATATTTAAAAATGACATCTGAAAATGTTGAGATAAACAATGAAGCACATGAGACCGTTGAGTCACCGACGATCAATAGCCAAGATAATGTGCACTAGGATGGCAATAATCCTCATGTAAATAACAACACCGACCAAATGATGAACGACGAGATGTTTAGGAGTTTTCTGCAATTCATGCAACACCAAGTGAGAGAGACTCTTGTTCAAAATGCAGGTGGAAACAATGGCAACTCTCGACTGGTCACCGCTAAGCAATTCAAAGAGCTGGGAGAACCAGAGTTTTTGGGAAAGCCAAAACCACTTGAGACAGAGACGTGGATTAAGCAGATCACTAAGATATTTGATGTCTTGAGATGCTCCAAGGAGCACAAGGTTCCCTTTCCCAACTTTATATTGTGAGGAGAGGCAGATTATTGGTGGGAATCTGTAAAACGTACTCAACCTTCCACACTAAAGATGTCTTGAGAGAAGTTCCAAGAATTGTTCAACGATAAGTACTTTCCTAAAAGTATTCGTCACATGAAGGAGGTAGAATTCATCAAGCTGGAGCAAAACAATATGACCGTATCGCAATACTAGGCTAAGTTTGCCGAGTTATCCCAGTTTGCATCCCATTTGGTTGATAATGAGGAGCGAATGACGCGAATATTTCTACGAGGTTTGAAACCCAAGATACATCAATATCTCATTTCTCACAAACTTTACTTGTATTCAGATGTTGTGAATAGGGGTCAGTTATTGGAGCACGATAATGAGTAAGCCCAACCAAAAGACAGCAGCCGAAAAAACTATAATATCAGTGGTAGCAGTCATCGAAGCGGTGATAACAAACGTGGAGGAAATCATCATGCCAGAAATAGTAACCACTTCGGTGGTAATCCTGGCCAAGATAATAGAAGTGAAAATTTCAAAAAGATGAGATTCAACAATGATGGAAAGACAACATCACCAACACCTGTTTTCAAGGAAGGAGAACAACCACTTGTCGTACGTAGCAACCCAAAGTGTGTTATAATTGTGGAAAGGAAGGTCATTTAGCTAAATTTTATCGTGCAGGGAAGTCAAGTCCAGCTGGGATGGTGGCACCAAAGGCTGTCTCAGACAAGTCAAAGCCTATGTTTAAAGGAGAGCGTTTGTCGTGACCTTCCAAAAAGCGAAGAACCTGAACGAAGTTATCACGGGTAAGCTAATCATAAACTCTTGCGAATTATATACCTTATTTGATACCAGTTTTACCCATTCTTTTATTTCACCTACTTGTGCTCAACGTTTAAATTTGACTCTAGAGAATATAGACATTGACTTATCTATTGAAACTCCGTTGGGAGAAACCTTCATTACATCCACTATTTATTAATCTTGTTCGATTCAAATCGGCACCCTCACATTACCAGCTGTCAATCTTATCTCTTTGAAAATACCTGCATTTGATGTGATTTGAGGGATTGATTGGTTGACTACTCATCATGCTAAAATTAATTATTTTCGTAAGGTTGTTAGCTTTCATATAATCCTAACCAACCTATTATGCGAATTTAAGCAACCATACCACTAAAGTCAATTACTGTCATATCAAGCCATAAAGCCATTCGTTTATTGAAAAACGGATGTCAAGCTTTCTTAGCCCATGTCACGGATTTAAACAAAAATACGTCAGATTTGAATGATATTTCTATTGTTAATAAATTTCCTGACATATTCCCTGAAGAACTTCCTGGCCTACCCCCAGAGCATGAAATCGAATTTCGTATTGACCTTGAACCCGGTACAAAACCTATTTCCAAAATCTCATATTAAATGGCTCCTATTGAACTTCACGAGTTAAAAATCTAACTACAGGAACTGTTAGACATCGGTTTCATTCGTCCTAGTACGTCTCCTTGGGGTGCTCCTGTTCTATTCTTAAAGAAGAAAGATGGGAGTATGTGACTTTGCATTGACTATCGGGAGTTGAATCATGTCACTGTTAAAAATAGGTACCCGTTGCCTCGCATTGATGACCTGTTTGACAAGTTGGAAGGTGCTAAATTCTTTTCAAAGGTCGATCTTCATTCCGGATATTATCATCAGTTAAAGATTAAAGCTGATGACATTCCAAAAACTGCTTTCAGAACTCGGTACGGGCATTACGAATTCTTAGTCATGTCTTTTGGATTGACTAATGTTCCTACTGCCGTCATGGATATGATGAACCGAGTATTCAAGGAATATTTGGATCATTTTGTGGTTATCTTTATTGATGACAACCTCATATATTCCAAAAGTCGTGAAGATCATGAGCAACACTTGAGGCTGATACTAAAAAAGCTTCGTGAAAATAAACTATATGCCAAGTTGAAGAAATTCGAGTTCTGTCTTGAGGAAGTAGTATTCCATGGGCACATGATATCAAATCATGATATATCTGTTGACCCAGCGAAGATTGAAGCAATACAAACCTGGGAGAAACCTAAGTTAGTAACCGAAGTACGTAGCTTTCTTGGCTTAGCTGGTTATTATCGGAGATTCGTGGAAGGATTTTCTTGAATCGCCACTCCGTTAACTCAGCTGACTCGAAAAGATACAAAATTCAGTTGGAGCGAGGAATATGAGAAGAGTTTTCAAGAACTCAAGAGGAGACTCATTTCAGCACCTGTTCTGACAATACCATCAAGTTCAGAGGGATTTGTCATCTACAACGATGCTTCAGACAAAGGTGTAGGATTTGTTCTCATGCAACATGGGAAAGTCATAGCCTATGCCTCACGACAACTCAAAGAATATGAGAGGAATTATCCTACTCATGATATAGAGTTGGGAGCAGTCATTTTTGCGCTAAAGATCTGGAGACATTACCTGTATGGGGAGAAAGTGGAGATCTATACAGATCATAAAAGCCTCAAATATTTCTTTACCCAAAAGGAACTCAACATGCGACAACGACGTTGGATCGAGCTGTTAAAAGATTACGATCATACCATTCAATACCATCTTGGAAAAGCGAATGTGGTAGCTAACGCGTTGAGTAGAAGATCATATGCGGGTACGAGTGCGATATTGTAAATGTAAAGGCCCATTTTGTATGACTTACAAATGATGGAGATAGAGTTAAAGACTTCAGGGACCCACGTGATGATGTCAAATATACGAGTAGAACCAACTTTAATTGATAAAGTTAAAGCTGTTCAAGCTACGGACCTGGAGATTATGCGTATGAAGAAGAAAGTACAAGAAGGTGTTATTCCAGAAGTAAGAATCGATGAAGAAGGAATACTTTGAGTCAACTCCAGACTTTGTGTTCCTAGCAACTCTGATTTGAAGTATAAAATCATGATGGAGGCACACAACACACTATTTGAAATCCATCCTGGAAGTACTAAAATGTATTGTGATCTTCGATATACATTTTGGTGGAGCAATATGAAGAGAGAGATTGCAGAGTTTATCTCAAGGTGTTTAATGTGTCAACGTGTCAAGGCGGAGCATCAAGTACCAAAAGGTCCATTACAACCACTTGAAATTCCAGAATTGAAGTGGGAGCACATTAACATGGATTTCGTTACTAATCTTACCAAGGTTTTTCAAGGCATATATGCAATTTGGGTCATTATCGATAGATTAACCAAGTCTACTCATTTCTTACCTATACGAGAAACTTATTCACTTGAACGTCTTGCTTGTATATACATAAATGAGATTGTAAGACTGCATGGTATGCCAGTATCCATAGTTTCTGATCGAGACCCAAGATTCACTTCACAATTTTGGGTTTGTTTGCAGAAAACTATGGGCACGAATTTACGATTCAATTCGGCATATTATCCTCGGACGAACGGACAGTCGGAGAGGACTATTCAAACTCTTGAAGATCTATTAAGACTTTGTGTCCTAGACTTCAAAGGAAGTTGGGATAATTACTTGTCATTAGTAAAATTCTCCTACAATAACAGTTATCAAGCAAGTATAGGCATGGCTCTATTCGAGGCGTTGTATTGACGAAAGTGTTGTTCTTCAGTATGTTGAGATGAGGTGGGTGAAGAAACGTTGTTGTGACCGAAATTGGTACGTATGACAACGGAAATGATTCAAATGATCCGGCAACGTATACAAACCTCACAAGATCGACAAAAGAGTTATACTGATCTTCATCGAAGGGGCATTGAATTCAATGTTGGAGATCATGTATTGTTATGTGTTGCTCCATGGAAAGGAGTTACGAGATTTGGAAAGAGAGAAAAGCTCAATCCTCGATTCATTGGGCCAATTGAAATCCTCAATCGAGTAGGAAATGTGGCCTATAGACTCGCCTTACTGCCAAGTATGTCTCGTGTTCATAACGTTTTTCACATATCTATGTCACGTAAATATGTGGAAGACCCGAACCACATTATTGAATTAGAACCAGACGAGATAGCGGAAGATTTAACGTATGAAGAGGCACCTTTTAAAATCTTGGATAAGAAAGAACATATTCTACGCTCAAAGGTTATACCTCAAGTCAAAATTTTGTGGAGAAACCACGATATTGAGGAAATAACCTGGGAGTTAGAATCTGATATGAAAACAAGGTATCCTCACCTCTTCGACATATCCGGTACGTACTCAAATTTTGAGGATGAAATTTTATAAGAATGGGAGGTTGTAAGACCCCACTTTTATGAATAAAGATTTAATTTTCTCTAAATATCATTTGGAGTAATAAGGTTTGTATTTGATATAATGTTATAGTTGTGGGTAATATTTATAAATTTTACAAAGTAAGCAAGTTATCATAAAATATTCGTTTGGTCGGGGAATATTCATTTTATTAGGGAATATTCGTACGACAGCACAATCATTTGTGGACCCCACAACAAAATTACTGTCGGGGTTAGAAAACGACAGAAATAACTTTTTATGAAAATAAGGGCAAAACTTTTACCGTTAACTATTGAAATACCCGATGATAAAAGTACAGTAATACGCGTGGTTGCATAGTAGCACACGGTATTGTACCGTATCTTTGATTATTAATGCTTACGTAAGAAGTTATTCAGTTTTATTCAATTATTGCAATAGTAGTTGATGCATAGTATCTCATATTATTGATTTAATTATTGTTATAGTATTATTTGCACAATATTTTATATTATTAAATCAATAATTGAGACGACAAAGTTATTCATATTATTATTTGCATTATTGACAATGTCTAGAAAGTTCGGTCGAGGAAAGGGGTTTGGTCATCTAATTGCGCTCCCATAAGGAGAAGTCCTTATCAGAAAGCCTTCTCTTTTTTGGGAATGATCTGGTTGTTAATATTGCGAGTTATAATATTAATGATGAATAAATGTTATTAAAAATGTGTTTAGTGAAGCCAAGTAAATTGTGATAAATGGAGGGATTTTTTATGAAGTATTTGTTGTAAGTTTGGCTTATTACATGGACCCCGAATTACTCATTTTTCAAAAATCGGCGGTAAAAAATTATCTTAGTTTTGTTTTATTACTTATATATATATATATATATAATTATACATATATATATATATATATATGCTCTGTGTGTGTGGGTGTGTATATATATATATATTATATAAGTTTTATTTTATTAGTATTATTGTAAGATCCCAACTTTTTATGAATAAATATTGAATTTTGTCTAAATATTATTTTGAATAATAAGGTGTTAATTTGATATAATGCTATAGTTATGGGTGATATGTGCAATTTTTTTCAAAATAAGTAAGTTGTCATAAAATATTTTTTTTGTCGGGAAATATCCGTACGACGGTACAATCATTGGTGGACCCCACAACGGAATAACTATCGGATATAGAAAGCGACAAAAATAACATTTTCATAGAATAACGGCAAAACTTTTACCGTTAAGCTGTTGAAATATCGATGATAAAAGAAAAAGAATGTCGCGTTATTGCATAGTAGTACGCAGATTGCATATGGTGTCTACGATTATTGATGCTTACGTAAGAAGTCACTCGATTTTATTCAATTATTGCAACAAGAATTCTTAACAGATGGTATCTCATATTATTGATTCAATTATTGTCACAGTATCACCTGCACAATATTTTATATTATTAAATCAATAATTGAGACAAAAAAGTTATTCATATTATTATTTGCATTATTTATAATGGCTAAAAAGTAATGACGAGGAAAGGAGTTTGATCACCTAATTGCACGCCAATAAAGAGAAGTCCTTATCGGAAAGCCCCCTCTTTCCTGGGAATGATCTGGTTGGAAATATTGTGAGTTATAATATTAATGATGAATAATTGTTGAAAGATTAAAAATGTGTTAATTAAAGATAAAGTGATTTGTGGTAAATATTTATTCAATCTTTGATATAAATAAGAGGTCTATTATGAAACATTTGTTGTAAGACCCCAACTTTTTTGAATAAAGAATAATTTTTTTCTCAAAATATATTTTTGAATATTATGGTGTGGATATGATATAATGTTATAGTTGTGGGTAATATTTGGAAAATTTTGCAAAGTAATCAAGTTGATATAAAATATTTGTTGTGTTAGTGAATATTCGATTGATCGGGGAATATTCGTACGACGGCACAATCATTGGTGGACCCCACAACAAAAGTATTATCGTAGTTAGAAAATGACAGAAATATCTTTTTATAAAAATAACGACGAAAGTTTCTTAGTTAAACCGCTGTTGAACTACCCTATGGTAAAAGTACGATGAATGGCGTGGTTGCATAGTAGCACACACCAGATTGATTATTGATGCTTACATGAGAAGTCACTCAGTTTACTCAATTATTTCTACAGTAATTGTTGCATAGTATCTCACGTTATTTGATTCAATTATTGTCATAGTATCACCTGCATAATATTTTATATTACTAAATCAATAATTGAGATGACAAAGTTATTTATATTATTATTTACAATATTGACAATGTCAAAAAGTTCTGTCAAGAAGAGGTTTGGTCACCTAATTACGCGCTAATAAGGAGAAATCCTTATCGAAAAACCCCCTCTTTCCTTGGAATAATCTAGTTGTTAAATATTGTGAGTTATAATATTAATGATGAATAATTGTTGAAGTATTAAGAATGTGTTTACTGAAGATAAGTGAATTACAAAAGTTAAAGGAAAATAATATAAACTTGGAAAACTTTAGGGGTACTAAAGCGTAATAAGTTAAATCAATCTAGACCATTGGTGGTGGTTTTAATAGTAAACCAATCTGGACCATTGATGGTGGTTTTAATAGTAAATCAATCTGGACCATTGATGGTGGTTTTAAAAGTAAATCAATCTGGACCGTCGGTGGTGGTTTTAAAATAAATCAATCTGGACAGTCGGTGGTGGTTTTATAAGTAAATCAATCTGGACCGTCGGTTGTGGTTTTAATAGTAATCAATATGGATAAATGCGTTCTAATAGTGAATCAATCTGGACCGCTTGTGAATTAGTTACTATTTAGTCCATTCTCCTATAAATAGAAGCTTAATTCTTCTTTCATTCTCACCAATTCACTGATATTCACAAGAGACACTATAGAGAGAGAAACTATAGAGAGCAATAAGAAGAGTATTCTGCTACTTCACTTTTGCAGTATCCAGCTTTCTACTAAGGTAAGGGGTATTATTTCTTTCGTATTCATAAGGAATACTATTTTTCGTATTCATCTTTTAATATGTCGGAATAACCTATCTATGTGGATTACGTACCGTATGACAGGTGAAAATCCATTTGCAGTTTCGTATGTTATTTCTTTTCATATTCTTAAATCTAAACTTACTATAGTAAGTATTGCTTCTATAATCTTTGAAATTAGTGGAATATCCGTGAGTCTTGCATTTCATCCAGTATCATTTTATTGGAATACTGATATGAACTTTCTTATTAAATATCAATATTTTCACCCAAAGTACTATTCACGAGTTACTATTCATGTGTTACTATTCACTATAATATTATTCACTCGGGTATTCGGGGCACTTTTCATGCCGGGGTACAATTCACGATTTACTATTCATAGATTACTATTCACCTGATTACTATTCACTCAAATATTGTTCACTCGGGTATTTGGGACACTTTTCATGTCGGGTTACTATTCACGGGGTACTATTCTCGAAATACTATTCAGAGGGTACTATTCACCAAAAAATTTATTTCTTTTCTGTCCAAATTATTTTTGATATATGGATATTATTCTTGAATTTTTCTCTACAAAGCAGTATCATGTTGAAAATTTGGACATTATTGAATTTTGGATAAATTAAATTATAAATCTTTAAAAATTTATCCTTTACTTTCTTTTAATTGAATTCTTATATCATTGTCATCATCCCCATGCTTATATTGTGATGAAAGTCATCTTTGGCTTACGTGCATAGATGGACTGTTGATTGGTATGATTATGACCAGGGATAATTCGGTATAGTCATGACCATTGATGATTACACGAATAATTCTTGGCCCGTAGTGCAAGAATAATTTGTGGACGTGATACTAATAAATATCCTTGGCCCGTAGTGCAGGGATGATTCGATGATGTGATCTATTTATAAAGCTGAGTCCCAGCAATAAAGTTAATGATAAACTTTTTAAATCATAGAAGATAGTAGATATCATGCTCTACTTGACTCTTCTAATGGATTGCTTATTCCGCTGCAGTTAAACTTGTTGTCTATTATATTTTATCAGTTTAACATTGTTGAAGGCTAATCATAACTTACTCTGCATTATCTTAGTCATAATATTTCTTACTAGGCTAGTTGAGCTCACCCTTTTACTTCCATTGTTCTCTTCAGAAATGAGAACGTAGTTTTAACTAGTCGGGGAAGCGGAGTGATGGCCCGAGATGGTGTTATAGTAGTCCTCACTATTCTATAAAATAGTGTGTCAATAAATGTAATAAGGACTCTATTTGAGTTTGGATATTGTCTAGATGACAATATTCGTGTAAAAACTCTCAGCTCATGGTGTATAATTAAGTTTGTATTTGTATTCAGTACTATGTATTTGGCGACCCAAGATGGGTGATGTATACCTATTTTGGGGGAGTCACAGTTGGTATCAAAGCTTAGGGATATGATCTCTGGCTGAGATGTGAGATAAGAACTAGGAGGGGAGAGACGGGTAATTCCTTCGCTAGTATGACCTACCTAAGTTTATTTGGTATTTAATTGGTCGGTCAGAGTATAGGGATAATATGTGACATGTCAATTAACCCTTATTTTGTGGTAATATTTGAAAATGGCATTTGAAAATGTCGAGATAAACAATGAAGCACATGAGACCGTTGAGTCACCAATGATCAATACCCAGGATAATGTGCAACAGGAAGACAATAATCCTCAGGTAAACAACAACACCAATCAAATGATGAATGATGGGATGTTTAGAGGCTTCATGCAATTTATGCAACATCAGGCGAGAGCGGCTCCTATTCAAAATGCAGGTGGACACACTGGCAACTCACAGATGGTCACCGCTAAACAATTCAAGGAGCTGGGACCATCGGAGTTTTGGGGAGAGCCAAAACCACTTAAGGCGGAGACGTGGATAAAGTAGATCACTAAGATATTTGATGTCTTGGGATGCTCCGAGGAGCAAATGGTTCCCTTTGCCACCTTCATGTTAAGAGGAGAAGCAGATTACTGGTGGGAATTAGTAAAACGTACCCAGCCTGCGCACTCAAGATGTCTTGGGAGAAGTTCCAAGAGCTGTTCAATGACAAGTACTTTTTCGAAAGTATTCGTCAAATGAAGGAGGTGGAGTTTATCAAGTTAGAGCAAAACAATATGACCGTGTCGCAGTACGAGGCTAAGTTTGCCGAGTTGTCCCGGTTCGCATCCCATTTGGTTGATAATGAGGAGAGAATGACGTGAATGTTTCTACGAGGTTTTAGACCCGAAATATGTCAATACCTCATTTTTCACAAACTATGTTTGTATTCAGATGTTGTAAATAGGGCTCAGTTATTGGAGCGCGATAATGAGTCAACCCAACCAAGAGAGAGTAGCCAACAAGTCGATAACACCACTGGTAGCAGTCATCGAAGCGGTGACAACAAACGTGGAGGGAATTATCATGCCAAGAATGGTAACCACTTCGGTGGTAATCATGGCCAAGATAATAGAAGTGGAAAATTCAAGAAGAGAATATTTAACGATGATGGGATGACGTTGGCAGCAGCCCCAACACCAGCAACAAATTCTAGGGGAGGAGAACGACCGCCAGTTAGAAGCTACGGATGCGGAGAGGAGGGACACATAAGTCCAAACTGTTCACAGCCTTCCAAGGTATGTTTTAGTTGTGGAAAAGACGGTCACATAGCTCAATTTTATCCTGTAGTGAAATCAAGTCCAGCTAGGATGGTGGCTCCAAAGGCGGATACGGACAAAACAAAGTCGGTGGTTTCTGGAAGAGCGTTTTTCGTGACTTCTCAAAAAGCAAGTAACCCGAACAAAGTTAGCACGGGTTAGTTAATTATAAATTCTTACGAAGTCTATACCTTATTAGATACCGGTTCTACCCACTCTTTTATTTCTCCTACTTGGGCTTAACGTTTAAATTTAACTCCGGAGAAATTAGACTTTGACTTATTGGTTGAAACTCCGTTAGGAGAAACCTTCGTTACCTCCACTGTTTATAAATCTAGTTTGATTCAAATCGACACTTTCACATTACCTGTCGATCTTATCTCTTTGAAAATACTTGCCCTTGATGTGATTTTAGGAATCGATTGGTTAACTACTCATCATGCCAAAATTGATTATTTTTGTAAGGTTGTTAGCTTTCATATTCCTAACCAACCTGTTATGCGAATTCAAGCAACCAAACCACTAAAGTCAATCACTGTTATATTAAGACATAAGTAAAGAGCCCTGAGCCTTTCATTTGGTGACTTCTTGTGTGAAAATGCAAAGCCGACTTTTCGTAGGGAAGCCGTGGATAACGGTGGCAAGTTGATAGGTATCAATGTGACATGCTATCCAAGTCTTGGGATGAGAGTCACAATTTTGAATGATATTTTTAGTGTTACTAAATTTCCTGACGTATTTCCTGAAGAACTTCCTAACCTATACCCAGAGCGTGAAATTGAATTTTTTATCGACCTTGAACACGATACAAATCCCTCAAATATTTTTTTTCACCCAAAACGAACGTAACATATGCCGAAGACGTTGGCTCGAGCTGTTGAAGATTACGACCATACAATTCAATATAATAGTGGAAGAGCGAACGTGGTAGCTGATGAGTTGAGTAGAAGATTGTATGCGGTTACGAGTATGACGTTGTTAACACAAAGACTCATTTCGTACGACTTACAAAAGATGGAGATAGAGTTAAAGACTCCAAGAGCCTACGTGAAGATAACGAATATGCGATTAGAACCGACTTTAATTGATAAAGTTAAAGCCGATCAAGCTATAGACTTAGAGCTGATGAATGTGAAGAAGAAGGTTCAAGAGGGCGTTATTGTGAGACCCCAAATTTTATGAATAAAGATTCAAATTTCTCGAAATATTTTTTTTGAATATTATGGTGTGGATTTGATATAATGTTATAGTTGTGGGTAATATTTATAAATTTTGCAAAGTATGCAAGTTGTTATAAAATATTCGTTTGGTCGGGGAATATCCGTACGACAGCACAATCATTGGTGGACCCCACAACAGAAGTATTGTCGTAGTTAGAAAATGACAGAATTATTATTTTATAAAAATAAAGGCAAAAGTGTTACCGTTAAAATTGTTAAACTACCTAGTAGTAAAAGTACAGTAATATGCGTGGTTGCATAGTAGCACACAGTATTGATTATTGATGCTTACGTAAGAAGTCACTCAGTTATACTCAATTATTGCTACAGTAATTGCTGCATCATATCTCTCATATTATTGATTCGATTATTGTTACTATATCATCTGCATAATATTTTATATATTATTAAATCAATAATTGAGACGATAAAGTTATTCATATTATTAAATTGCAATATTTACAATGTCTAGAAGTTCTGTCAAGGAGAGGTTTGGTCATCTAATTCTGCGCCAATAAGGAGAAATCCTTATCAGAAAGCCCCCTCTTTCCTGGGAACGACCTGGTTGTTAAATATTGTGAGTTATAATATTAATGATGAATAGTTCGTGTTGATTAAAGATGAATTTGATAGTTCCATTATGTTGGAATTATTAGTGTTAGTGGAAATCGACATCTATTCCGATGATAATTGATGTCTGAGGGTTATATTGATAAATTGGGTAATTAATCGGATAAATGAGCAATTAATTGCTATTAATTCACATACTTATATAACTATTTGTTCACATATGTGTACTATTGAATCACATTCTTGTACTATTAGGGGAGTTGGTGCAAGATTGATAATACTTGCATGACTAAGTTAAAAATGGAGGTATAGATGGAGGTACTATACTGTAATTCGTATTTTCACATGATTATAACTATTGATTCACATGATTGAACTATTGATTCATATTATTTACTATTAGGGGAGGTGGTGAAAGTTTGATAATACTTGCAGGACTAAATTAAAAATGAAAGAAAAGTTGGAGGTATTGTACTATAATATTTCGAGCCCCAAAACGTGCAATTATCGAAACTATATTTTCCTATAAATTGAAGCTCATTCTTCCTTCATTTCTCACCAATTCACTAAAGCTATAGAGCAATTATTATAGAGAGAAATTATGGAGAGAAAAAAGAAGAGAAGTCTGCTACCTCTCTACTCTAGTATCCAGTTTCTTTCTAAGGTAAAGGGTATTATTTCTTTCGTATTCATGAAGAGAGCTTTTATTATTCCATTCTTATTATTATGTTGAAATAACATGTCTATGCGAAGTAATCGCATACATGGTAAAATTCTTCTATTATTCCATTCTTTATTATTATGTTGGAATAACCCGTCTATGCGAAGTACCGCATATATGGTGAAATTCATCTGTTATTCCATTCTTTATTATTATGTTGGAATAACCTGTCTGTGCGGTCTATCGCATGCATGGTGAATTCTTTGTTATTCCATTTTTTATTATTCTGTTGGAATATCCTGTCTGTGCGGATTACGCTAGACCTGGTTCCATTTCTCTATTATTCTGTTGGAATAACCTATCTGTGCGGTCTATCGCATGCATGGTGAATTCTTCTGTTATTCCATTCTCTATTATTCTGTTGGAATATCCTGTCTGTGCGGATTACGCATGACCTGGTTCCATTCTTTATTATTCTGTTAGAATAACCTGTCTATGTAGATTATCACATGCATGGTAAATGATCCTTCGTATTCATTCCTTATTAAATTGTGAAAATGATCTATCTACGTGGATTATCGCATGGCGGGTGAAAATCCATTTGCAATTTCATATATTCTATGATACTCATTTGGTTAAAGTTTTGGCTTCTATACTCCATGAAATTAGTAGAATATCCTGGATATTTGCGCTTCATCCGGTATCTTTTCATGGAAATATTCTTCTGAGCATTCTTGAATTTTACTCCACAAAGCAGTATCATGTTGACAATTTGGACGTAATTGATTTCAAGATAAATTAACTTATAAATCTTTAAAATTTATCCATGAACTTATTCTATTGAATTATTATGTCATCATCCTCATGCTTATATTGTGATGAAAGTCATCTTTGGCTTACGTGCATAGATGGACTTGGTATGATTATGACCAGGGATTATTCGGTATAATCATAACCTGTAATGTTATAAATGATGTGGTAAAAGTCCTCAGTAGCCTGTAGTGCATTAATGGACAGTTTTTGGTATGATTATGACCAGGGATTATTCGGTATAGTCATGACCATTGATGATTTAATGAATATCCTTGTCCCGTAGTGCAGGGATGACTCGATGATGTGGTTTATTTATTAAGTTGAGTCTCAACGATAAAAATTGATGAAAACATTTTAAATCATAGAAGATAGTAGATATCATGCTCTACTTGACTCTTCTAATGAATTGCTTATTCCGCTGCAGTTAAACTTGATGTCTATTGAATTTTATCAGTTTAACATTGTTGAAAACTAATGATAATTTATTCTGCATTATCTTAGTCATAATATTTCTTACTGGGCTAGTTGAGCTCACCTTTTCTTTCACTATTCTCTTCGTGAAATGAGAGCGTGGCGGGACTAGCTAGGGGAGCGGAGTGATGGACCGGATGATAGCATTAGTAGTCCTCACTATTCTATTAAATAGTGTGACAATAAATGTAATGAGGACTCCATTGAGTGTGGATATTGTTTAGATGACAATATTCTTATTAAAACTCTTAGATTATGTTTTGTTGTATTTCACACGACTATTGTATAATTAAGTTGTATTTGAATTTTGTACCATGTATTTGGCAACTCAAGATGGGTGATGTATACCTATTTTGGGGGCATCACAGTTGGTATCAAAGCTTTGGGATATGATCCCTGGCTGAGATGTGAGACAAGAACTAGGAGGGGAGAGACGGGGAATTCTTTCGCTAGTATGACCTACCTAATTTTATTTGGTATTTAATTGGTCGGTCAGGGTATAGGGATAATATGTGACATGTCAATTAACCCTTGGTTTGTGGCAGTATTTGAGAATGACAGCTGAAAATGGAGTGAATGAGATCGTGGAAACACCTCTAATCACCAACCAGGATAATGTGATGTCAGGAAAAGAAGGAATTAGAGATATCCATGTGGTGAGTGAAGAATTGATAGTTGCACCCTAGATAGTCGCAGAGATAGCAGCTGAGAGTGGGGAAGAAGAGGAAGAAGAGGAACCTGAGGAGAATTTATTAGAAGAATTTTATGATCGAAATTTAGAATTGCAAAATTGTGTTCATGAGTTAGAAGAGCAAGCTGAAGAAAAGGATGCAACAAATCAAGCTTGTGTTACCTGATATGTGATGCTTGAACAAAAGCACTCTTTGGCAGAGTATAAGATGATAAAACTGGAATCTGAGCTGAAAGAAGAAACAACTGAACGAGTGAGAGTGAGTGATGCATGGGTAAAAGCCGTACGACACGTTGATATTGTAGAAAGAGATGTCTGATCTAAGAAGGCTAAAATAGATGATATGTATTTCTCTTTTTAGATAGCAATTGAGAGAACCCAACATCGAGTTTTGAATTACCCTGTACATTGCAGTCAACCTCAATTTGATATGGATCGAAGATTAATGATTCAGATCATGAAACAGGAGTTCGATGAAGCAGTTGAGGGTGGAATATGCCCTATAGAAAAGTCAATTTCAACGGTAGTGATGACACCAAATGCTGCCCCAGACAAGTCAAAGGCGGGTAGTTCAAGGGAGAGCGGTTGTCATGACTTCCCAATAAGTGAAGAACCCAAATGAAGTTATCACGGGTTAGTTAATTATAAATTCTTGCAAAGTCTATACCTTATTCTGTAAGACCCCGAATTTTATGAAATGAAGGTATTCAATTTTTCTTATAATTATTATTTTATATCGTAAATGGTTAAATTGATAAAAGGTTAAAGTTAAGGTTGATATGTGAAAATTTTGCAAAGTATGCAAGTTGTTATAAAATATTCGATTGGTCGGGGAATATTCTTTTTGTCGGGGAATATCCGTACGACGGAACAATCATTGGTGGACCCCACTACTGAATTATTGTTGGATTGAAAAAACGACAAAAATATTTTTATGAAAATAACGGCATAAGTTTTACCGTTAACTATTGAAACACCTGGTGTTAAAAGTACAATAATACGCGTGGCTGTATAGTAGCACACGGTATTGATTATTGATGTTTACATGAGAAGTCACTCAGTTTTGTTCAATTATTGCTAGAGTAATTGTTGCATAGTATCTCACGTTATTTGATTCAATTATTTTCGATATTTATATATTATTAAATCAATAATTGAGATAACAAAGTTATTAATATTATTATTTGCAATATTAACGATGTCTAGAAGTTCTGCCAAGGAGAGGTTTGGTCACCTAATTGCGCGCCAATAGATAGAAATCCTTATTGGAAAGCCCCTCTTTCCGAGGAACGACACAGTCGATTAATATTGTGAATTATAATAAAGGTGATAAGTTTTGTTTTATTATTATTATAAATGTAATAAAACGAAAACTTTTTATATAAAAGTAAAACTTTTTATAAAGTTTTGTTTTATTTGATTATAAATAGAATATATTATATTTTATTATGCATAGTATTTGCATAGTGTTCGAATAGTGTTTTGCATAGTAAAATCTTTTTATATAAAAAATGAATACTTTTTATAAAGTTTTTTGTTTTATTAGATTATAAATAGAATATATTATATTTTATTTAAAAGATTTTGTTTTATTAGAATATTTTATTAATAATTTATAGTAAATCAATATGGACCGTCTCGTTTAAAACTAAATCAATACGGACCGTTTCATGAATTAGTTACTATTCAGTCCATTCTCCTATAAATAGAAGTTCATTCCTTCATTATTTCTTATGAATTCACTGAAACTCTAGAGAGAGAAACTATAGAGAGAAAGAAGAAAAGTATTCTGCTACTTCACTACTATATACAGTTTCTTCTAAGGTAAAGGATATTATTATTATTATTGTAAGGGGTATTATTCTTTCGTATTCATGAAGAGAGTTATTTTCTTTCAATACTCGTAAGGGGTATTATTCTTTCGTATACATGAAGAGAGTTATTTTCTTTCAATACTCATAAGGGTTGTTATTCCATTCTTTATTATTATGTTGGAATAACCTGTCTATGCGAAGTACCGCATACTTGGTGAAATTCTTCTATTATTACATTCTTTATTATTCTGTTGGAACATCCTGTCTGTGCGTTTACGCATGACCTGGTTCCATTTTTTATTATTTTGTTGGAATATCCTATCTGTGCGTTTACGCATGACCCGGTTCCGTTATTTATTATTCTGTTGGAATATCATGTCTGTGCGTTTACGCATGACCTAGTTCCGTTATTTATTATTCTATTGGAATAAACCGCCTCATGCCATCTATCGCATGCCTGGTGATTTCTTTTGTTATTCCATTCTTTATTATACTCAGTTGGTTAAAGTTTTGGCTTTTATACTCCATGAAATTAGTGGAATATCCTTGATATTTGTGCTTCATCCAGTGTCTTTTCATGGAAATATTCTTACGAGCATTCTTGAGTTTTACCCCACAAAGCAGTATCATGTTAACAATTTGGACGTTATTGGTTCCTGGATAAATTAATTCTTAAACTTGTTTTATTGAATTCTTATATTATTGTCATCATCCTCATGTTTATATTATGTTGAAAGTCATTTGTGACCTGTAGTGTATAGATGGACTTGGTATGATTATGACCAGGGATTATTCGGTATAATCATGACCGTAATGTTATAAATGATGTGGTAAAATTCCTCATTGGCCCGTAGTGCATTGATGGACAGTTGTTGGAATGATCACGACCATTGATGAATACACGAATATCCTTGGCCCGTAGTGCATGGATAATTTGTGGTTGTGATACTAATGAATATCTTTGATCGTAGTACAGGGATGATGTGGATTATATATTAAGCTGAGTCCCAGCGATAAAAGTGATGAAAAACCTTTTAAATCATAGAAGATAGTAGATTGTAATCTCTACTTGACTCTTTTAATGGATTGCTTGATCTGCTGCAGTTAAACTTGATGTTTGTTATATTGTATCAATTTAACACTGTTAAAGGCTAATGATAATCTATTCTGCATTATCTTAGTCATAATATTTCTTACTGGGCTAGTTGAGCTCACCCTTTTGCTTTTATTGTTTTCTTCAGGAAATGAGAACGTAGCAAGGACTAGTCGGGGAACGGAGTGACGGTCCAGATGATAGCATTAGTAGTCCTCACTATTCTATGAAATAGTGTGTTAATAAAGGTATTGAGGACTTATTTTGAGTTTGAATACTGCCTAGAAGATAATATTTGTATTAAAACTCACAGTTCATGTTGTATATTTAAGATTGTATTTGTATTCTTTACCATGTATTTGGTGACTTAGAATAGGTGATGTATACCTATTTTGGGGGCGTTACAATTGGTATCAAAGCTTAGGGATATGATCCATGGCTGAGATGTGAAATAAGAACTAGGAGGGGAGAGACGGGGAATTCCTTCGCTAGTATGACCTACCTAAGTTTATTTGGTATTTAATTGGTTGGTCAGAGTATAGGGATAATATGTGATATGATAATTAACCCTTATTTTGTGGCAGTATTTGAAAATGGCATCCGGGAATGTTGAAAATAACAATGGAGCACAGGAGACCGTTGAGTCTCCACAGATCAATAATCAGGATAATATGCATCAGGAAGGCAACAATCCTCATGCAAACGACAACACTGACCAAATGATGAACGATGGAATGTTCAGAGGCTTTATGCAATTCATGCAACATCAGGCGAGAGCGGCTCCTATCCAAAATACAGGTGGAAACACTGGCAACTCTCGGACGGTCAATGCTAAACAGTTCAAGGAGCTGGGACCACCGGAGTTTTTTGGAGAGCCAAAACCATTTAAGGCGGAGACGTGGATAAAGCAAATCTATAAGATATTTGATGTCTTGGGATGCTCCGAGGAGCAAAAGGTCCCCTTTGCCACCTTCATGTTATGAGCAGAGGCAGATTACTGGTGGGAATCTGTAAGCGTACTCAACCTGCCGCACTGAAGATGACTCGGGAAAAATTCTAAGAATTGTTCAACGACAAGTACTTTTTCGAAAGTATTCGTCACATGAAAGAGGTAGAGTTCATTAAACTAGAGCAAAACAACATGACCGTGTCGCAGTACGAAGCTAAGTTTGCCGAGTTGTACCGGTTTGCGTCCCATTTGGTTAATAACGAGGAGAGAATGACGCGAATGTTTCTAAGAGGTTAGAATCCCGAGATACGTCAATATATTATCTCTCATAAAATGTGTTTGTATTCAGATGTTGTTAATAGAGCTCAGTTATTGGAGCGCAATAATGAGTCAACCCAACCAAAAGAGAGCAGCCGGCAAAATGATAATACCAGTGATAGCAGTCATCGAAGCAGTGACAATAAGCGTGGAGGGAATCAACATGCCAAAAATGGTAACAACTTCGGTGGTAATCATGGCCAAAACAATAAGAATGGACATTTCAAGAAGAGGAGATTCAACAATGATGGAAAGACGTCAGCATCAGCACCCGTTGTTAAGGAAGGAGAACGACCACCTATCATATGCTTCAAATGCGGAGGGAGGACATATCAATCCAAAGCGCATTTAATAGTCCAAAACCTGTTATAATTGTGGAAGAGAAGGTCACCTAGCTCGATTTTTTGTCATGCACCAAAGTCAAGTCCAATTTGGGGACGGTGGCACCTAAAGGCGGATCTGGACAAAACAAAGTCGGTGGTTTCAGGGAAGAGCGTTTTTCGTGACTTCTCAAAAGCGAAAGTAACCCAAACGAAGTTAGCACGGGTTAGTTAATTATAAATTTTTACAAGTCTATACCTTGTTGAATCTTGGTTCTACCCATTCTTTTATCTCTCTTTGCTTGCGCTCAACGTTTAAATTTGACTCAGGAGAAATTAGACTTTGACTTATCGGTTGAAACTCAGATTAAGAGAAACCTTCGTTACCTCTCCATTTATAAATCTTGTTTGATTCAAATCGACACTTTCACGTTACCTGTCGATCTTATCTCTTTGAAAATACTTGCCTTTAATGTGATTTTAGGAATCGATTGGTTAACTACTCATCATGCTTTTCGTAAGGTTGTTAGCTTTTATATTCCTAACCAACCTGTTATGCGAATTCAAGCAACCAAACCACTAAAGTCAATCACTGTCATATCAAGCCATAAGTAAAGAGCCTCGAGCCTTTTGTTGGTGACTTCCAAGTCTTGGAATACACCAAAGCAAGAATATCCGTAGGGGACGTCATGAATAACGGTGGCAAGTTGATAGGTATCGATGTGACGTACTATCCAAGTCTTGGATGAGAGTCACTATTTTGAATGATATTTCTATTGTTAATAAATTTCCAGACATATTCTTGAAGACTTCTTAGCCTACCCCTAGAGCGTGAAATTGAATTTTATATTGACCCCAGTACAAAACCCATTTCTAAAACCCTTAAATATTTCTTCAACCAAAACGAACGTATAATGCGCCAAAGACGTTGGCTTGAGCTGTTGAAGATTAAGACTATACCATTCAATATCATTATAGAAGAGCGAACATGGTAGCTGACGCGTTGAGTAGAAGATCGTATGCATTTACGAGTGCGATGTTGTTAACACAAAAACCCATTTCGTATAACTTACAAATGATGTAGAAAGAGTTAAAGACTCTAGAGACCCACGTGAAGATAGCGAATATACGAGTAGAATTGACTTTAATCGATAAAGTTAAATCCGCTCAAGCTACATACTCAGAGATGGTGAATGTGAAGAAGAAGGTTCAAGAGGGCGTTATTCTAGAAGCAAGAATCGATGAAGAGAGGAAATCTCAACCCTCGATTTAATTGGCCCATTTGAAATTCTCGATCAAGTAGGAACTGTGGCCTATAGACTCGCTTTACCGCCAAGTATGTCGCATGTTCATAACGTTTTTTATGTATCGATGTTATGTAAATATGTGGATGACCCGAACCACATTATTGAATTAAAACTAAATGAGATAGAAGAAGATTTAATGTATGAGGAGATACGTGTTAAAATCTTGGATTAGAAGGATAATATTCAACACTCAAAGGTTATACCTCAAGAGCTAGAATCTGACGAAGTATCCTCATTTGTTCGGCAAACCAGGTACGTACGTAAATTTCGAGGGCAAAATTTCATAAGGAGGGGAGATTGTAAGACCCCGAATTTTATGAAATGAAGGTATTCAATTTTTCTTATAATTATTATTTTATATCGTAAATGGTTAAATTGATAAAAGGTTAAAGTTAAGGTTAATATGTGAAAATTTTGCAAAGTATTCAAGTTGTTATAAAATATTCGATTGGTCGGAGAATATTCGTACGATGGTACAATCATTGGTGGACCCCACAACAGAATTGTTGTTGCATTGAGAAAATGACAAAAATATTTTTATGAAAATAACGGCGAAAGTTTTACCGTTAACTGTTGAAACACCCGGTGTTAAAGAAACGAGAATACGGCGTGGTTGCATAGAGCACAGTACTGCAGATCGATTATTGATGCTTACGTGACACCCCCAAATCCAGGTACTTCATTTCCACAGGATTTGGTGCTCACTTATCAAAACTATTACATCAAACTACCAATCAATAAAGGATAAAGACATAATTTAAATAACTTAAACAATAATCTTCCCCATTAAAGGGTTACATCATCATCTCAAAATAAATCCCAGGTAATCTAACCTTAAAATTATTACATAAGTTTGCGGAATATATCACATATTAAAACAAGTCTTTAACATAATTCATTAAAATAAAATTCTCATAAGTCTTCATCATTTGAACATCTTGCCCTTGCCTTTGCTAGCCGATGGCTCATCAACTTTCTCCACTTTAGCTGCAGTGTTAATTGCAAGAATGAGCAAACAAATGCTCACTGATATAGAAAGTAGCAATGATAGTAACATGAGAGTGAACAACAAAAGATGAATAATAAAGAACTTGTTCTACGAATCAAAATAGAAAACAAGTTCGAACTTTAATTATCTGAGGGTCTTAAGACCATGAACTATGTCCCCGGTACTTAGGTATTATTACCCAACCTTAATAGTCATTTAGACTATACAGGCCCTTCTTAACGTACTTAGGGGGATCAGCCCTTTGTACCATGTATTGTGCACAAACATCTAAACGTTACACATACAAAATCCTCTATGTTAGGGTTGTTCGTCTCCATTTGAATTTAGAATTTCCGCACTAAAGAAAATTTAGTTTGGAACTAGCTTATCAGTGTCTCTATAATTTTAGAACACTATTCAAATATAGATTAATTCAATCAATGCTTACTACTTGAAGGTTTAATACATCAACAAAGCTTTGAACAAGGTTATCAAAGTCAAAGATTGAATAACAATAATATATAATGGAGTAAACATAATATACATGCGAAGCGCTATAGAAGAGTTGAAACAATCTTCCTTGAATCATTGTATTAGAACAATATATGCTTTGAATAATAGTTAGGAAAGTAAAACTCGCTCGATGTAACGAATTAGGTTACGTAAGCTTGTACAAACATATTCAAGATAGATTAGGCTTGCTCAATTACTTGAACAACTATAATATAGGAATGAAAACTTGCATTCGATATGAAAAGAATGAAGTTCGAATGCTTGCTCAATTATAAAGAGATAAGGTTTAGAAACTTGCTCAATAATAACAAGGTAGAGTTAGAAAACTTGCCTTGATTGTAAGCTACACAAATAAAAATAATCTCCAATTATCCTACATATATCATTGAAATCGCAACAACAATTAATCGCATGAATATTAACTTTAGGGTTTAAACCATCATTTAGGTCACAACCCTAACCTAGCACTTAACCACGTAGGTTAAATATACTTCACGAATCTGAAATCTCATTATAAACTAACATAAACCTTATCATTTATATTTAACTTTTGAACACATCACATTTGGCTCATTACATAACTTATTCAAGTAATCATTTACATTCTTTTACACTTTGCATTTCAACACGTTGACATCATTTATTATAGTTTATATTATGTCTCAACATCAATAACATGCATGCTAAACTAACACAAGTCCGATATGCCTGACTTGCAAACAAGCAGACCTCACTATCTCAGTTCAGGGTGTGGCACAGCTGCGCCACACTTAGGCTTGGGACCGGCGCAGCTGTGCCATTTTTTTGCCTTGGCACAGGCGCAATTGCACGGTGTTCAAACAGACGCAGAGACAGCAATGAACAGTAGCCGTTTTAGCCCAACAAACATAAATTTCACCCATCAAATGGTGAAATTAGCACATCCAACTTATATAAAACTAACACATACATGTTTCCTCACATATTCATTAACTTAGAACAATTAAACATCAAATTAAACTATTTTAATTCCTTAAATTTCATGTTTTCTCATGAAAACTCTATTTTTGATAGTCTGTCCAGAAATCATCACTGTGAACTCATTACTTGACTAAATCATTCCAATCAAATTATGTTATGTTCGTATTTCAGTGAACTACCATATACAAGCGTTAATTTACAGATTACTACACACATTGGACAAGAAATTTGGTACTTTCTAAGGCTATATCACATGAACATAAACACTGTTATTTTCCTTTTCTTCCTACAACCAATTTCTCATGAATTTGATCATTGATACAACACGCATACGAGATAATTAACAGATTCTACAACATAATACACACCATATACATAACGCTTGAACAACAAATCCACAAAAACCAGTTTACAGAGAATAGAAAATAACAAGTCTGAGAATTAGAATTAGTTATACTTAAATATTTGATTATTGGCTAGCAAAAGATGGTGACTAGGTTTAGCAATCCTCTCATTCCTCTTGAAATCTCAGAACAATCTCTCACGCTCTCACTCTCAATCTCCTCTGCAATTCTCTCTTCCTCTATTTTCTTTCTATGCTAATAAGCCTTAGAAAATAATGCGTAGAGTTATAAACTGACTCCCACGCTCTCTTTCCGTTAAGGAAAACAAAGGACGCCAGTAAAAATAAGCCAAAGGCCATAAGGCCCTGTTTGGCTAACACATAAATCCCATAACTAAATTATTTAAATAATATTTATATTATATAGTTACACTTGTCACACATGCAACCATTAAATAGCTTATATTAATAATAATAATCTTATTATCATTATACTTATAATTAATAAATAATTATATATCTAATTTAATTAATAAATTAGACATATCACTTTATTTAATTTATTTATTTCCGTTAAATTAAATAATTAATTTAATTAACATTAATTATTTTCTTAAATTAAACAATTGATTTAACTTAATTATTTTCTTAAATTAAATCCTTGAGATAAAATTATCAATACAGAATTTAATTAACATTAATCAATTTAGCTACTAAATTAATTCATGACAATTCATCAAATATTTATTTTCCTCAATAAATAAATTATTTAAAATATTTATTTAATTCCATAAATATTTAAATTAAATTACAAATTTCTCGATTGTTACATCCTTCCCTCCTTAAAAGGATTTTGTTCCCAGAATCACAACTCAAAAAATTTATTCGTTACATTCTTCCCTCCTTAAAAAGATTGTCCCCAGAATCGTTATACAAAATCAAGCAAACAACTGAGGACAAGTTCCCCAGAATCAACGCTTTCAAGTTCCCACGTAGCTTCTTCAGCATTGTGGTTACTCCAGATTACCTTAACAAAAGGTATCACCTTATTCCTCAGTACTTGCTCTTTTCTGTCAACAATTTGAACAGAGACTTCTTCATAGGACAAATCTTTCTCAAACTGTAAGGGCTCATATTCGATAACATGTTTATAGTCAGGCTTATATGGTCTCAATACCGAAACATGGAAAACATTATGAATATGCTCTAACTCCGGAGGTAAGGCTACCTTGTACGCCACTTCGCCAACTCGTCGAAGCACTTTAAAAAGTCCAATAAATCTAGGGCTCAATTTCCCTTTCTTGCCAAATATGATTTTCCCCTTCCACGGAGACACTTTCAAGAAAACATAACTACCGACATCGAATTCTCGATTTTGTCGATGTTGATCAAAGATATTTCTTACGCTTCATCTTGTCTTTCGCTATCAATCTTGCTCGAATTACTTTGATGATCTCGACAGTCTGTTGTACCAATTCTGGACCCAATAACTGACGTTCACCAACCTCGTCCCAGCATAACGGAGTTCTGCATTTCCTTCCCTATAACGCTTCGTAAGGCGGCATGCCAATACTCGCGTGATAGCTATTATTATAAGCAAATTCCACCAATGGTAAATGGTCATCCCAATTTCCCTTGAAATCCATGATACATGCTCTGAGCATATCCTCTAGTGTTTGGATAGTTCTCTCACTTTGTCCATCGGTCTAAGGATGGTACGCTATGGTCATTCTCAACTGTGTCCCTAAACATTCTTGTAATCGTTTCTAGAAATTAGATGTGAAACTTGGATCTCTGTCTGATACAATGGACACGGGTACACCGTGTCTTGACACAATTTCCTTCACGTACAGCTTTGCTAGCCGATCTAGTGTAAACCGAATCTTAATTGGAAAAAAGTGTGTCGACTTCGTTAGTCGATCAACAATCACCCAAATGGCATCATACCCTTGCTAAGTCGTTGGAAGGCCTACCACAAAATCCATTGTGATATGCTCCCATTTCCATTTTGGTATCTCCAACGGTTGTAACAATCCACTTGGCCTTTGATGTTCAGCTTTGACTTTCTGACACGTTAAGCATTTCGCCACACATTCAGCCACATCCCTCTCCATATTCGGCCACCAAAAATTATGCTTAAGATCCTGGTACATCTTTGTACTCCCAGGGTGAATTAAATATCGAGAGTTGTGAGCTTCATTCAAAATTTTTTCTTTAACTTCTGGTACTAGCGGAACCCAAATCCTCCCTTCGAATCGAAGTAATCCTTCCGAATCAATTTTGAATTTGTTTTCCTCACCTTCAGATATCTTTTGTTTTATCTTTTCGCAGTCTTCATCCTGAGGTTGTGCATTCTTCACCACATCCACTAACGTTGAACTATTTCCCATCTGGAATAACTTTTCATCAGATTTTGTCGGATATTTAATTTCCAACTCTATCTTAGCCATTTCTGACACTAACTTTTCTTGATCAATTAACATCATTAACTTCTCTCGTCCCATCCTACTTAAGGCATCAGCAACAACATTCGCCTTTCCGGGATGATAGAAAATCTCACAATCATAATCTTTGATCAGCTCCAACCATCTTCTTTGTCGCATGTTCAAATCTTTTTGTGTAAAGATATACTTCAGACTTTTATGGTCGGTATATATCTCACACCTCTCTCCATAAAGATAATGTCTCCAAATTTTCAGGGGAAATACCACTACTGCCAACTCTAAGTCATGAGTTAGATACCCCTTCTCATAATCTTTCAACTGACGTGATGCATACGCAATAATTCTGCCGTTTTGCATAAGCACACAGCCTAGTCCTTTATGTGATGCGTCACTATACACCACAAATTCCCTATATCATCAGGCAATGACAACACAGGTGCATAACTCAATCTCTTCTTCAATTCTCGAAAACTCTCTTCGCACTTCTCTGTCCAAATAAACTTAACCGCTTTTCTAGTTAAATTTGTCAACAGAGTCGCGATTTTGGAAAAGTCTTGAATAAAACGCCTGTAGTAAACCGTCAATCCTAAGAAACTCCTCACTTCTGACAGTGTCTTTGGCTGATCCCAGTTTATTACAGCTTCCACTTTTGATGGATCTACCGAAATTCCGTCCTTATCAATAACGTGCCCGAGAAACTGTACATCGTTCCAACCAAAATTCACACTTTGAGAACTTAGTGTACAACTTCTCTTTTCTCAACATCTCCAACATCAATCTCAAGTGTTCAATATGTTCCTCTTTGGTTTTAGAATATACCAATATATCATAAATAAACACCACCATAAATTTGTCTAAGAATGGTTTAAACACCCTGTTCATCAAGTCCATGAACGCTGCAGGTGTGTTGGTTAAACCAAAAGACATAACCAGAAACTCGTAATGACCATACCGAGTTTTGAACATTATCTTTGGTACATCCTCCGGTGTGAGACCCCAGATTTTATCAATAAAGATTTAAATTTTGTCGAAATAATTTTTTAATATTATGGTGTGAATTTGAGATAATATTATAGTTGTGGGTAGTATTTATAAATTTTGCAAAGTATGCAAGTTGTTCTATTATATTCGATTGGTCGGAGAATATTCGGTTTAGCAAGGAATATTCGTACAACGGCTCAATCATTGGTGGACCCACAACAATGTAATTATTATTCGGATTGAGAAAACGACAAAAATATTTTATTGAAATAACGGTGGAAGTTTTACCGTTGATCTTTGTTGAACTACTCGATAGTAAAAAATAAAGAATACGTGTGGTTGCATAGTAGCATTACGGTATTGATTATTGATGCTTATGTGAGAAGTCACTCGGTTTGATTCCATTATTGTCGATTAATAATATGAATTATTATAGTGATAATGACATTTTGTTTTATTCAGTATTATTAACGTAATAAAAGCGAAACATCTTTTTATATAAAAATGAATACTTTATTAAAGTTATTCTATAAATAGAATATATTATATTTTATTATGCATAGTGATGCATAGTGTTTTGCATAGTATTTTGTATAGTGTTGCATAGTGTTTGCATAGTAAAATGTTTTTATATAAATAGAATATATGATATTTTATTTAAAAGATTTTGCTTTAAATATGGATTTGTTAGATTAAAGTAAATCAATCTGGACAGATAGTTCATGGATTAATTACTATGCATTCTATTTTTCTATAAATAGAAGCTCATTCCTTCATTATTTTCTTACTTAATTCACTTTGAAACTCTAGAGAGAGAGAAATTATAGAGAGAAGCTATAGAGAGAAAATCTATAAAAGAAAGAAGAAGAGTATTCTAGTACTTCACTACTTTGATATCCAGTGTCTTTTACGGTAAGGGGTATTATTTGTTGTACTCGTAAGGGGTGTTATTCTTTCTTATTCATGAAGAGAACTTCTGTTATTCCATTCATTATTATTCTGTTGGAATAACCTGTAAAAGTGGCATACCCTATACATAACTTTGATCTGTGGCATACCCTATACTTGGTGAAATCCTTATATTATTCCATTTCTTATTTATTCATTGGAATAATCAGATATCTGTGGAATCCCTATACTTGGTGATCTTCTTCGTTATTCCATTCTTTATTATTCATTGGAATATCACATGCATGTTTTACATCGGACTGGTTCCATTGTTTATTATTCGCATTTATTATTACATTGGAATATCACATGCGTGTGTTTTACACAGGACTGGTTCCATTGTTTATTATTGGCATTTATTATTACATTGGATCATCACATCGATTGTGAATTTCACGACCGGTTCCGTTATTATTATTCTATTGGAATAAACCTTTATCACGCAATCACCGCATGCATGGTGATTTCTTTTGTTATTCCATTCTTTATTATACCCGGTTAGTTAAAACTTTGACTTTATACTCCATGAAATTAGTAGAATATCTTTGATATTTGCATTTCATCCAAAGATATCTTTTCATGGAAATATTCTTACGAGTATTCTTGAATTTTACTATACAAAAGCAAAGATCATGTTGACAATTTGGGACGTTAATAATTCTCGGATTAAATAATTCTTGAACTTGTTTTATTGAATTATTATGTCATTATCATCATCCTCATGTTATATTATGTTATCTTTGGCTTACGTGCATAGATGAACTTAGTATGATTATGACCAGGGATCATTCGGTATAATCATGGCTTGATATAAATGATGTGACAAAAGTCCTCAATGGCTTGTAATGCAGTGATGGATAGTTTTTGGTATGATTATGACCAGGGGTGATTCGGTATAGTCATGACCATTGATAATTTGATGAAAATCCTTGACCGTGGTATGGGGATGATTAGATATTGTGGTTTATTCATTAAACCGAGTCTTAGTGATAAAATTGATGAAAACCTTTTAAATCATAAAAGATAGTAGACTTTATTTTCTACTTGACTCTTTTAATGGATTGCACATTCATTTATGATTAAACTGGTTGTCTATTGTATTTAATCAGTTTAACACTGTTGAAATCTAATGATAATTTATTCTGCATTATCTTAGTCATAATATTTCTTACTGGGCTAGTTGTGCTCACCCTTTCTTTCATTGTTCTCTTCAGGAAATGAGAACGTGAAATGGACTAGTCGAAAAGCGGGAGTGACGGTCCGGATGATAGCATTAGTAGTCCTCACTATTACGTTAGATAGTGTGAAAATAAATTTAATGAGGACTTATTCTGAGAGTGGATATTGTCTAGAAGACAATATTTGTATTTAAGTTTTGTCGTATTGTACACGACAGTTGTATAATTAAGTTGTATTTGATTTATGTACCATGTAAGTGGCGACCCAAGATGGGTGACGTATACCTAATTTTGGGGGCGTCACGGTTGGTATCGAGCTTAGGATATGATCCTGGTACGAGATGTGAGATAAGAACTAGGAGGGAGAGCGGGAATTCCTTAGCTAGTATGACCTACCTAAATTTATTTGGTATTTAATTGGTCCGTAGTATAGGGATAATATATGTTGCATGTCAATTAACCCTTATTTTGTGGCGGTGTTTGAAAATGGCATCCGAGAATGTTGAGAATGGCAATGGTGCACAAGAGGCTGTTGATTCTCCACGGATCAATAATCGGGACAATGTGCAACGGGATGGCAATAATAATCCTCCCGTAAACAACAACACCGATCAATTGATTGAACGACTGATGCGTTTAAGAGGTTTTAGAATTCATGCAACATCAAAGTAAAGCGACTCGTCCAAAACATAGGTGGAAACACGGAAAAACTCTCGGCGGTCACCGCTAAACAATTCAAGGAGCTGGGACCACCGGAGTTTAAGGGAGAGCCAAAACCACTTACGGCGGAAGCATGGATAAAGCATATTACCAAGATATTTGATGTCTTGGGATGCTCCGAGAGCAAAAGCGTTCCTTTTGCCGCCTTTATGTTGCGGAGAGGCGGATTCTTTGGTGGGAATCGGTAAAAGCGTACTTAACTTTCTTTGTCTTGAAGATATCTTGGGAGAAGTTCAGAGTCGCATTCAATGACAAATACTTTCACGAAAGTATTCGCCCACATGAAGGAGGTGGAGTTTATCAAGTTGGAACAAAACAATATGACCGTGTGTCGCAACACGAGGCAAAATTTGCGGAGTTATCACGATTTGAGTCCCACTTGGTGGATAATGAAGAGAGAATGGCGCGAATATTTTTAAGAGGTTTGAAGCGGAGATACATCAACATCTTATTTCTCATAAAGCGTGTTTTTATTCGGATGTTGTAAATAGAGCTCGATTAGTGGAGCGCGATAACGAGTCAACGCTTAACTAAAAGAGAGTAGTAGGCAAAATTATAATACCGGCGAGAGTAGTCATCGAGCGGTGACAACAAGCGTGGAGGAATCAACGGGCGGATATGGTAACCACTTGGTGGTAATCAAGGCCAAAACAATAAGAATGGACATTTCAAGAAAAGGAGATTCAACAATGATGGAAAGACGTCAACACCAGCACCCGTTGTTAAGGAAGGAGAAAGACCACCTATCATATGCTTCAAATGCGGAGGAGAGGGACACATCGGTCGAACTGCGCCATGCCCGTCCAAAGCATGTTATAATTATGGAAGAGAAGGTCACTTAGCTCGATTTTGTGTTTCATCAAAACAAATTCAACTAGGATGGAGGCACCAAAGATCGTCCCCAAACAAACCAAAGCCTAGTAGTTTAAGAGAGAGCGTTTTTTTCTCGTGACGAGGAACCCGAATAAAATTATCACGGGTAAGTTAATCGTAAGCTCTTGCGAAGTCTATACCAGTGTTAGATACCGTTCTACCCACTCTTTTATTTCACCTAGTTGTGTTCAACGTTTAAATTTGACTCAGGAGAAGTTAGACTTTGACTTGTTGGTTGAAACCTCGTTAGTAGGAGCCTTCGTTACCTCCACTGTTTTTTAAATCTTGTTTGATTCAAATAAACACTTTCACGTTACCTGTCGATATTATCTCTTTGAAAATACTTGCCTTTGAGGTAATTTTTGAAAACGATTGATTAACTACTCATCATGCTTTTCGTACGGTTGTTAGCTTTTATATTCATAACCAACTTGTTGTGCGAATTCAAGTAACCAAACTACTAAAGTCAATTATTGTCATATCAAGCCATAAGTAAAGAGCCCCGAACCTTTCGTTGTTGACTTGCTTGTGTGGAATGCACCGAAGCTAGACTTTCTGTAGGCGACATCGTGAATGAAGATGGCAAGTTTATAGGTATCATTGTGAGGTGCTATCTAGGTTAGGGGATAGAAGTCACAGTTGGTATCAATGTGACGTACTATCCAAGTCTTGGATGAGATTCACAGTTTTGAATGATATTTCTATTATTAATAAATTTCCTGGCGTATTCTTGAAGACTTCTTAGCCTACTTAGGCGTGAAATCAAATTTTGTATTGATTTCAAAGATACAAAACCCATTTCTTAAACCCTCAAATATTTCTTCAACTAAAATGAACAGTTTACGTGGTTTATGATGAAAGTCATAATAAAAGCATTGGACTAATGAAAATCATGGGTATTCAAGGTATTAGTAAGTTTTATGATGAGTTATGTTGGTTAGTATGTGAAAACATGAAAGTTTCTTAGAATCACAAAGAGTTGAAAATCAGATTTTGGTGAAAAACGTAACATGAAATTCAATTGACCATATCTCCTATTATATTTTGAATTTTTGAGTGTGGTCAAGTCCTAGAGTTAGATCTATGAGTTACCTAACTAATCCAAGTGGAATTACTAGAAAAGGTGTTGTAGATTTTTGTGTGGACAGATTTTAGCAAAGGAGTGCAAAGCTGCAAAAAACCGAAAAAGTTGCGCCATGATTTTAGAGGGCTGTTTCGGCCACTTAAATTATGAGAAAAATTCTGGCCTTTTGGGACATAAAGTTATATGGTATAAAGTACCTCCTGTCCAAAAATGAGCTCATTCTCGACTTAAAATGAGCAAGTTATGACTATTTCAATATTTAGGTTTTTAAATGACAAAAAGCGCTATAACCTTAGGAGTTCTATAACTCCGATGACCATGAAATTTAAACTAGAAGCTCACGTTAACATGTGTAAGGTCCTGCCAAGATTTGGGAATTTTTGGAGTTAAACTTGAGGTAGCTAATTTCTTAAGGAATTAATTAGAAATTAATTTTTGAAAAATAGTAAATGAATTTTAAAAATTCTGAGAAAAATATATTTTCATTATGGGACTATATTATGCTAAATCCCAGAAAAGAAATATTTTTGGGACTAATTTGGTATTTTTCATGAAAATAGTTTAGTTACGAACATATGAGTTAAATATGTTATGTGAAGTAACAAAGTTGAAAATAGGATTTTATGGCTAGAGAATCCTATATAGAGTATATGCATATTTTTTGAGAGATTTGATAATTGGTGATGATATCTTATGAGTATGGCATTTTGAATGATTAAATGCATTATATGGTAAAAGCGTAAACAATTGAGATAAATTGTTTATAAATTTAAGAAGTGATTAAAATATTGTTATAATATTAATGATATTAGATTATGAGATTATTAAGTTATTGATAACATGGGGATATTCTTGAATCCGGATAAATTATATTATAAATGTTTAATATTTATCCTTTATCTCATTTGATTGATTCTTTATATCATTATCCTCATGTTTATATTATGTTGAAAGTCATCTGTGGCCCTGTAGTGCATAGATGGACTTGGTATGATTATGACCGAGGATTGTTTAGGTATAATCATGAGTAGTAATTGAAAACACGAATATCCTTGGCCAGTGGTGCATGGATAATTCTTGGTCGTGATACTATTAAGCTGAGTATCAGCATTATTGGTTTTACAGTTGTATATCTTTGGCCTGTAGTACAAAGATGAATTGTTAATGAATATCTTTGGCCGGATTGCAAAAATGAATTTAATGTTTTCAACGATAAAGGTATTCAAGGTATCCTCATCTCTTTATCATATCAGGTACGTACCCTAATTTCGAGGGAGAAATTTCATAAGGAGGGGAGATTGTGAGACCCCAGATTTTATCAATAAAGATTTAAATTTTGTCGAAATAATTTTTTAATATTATGGTGTGAATTTGAGATAATATTATAGTTGTGGGTAGTATTTATAAATTTTGCAAAGTGTGCAAGTGGTTATATTATATTCGATTGGTCGGGGAATATTCGGTTTAGCAAGGAATATTCGTACAACGGCTCAATCATTGGTGGACCCTAATAAATTATTATCGGATCGAGAAAACGACAAAAATATTTTATTGAAATAACGGCGGAAGTTTTACCGTTGATCTTGTTGAACTACTCTAGTAGTAAAAATGCGAATCACGTGTGGTTGCGTAGTAGAAGACACGGTATTGATTATTGATGCTTATGTGAGAAGTCACTCGGTTTGATTCCATTATTGTCGATTAATAATATGAATTATTATAGCGATAATGACGTTTTGTTTTATTCAGTATTATTAACGTAATAAAATAGAAACATCTTTTATATAAAATGAATACTTTATTAAAGTTATTCTATAAATAGAATATATTATATTTTATTATGCATAGTGTTGCATAGTGTTTTGCATAGTATTTTGCATAGTGTTGCATAGTGTTTGCATAGTAAAATGTTTTTATATAAATAGAATATATGATATTTTATTTAAAAGATTTTGCTTTCAATATGGATAGTTAGATTAAAGTAAATCAATGCAGATAGTTCATGGATTAATTACTATGCATTCTATTTTTCTATAAATAGAAGCTCATTCCTTCATTATTTTCTTCTTAATTCACTAAAACTCTAGAGAGAGAAATTATAGAGAGAAGCTATAGAAAAGAGAAAGAAGAAGAGTATTCTAGTACTTCACTACTTTGATATCCAAAGTGTCTTTTACGGTAAGGGTATTATTTGTTGTAATTCGTAAGGGGTGTTATTCTTTCTTATTCATGAAGAGAACTTACATTATTCCATTCATTATTATTACATTGGAATAACTTTAAAAGTGGCATACCCTATACATAACTTTGTATCTGTGACATACCTATACTTGGTGAAATCCTTATATTATTCCATTCTTATTTATTCATTGGAATAACTCAGATACATGCCGAATCCCCTATACTTGGTGATCTTCTTACGTTATTCCATTCTTTATTATTACATTGGAATATCACATATCGTGTGTTTTACATCGGACTGGTTCCATTGTTTATTATTCCGCATTTATTATTACATTTGGAATATCACATGCATGTGTTTTACAGGACTGGTTCCATTGTTTATTATTCAACATTTATTATTACATTTGGATCATCGTGATTGTGAATTTCACGACTGGTTCCGTTATTATTATTTCTATTGGAATAACACATACATCTGCAAGCACCGCATGCATGGTGATTTCTTTTGTTATTCCATTCTTTATTATACCCGGTTGGTTAAAACTTTGACTTTATACTCCATGAAATTAGTAGAATATCTTTGATATTTGCGTTTCATCCGATATCTTTTCATGGAAATATTCTTCCGAGTATTCTTGAATTTTACTATACAAAACAAAGATATCATGTTGACAATTTGGAAGTTAATAATTCTGGATTAAATAATTCTTGAACTTGTTTTATTGAATTATTATGTCATTGTCATCATCCTCATGTTATATTATGTTATCTTTGGCTTACGATGCATAGATGAACTTAGTATGATTATGACCGAGGATCTTTTCGGTATAATCATGGCTTGATATAAATGATGTGACAAAAGTCCTCGGTGGTTTGTAATGCGATGATGGATAGTTTTTGGTATGATTATGACCGAGGGGTGATTCGGTATAGTCATGACCATTGATAATTTGATGAAAATCCTTGACCGTGGTAGTGCGAGGATGATTAGATATTGTGGTTTATTCATTAAAGCGAGTCTTAGTGATAAAAATTGATGAAAACCTTTTAAATCATAAAAGATAGTAGACTTTATTTTCTACTTCACTCTTTTAATGGATTGCACATTCATTGCGCAGATTAAACCTGGTTGTCTATTGTATTTTATCAATTTAACATCATTGAAGGCTAATGATAATTTATTTCGCATTATCTTAGTCATAATATTTCTTCTTGGGCTAGTTGAGCTCACCCCTTTCTTTCATTGTTCTCTTTGAAATGAGAGCGTGGCGGGACTAGTCGGAAAATGGAGTGACGGTCCAGATGATAGCATTAGTAGTCCTCACTATTCTGTTAGATAATGTGACAATAAATTTAATGAGGACTTATTCTGAGAGTGGATATTGTCTAGAAGACAATATTTGTATTTAAGTTTTGTCGTATTGTACACGACAGTTGTATAATTAAGTTGTATTTGATTTATGTACCATGTATGTGGCGACCCAAGATGGGTGACGTATACCTAAATTTGGGGGCGTCACATCCGGCCTCCCTTCAACTGATCGAACAGGTCATTGATCCTAGGCAATGGATACTTGTTTTTAATCGTGACCTTATTCAAGCAGAGCCGCATCGATCCGTCTTTTTTTTTAACAAACAACACCGGTGTTCCCCATGAAAAAACACTTGGCTGAATATATTTCTTGTCAAGCAATTCTTGCAATTGCACCATCAACTCTTTCATTTCTACCGGGGCCATTCTGTATGGTGCTTTAGATATCGGGGCCATTCCTGGTATTAAGTCAATCACGAACTCGATTTGTTGATCCGGTGGAAGACCCGGAAAATCATCTAGAAATACATCTGCAAAATCTCTTATGATCGGTATCTCTTCTAACCACGCATTCTTCTTCTGCGTATAAACTATATAGGCTAGGTATCCTACACATCCTTGTTTCAACAACTTTTTGGCTTGCATCACCGTCAAACAACTTACTTGTCGAGGTGATTTGCTGCCAAAGAACACAACCTTTGAAGGAGTCATAAGGTTAACTCACTTCTTTTGAAAATCAATTACTGCTCCGTAATTGAATAACCAATCCATTCCCGGTATAACATCTAATTCACCAAGTCTAATTGGTATCAGATCTACCATCATCTCGTGACCTTTTATAACCACTCCACAATTCTTATATATAAATCTAACAGGAATCACTTCCCTATTCGCAATCTCTATACTTAAGGGAAATTCTAATTCTTCCTGAGGAAAATCTAAGTTATGAGCAAATTCATCGGATATAAATGAAAAAGTAGCACTCGAATCAAATAGTACATAAGCATTAATACCATTAATCGGAATGATACCTGACACCACATCCTTAGACTGTACAGCATCTTGCACGGTCATATTGAAAGTCCTCGCAGTAGGTTGGCTTGATTGAGCTGGTCCAGTGATAGTCAATGCACCACAATCGTTGTTGTTTCCTTTTCCGCCACTTGCACTTCCTATTGGCTTTTTAGGGCAATCACGACCCATGTGATCCTTCGAACCGCAGGTAAAGCATACTCCTTTCTTCAGACTAAAACAGTTCGGTGCAATGTGTCCCTCCTGGCCACAGTTGAAACACACTCGTTTTCCCTTCAAACATACCCCAATATGGTTCTTCCCGCACGTTGCACAAGCCTCAAACTTTTTCTTCTGCCGATTCCCTTGTTGTCCTCCCGCAGTCGAATTCTCGCTCCATTTCCTCTTCTAATTATTACTTCCAACGTTATTTCCACCCGCCTTATTCTCATTGTCACTCTTCCTCTTCTTTTGTTCTTGGTTATTCTTGGTCAAAGCATGGCTTCTGTTAGTTCCCAATAGGCACAATATAAATCTAGAAAGGGGGGTTGAATAGATCCTTAGAATTTCAAAATACTTTTACTCTATTAAGTTGTATTGCTCATTAAGTAGCTCATGACAAACTTAAGAATCTTTTCAAGCACAGCGGAATAAGTAAAAGATCCTCATCATTGATATATTCATAATCACACATACATTGTTAGTAGAGTTACTTGATGATAGCGGTTAAAACATACATAGCGATTATAGTAGGTTAATGTACATAATGTAAATGACATAAAGTAAAAGACACAAGGGGTTTTAAGTGGTTCGGAGACTCAAGCTCCTAATCCGATCTTTACGCTTTCAACTATGAGATTTCCACTAAGGAAGGCGGCACCACGAATCACTAAGATTCCTTTAAGGCCATGACCTTGGGACTTGATTCACTAAAGAGCTGACCTTCTTCACTAAGAACTCTTCAAGGCCAGCACCCTTGGAACTTCTCTAGTTCCCTAGGAACTCTTCAAGCTCAGCAGGCTTGGAACTTCATTTAGTCCCTCAGGACAAGGACCCCTCAAGCCCTGGCTTCTTGTTGTAATAGTTGTTGTTGTTGTTGGTGCTGAGCTGCTAAGATGTCATTAGGCTCTGAACATCTTCTGTACTTAGCAGCTTAGTGTGATCCTCTTTGTTTTCAACTTCGAGTCCGGACCACATCTTCTTTGGTGCAGCTGATCTTCACTCTTTTCTGCTCATCTTCATCTGGTATCAGATGTGCACCATTCACCATCTGGGTTTGCTAAGTCTCTGTGCTTTTAGTAGACTTTGTCTGGCACTTAGCAATCCCTGAACCCTTCTTGAATACTTTGCAGACATGGTTCTGTACTTGTTCATTTTTAGCTTTCGGTTCATGGTGATTCGTAGAGTGGCTCTCTTGATCTTCTTTGTACTTAGCCACTTTCCTGAATGTTATCTTCTTGGCTTTCTCGGCTCTCAGCTTGGATGCCATCTTCAGTGGCATTCTCATCTTTGTTGAGTGAAGCTTCGATCTGTTTGATTCCTTCTTCAAAGCTGCTTCACTCCTACCTTGATAGTCTCACTGTCATTGAGACTTGTTCTATGGATCTTTGGTGGAACTCGTAGAGTCAATAATAGCATTCACCAACTCAACAATTTTGCAACTACACAATCATCAGTAACTCTTGATCTTTGAATCTCTGTTGATTTATACTGCTTCCCAATCTTCCCGTTGAAAAGCAGCCGTTGAAAGCTATTCAAATTTCTTCCAGATCTCGAGTTATTTGGTGCAGACTGCAGATGTGACATGACATCTTTTTCTGACTTCCTGACACTGCAGTCTACTGTTTCACCAACCCCATCAGAGATGTCACTTTCATGTCTTGGGCAGGTAGTCAGCTTTTATCTCTTACTTCTGATTTCTAAATTAGAGGTTGTCCTTTTGCATTGATGCTCTCAATAAGCTTTATTTGAATATCAATCTTCAGATTGAGCCATTGCCAATGCCTCAATCTTTAGTTGTTCGAACTCTACGATTCTTATGCATACTTTCTTGGACTTGATCGTAGTGTCTTGTTTGACTTGCTTTTTGATGTGTAGAATTAAGACTAGGATCTTGAAGAGTGTTCATTAGATCTCCAATCTGGAAAACCTCTTCCTTCTCTTGTGTAATGCTTTGATACTTCTGTTTGCCTCGACTGCTCTTAGATACTGATGGCTCGATTCCTTGCTCTGGCCTTTTCTGAATAATAAGACATTTCAGATTTGTGGCGTGTCCAGCTCGCTTTCTCCTTGTGATCTCCCGTTCACTTATCATCAATGGACTGACCCAATGCTTAATCACTTTAGCCTTGTTATTCAAAGGCTGACCAGTATCTCAGTGTGTACTCCATCAGTTCCTTTTTCATTTAGCAAACACTACGATCTTGGTTACTTCCAAGAACGTTGTCGTCTTCTACTTGGCAACTCTTGCATGTCTTGACTTTCCTTAATCGACTATTGAAGTCTTCTTATGATCATCTTGTGGAAGACTTCATCTCTAATGGCTTCACAACTCAATCTTGATCTTTGATTAGGTTGGTGCTTAGATCTTACGTTAGCTTGCATGCCATTCGTTGAGTGCTCTCTCGGGTTTCCTTGGTGGGACGATATCTATATGCGAGTGCTGACGGAGAGGCTTCATTCTTTTGGATATTCAGGAGTGCTCATTTGTTGAGAATCGTATTTTCTCTCTGATTACGCCTTGGCATTGTGAGCACATCTGTTGAGGTCTTAGTTACGCACTCTATGATTGACTTTGGTTGTGCGAGACACTACGACTCGAGATCGAGATCTTGACACTCTACGATTTCTGTCGTTGTGCTTGTTGTCTTCATCTGATCTTGCTCGACTACGATCTCTGCCTCTGGTATGATTAGTAGACTCTACGACTCTAAGTGTAGTCCATGATTCTTGACTTAGCTTTGGCAAATACTCGGTAGGCTCGTAGGCAGGATGTCTCTACGATTCTGAACATGACTTCCTCAGCAGACTACAGCCCTAAGAAAGTTCTCCTCGACACACTACGATCCTTCCTCGTCTCTCCTGGAAGTCTACGAACTCCGAGCTCTACTATCTTGCAGACTACGATTCTGCCTCGATAGTTCTCAAGTTTTCCTTGACTCTCCTGGAAGACTACGATTTCTGGTGCAATGCTCGACGATCAGACAAGCCTATCTATTACATCATAAGATCAACCTAACATGCTTGATCTTTCTATATTTATAGTCCTTGTACATCATTTCTTTTTAAGGACTTTACAAAGATGTTTTGCTTATATAGGATCTGTTAGGTTTGTAATATTCATGAACGCAATCAAATTGCAAAATTAAGCGGAAACGTGTAAAATCAGAGTTTAAAAATTTTACAAACCATATACCCGGATCACCCTTTATGCACAATTATTAATTAAACGAAAATATGAAGGACAAGAATCATACCCTTGAAAATCTGAGCTTCCTCAGGTACAAGTTCACCTCCAATCTTTTTCGCGTTCAACTTGAATCCACCGGGTTTGGTTCCTTCCTTTGATCAACGTTAGCCACCCAAGTGTTTGGCCTCTAGAGGTGATCCACCAAGGAAGAAGAAGAATTCAAGAAGATGGGTGGTTGGCTAAACCCTAGTTTTTCTATCTCTATAGAAAAGGAGCGTACTCTCCAACTTTTGGAATTACATATCTTTCGATATATGATATAAGACTCCTCTTATAAAGATATAAGGTAACCTTATTTAATAAAATAAGGTATTATTTAATTAAACTCTTTTAATTAAATGGGCTCCCCTAATCTTATTAGGGATAATTAATTAAACTCCTTTAACTAATTTTCCTCCTAATCCTATTAGGAATAAATGAGAGTACTTATATTAAATTAATTTCTAAACTCTTTAGAAATCAAAATAATAATAATAATTGTAATAATATTAATAAGACTCCTCTTATTAATTTATATTTAATATTTTAAAATATTAAATAATAAATATTAAGCTATTTAATTTATTCTATCACCATAGATTAAATTAAATATACATAACATATTATTACGATTATGCCATTAACTTCTTAAATAATTATTCTTCCTTTTATGGTGTGACCCTTTAGGTTCTCCATATTAAACAGGTTGTGAATAAATCAATTAGAACAATTCTAATCTTATTTAAATAAATAAATTAAACAATTAATTTATTTAAATAAATAATATTTATTCTACAATAGGATAAGTCTCCTAGCGATCAACGACTTTCCGAGATAATATAGATTTCAACATTAATCATAAAAGAACCTTTGAGTAAATAGTTCTTAAAATGACAATTCAATCCTTCCACCATACAATGTCCCAATTAAATATAAGACATGAAATTCTTGTCAAGTCTTATTTTATTTAATTATATGTATTTCGACTCTTAAATGCACAACTCAAATAATGCAAATTAGAAACTCCTTTCTAATTTCATTACGCCTTTTGCCAAGGACTCTTTGGGTTGTCATTTATCGAATCACATAGGACATTTCTCTTCTTTTAATAGAAGTGGTAGATTCTTTATTGATCATACATTATCTCCATGTACAACTTATTATACCCAAGCATACCCTTTGATATACCCTAAGGGTCTTAAGGAATAAGTCAAAGTATAACTCATCATACACAAGATACTATGATGATCTCAAGTCCAAGGATCACTTGTACTACTATCACTACAGGAATTCCTATTGACAGGCAAGTAAAACTCCATTAGGTATTCCTTAGCGACCAACGTTCAGTTAACTTATTCTCTAATAAGCACCTACATACTTGCTTTAGTGTCTCCACACAAATAATCATGAGATCAATCATTCTCATCCAATGAGCAAGCAACGTATGTACCAATCTATCCGGATTTACTAATCCCCAATTTAGTAATCCAACGATTGGGAACTATTTTAGTTTTAAGCTTTCTAAGAATTTAGATCTCATTAGAATGATCATCATCATTATTCTAAAAGCATTGCTTAAAACTATGGGTTTATCACATATTATAAAAGCGACATCATGTAGATAATTAAAAGCCTTTAATAAATTAATACTTTTTATTAATAAATGAATAAGATTGTTACAAAGTATATGCTTTATCATCAAACATAATTGGCTTGTGTGCATACTACTTTCAATCTCCCACTTGCACTAAAGCCAATCGTCATGGTATCTCATACTCTTCTTCTCTAAGTGACGATTATCCTGTAACATTGGATAAGCTTTAGTTAATGGATATGTAATGTTTTTCATGAGAGTCCACTATCTCTATAGTGATTTTCATCTTTCAATAATTCTAATAATCAAATGAAAGTGCCACAACATATGTTTAGATCCAAGATGAGACTTAGGAACTATTCCTAGTTACGTAATGAACTTTTAATCCAAACAATCAACTTGCGACTTCATTTATAGCTATATACTTTGTCTTTATCACTAAACCAAAGAACTCTTTTTTCATTTGGAACCTTTCAATTCAACTGCACCCTTGCCCAAGGTAACCCTTTACCTTAAAGTGGATTTTGATCGTCTTGGTGCATCGAAAAACTTGAGTCATTAAGCCCTCTAGTTTTAATTAAGACCCACCATGAATATGATCACATCCTTAGTCTTGGGTTAAGCACTTTAAGATGTTTTCAGCGACTCATAGTGAACTTCTCCATAATATATTTGATCAACATCGGGTCTCGTACATTTCATTGCATGCATGATTGTCACTCATGCGACCTCTCTTTCAGAGTGCGTGGGGACTATTAGAGAGATACACTCCATGGCTCATCAACATGAGACATCTCTTAGATTTTTTGCCATGCTAAGCGACTTTAGCATCAAATGAATATCGTTCCTTGGGTTAAGTCGAGCATCCTTTTAAATCTATCTATATAGATTTATGTCCCCAATTAAGATACTCTTCCAAATCATTCATGGAGGAATGTTTTAGACAACTTTATCTTTCTTGATTGTAGCATTGGTATGTCATTCCTTATCCGTAATATATCAACATATAATACTAGAAATTTCACGGAGCGCCCCAATTGACCCTTTTGTACACTAGAACTCTTACCTCATCGTATGTAAGCTGGATCATCATCTTCTATGATGTGTACCTCATCATCATAAATCTCATGATGAATCCATACCTCCTAGGTATCTTTGGTACTATTCAGATTTACGATTAGGTTGTGGTACAATAGGTTCATCTCTGTGTTCCTCTTATTTGACTTATAGTATTTTGTGGTTCTTGAACTCTTCAAGATTTATTATTCTCCCACTAGCCCCTTCAATAATAAACACCTTTATCTTAGAAAGGCGTGTTTCATAACAAACACCTTTTGCTAAGTAGGATTATAGAACATATACCCTAAACTTACTTTAGGATGTCCCACAAATTGTACTTGTCAAATCTTGTCCCAAACTTATCCTTTGAAACATTTTCACAGAAGTTGGACAACCCCTTAACTTAACATACTTAAGATTAGGAATCCTCCCTGTCCATAACTTTTATGGAGTCTTGAGGCCGGATTTTGAGGTTACCTTTTCCGTAGATATACAGCCATTTCTAGGACATGACCCTAGAAGAATAATGGAATGTCGATAAAATCATTATGGACCGTACCATGTCCAACAAGGTACAATTTTTCTTTTAAGATACATCAATCAATTATTGTGTATCAAGAGGCGTCCATTGTGAGAAAACCATTTGAGATGATCTAAAAACTTATTGCACAAGTATTTATTCCTTGATCTAATCAAAGAATCTTAATACTTTGCCAATTTGTTTCACTTCTGAATTCTTTGAATCTTTCAAATAATTCACACTTGTATTTCAATAAATACATACATTCAACTCTTTGAATGATCATCTCCTTTTCTTATACTAGTTTGTTCAATTTACAAAATAATTTTTTCACGTAAGTCAAGTATACAAAATTTATTAAGTAATCTTTCAGTTCTATACGAAACATTATTATTATAAATAGAACAACAATTATTCTTAATTATAATACCAAAAATTTTATTGTCAACAATAAAATGGAAATAATGTTTCTAACAAGAATTGGAATACAATAACAACTTATTGACTTAATAGATTTGCGTGTAGCATTGCTAAACTATAAGTTTCTATGGCTAATATGGCAACCTTTGTTACATTTCCGCATACATAGAATTACTTATATTTGTTTAGCTTTCTACTTCTATTTGGTCCTTCATAAATCTATATTTATGATAACCAAAGTCGGTATCCAATACCCAAGTAGAACCTTGACTTAAAGAAAATTTATTTTAAATTATGAACAAAATTGTATTTGTAACTGAAACTTCACTAAGCTTCTTTTGGTTAGCTCTGCAAGATGCTTCTCGCAGTTTCTTTCCAGTGTCCAGGCTTATTGCAGTGGAAGCAAGCTCCTTTGCTATCCGTATCAGTTTTGTTCTTATTATCCTTTGTTTATGCCTTTCTATTTACCTTCTTTGAATCGTTCTTCTTTTCAGAAGATCCTTTGGCCCCTACCAGTAAGACATGGTCTTTCTTGGTTGGAAAGTGACTCTCATCATTTTTCAACATGTTAAGCAAATCAATGAAGCTGATATCTAGCTTGTTTATATGAAAAATTCACAACAATTGTGATAGGAGTCCGGGAGTGAGTGCAAGATCAAATCTTGGCTCAACTCTCCATCCATGACAAAACCCGTTGTCCTAATTGATCAATCAAATTGATAATGTGAAGGACTTTTATCTCATCATTGTGAAAGTGTCACTCTGGTCATTCTAGATCGGAAGAGCTCGTTAGATATCTCGATATCTATCGGTCCTACTTTCCTCACCATCAACCGCTTGATGTGCGGGAATATAGTAGGAGCATCCATAGTTTCAAGTCGATTTGAAGCTCGTTACTCATGGATGCGAGCATGATGCATTGAGCTAATCTGCATCATCTTGCCACTTTCTAAAAGTGACAATCTCTTCCTCGAGAGGCATTGTCGCAACCATTCGAGAGGATAGGCGTATTAAGGACATAAGATAGCTTTTTAGCTATGAGAACTATTCTCAAATTCCTTAACCAATCCGTTTAATTGATTCGGTTAATTTAGCATCTAATATGCTTCATGATGATAGTAATTTTAGACATTGTAAAATTACGTAAATGAATTTGTAATTAACAACATTTTAACATACATTCTTTTTATTAATTACCAAAATAAATTAGGTCTTGTTTTAAATTGGTATCTCCCACTATTTTCTTCAAACTATATTACCTCACTTATATAGTTCGGCAAAATCTAATTAAAGATTTGCTAGTGAGAATAAGGATCCCATTTCAAATGTATATAGCCTTGTGGTGACACAACAAACTATATATAAATAAATAGGTAGACAACTTTTGTCAATTACATCAACTATGCAACTCCTTTTCTTTTGCCTCTTAGATTATTTTGATCAAGTGGTGGCACATCCAAATCAAAATTATCCAAGTTAAGTCCGACCTAGCACTCCATATATTCAAAAAAGAAAAATATCATCCTTGTGGTGACACAACAAAACAATATTGTTCAATTTTCTTTATAATCATCAAATGTGATAAATTAACATCTTAAATACTTAATACTTGCCTTGTGGTGACACAACAAACTCATATTAAATATTTAATACTTTATTAATTTTATCATGCTAGAAGGCGACGTTCGATATTCCAAATATCTTTGAACGCTTAGGACTTAATATAAAAATTTGAGGGGTTTGTTATTAATTTGTCTCATCTCGTTTAGCGCGCATGCACACACATATATATATATATATATATATATATAAAATATGCGTCATATTAATGAACATGCGAAGCATGTTTGCATAATATATAATATATATAGTATAAGCATGCACATATAGAATACTATATTCTACCCGGATTGATTATGGACTTTTTATTCTAGTTTGGTTCACTAGAGCCACCAAGTGAACCAAAAGGTCAAACCCTAGGGGTGCAAGAAATAATATTTAAATATAACTATTACATTTAAACCGGGCTCCATTACAAAACGGATCTTCATGCGCTTCTTGTCCCTTGATCTCCAATTCTTCAAAATAATTCTAACTATTCCTATTACAAAACTATTTAAAATAAATAGAAACCTTGATCGTGATCGAGGGAAGTACATAGGAGGAGATAGAATTTATATTCAGAAAAATTAGAGAAGACGAGGTACGCAGACCCCATTTAATAAAATTCATACATTCATGCATCCAACTAAAATAAAATCCAATCACATTGGTCAATTGTCCATAATCAATCTCATTTATTATCATACATATCACCATATGCATCAATACATAACATTCATCTGATGAATAATAAACATTCAATATATATTGATATCATTTAATGGGCAAATTTAGTTAGTATAAAATCTATTTTTGAATTAAAATAAACTCCTTTATTTTAATCCAAATTTAAATTAAAATAAAACTATTTTATTTTAATTTATCCAATTTTGAATAAAATAAACTATTTTATTTTAATCAAATTATTTAATCAAAATAAACTCCTTTATTTTAATTAATTATGGAATCAAATTCAAGTTAAAAAAATAAAACTCCTTTATTAAAGGAACGCGAATTCTCTTTCTATTCACAAATAAACTCCTTTATTTTGAATAATATGAAATCATATTTCATATCTAAATAAACTCCTTTATTTAAGGAAAGATCGATTCTTTTTCTATTCACAAATAAACTCTTTTATTTTGAATAATATGAAATCTATTTCATATCTAAATAAACTCCTTTATTTAAGGAAATATGAAATCCAATTTTAACTCCAATTAGTTATCATGGAATCTAATTCCAACTCTAATTAGTTAGCATGAAATTTTATTTTAAAATTAAAATAAACTCTTTTATTTTAATATTAAAATAAACCTTTTATTTTAAGATTAAAATAAACCTTTTATTTTAAGATTAAAATAAACTTATTATTTTAATTATAAAATAACTAAGAATATATAATATAATATAATATTATATAACTTTACTAGTTATATATGTATAGATATATATATATATACAACTAAACCTGTTAATCACGTGGAAACCTTTAATATGCATCAGGATCCCTTGATTACTAACATATAATATATATATATTAGAAATTATTAACATGTCATGCCTTTTGAAGAAACATTCAATTTACCCTTGTACCATCGAATCACATGAATAGGAAAAAAAAAATTGTCGATTATTATATTATTCAAATCACGTGAATCAGGAAAAAGAAGAAGTAAGGAATCCTACTCACATCACTGTACCAGCGAAATAAAAAATGGCATTTTTTTTAATTTTATACAACAAAATTATGCCCAATTAAATTGTTCTAAACATATATCAATATACATATTAAATTTGACAATTAATAATTCGCATAAAGGTTTGGCTCTGATACCACTGTTTGGTTTGTAATATTCATGAACGCAATCAAATTGCAAAATTAAGCGGAAACGTGTAAAATCAGAGTTTAAAAATTTTACAAACCATATACCCAGATCACCCTTTATGCACAATTATTAATTAAACGAAAATATGAAGGACAAGAATCATACCCTTGAAGATCCGAACTTCCTCAGGTACAAGTTCACCTCCAATCTTTTTCTCGTTCAACTTGAATCCACCGGGTTTGGTTCCTTCCTTTGATCAACGTTAGCCACCCAAGTGTTTGGGCTCTAGAGGTGATCCACCAAGAAAGAAGAAGAAATCAAGAAGATGGGTGGTTGGCTAAACCTTAGTTTTTCTATCTCTATAGAAAAGGAGCGTACTCTCCAACTTTTGGAATTACATATCTTTCGATATATGATATAAGACTCCTCTTATAAAGATATAAGGTAACCTTATTTAATAAAATAAGGTATTATTTAATTAAACTCTTTTAATTAAATGGGCTCCCTAATCTTATTAGGGATAATTAATTAAACTCCTTTAACTAATTTTCCCTCCTAATCCTATTAGGAATAAATGAGAGTACTTATATTAAATTAATTTCTAAACTCTTTAGAAATCAAAATAATAATAATAATTGTAATAATATTAATAAGACTCCTCTTATTAATTTATATTTAATATTTCTAAAATATTAAATAATAAATATTAAGCTATTTAATTTATTCTATCACCATAGATTAAATTAAATATACATAATATATTATTACGATTATGCCATTAACTTCTTAAATAATTATTCTTCCTTTTTATGGTGTGACCCTTTAGGTTCTCCATATTAAACCAGGTTGTGAATAAATCAATTAGAACAATTCTAATCTTATTTAAATAAATAAATTAAACAATTAATTTATTTAAATAAATAATATTTATTCTCTGATAGGGATAAGTCTCCCTAGCGATCAACGACTTTCCAGATAATATAGATTTCAACATTAATCATAAAAGAACCTTTGAGTAAATAGTTACCGTACAATTCAATCCTTCCACCATATAATGTCCCAATTAAATATAAGACATGGAATTACTGTCAAGTCTTATTTTATTTAATTATATGTATTTCAACTCTTAAATGCACAACTCCAAATAATGCAAATTAGAAACTCCTTTCTAATTTTATTCTACCTTGGCCAAGGACTACTGGGTTGTCATTTATTGAATCACATAGGACATTTCTCTTCTTTTAATAGAAGTGGTAGATTCTTTATTGATCATATATTATCTCCATGTACAACTTATTATACCCAAGCATACCCTTTGATATACCCTAAGGGTCTTAAGGAATAAGTCAAAGTATAACTCATCATACACAAGATACTATGATGATCTCAAGTCCAAGGATCACTTGTACTACTATCACTACAGAATTCTATTGACAAAAAGTAAAACTCCATTAGGTATTCCTTAGCGAGCCACGTTCATTGAACTTATTTTCTAATAAGCACCTACATACTTGCTTTAGTGTCTCCACACAAATGATCATGAGATCAATCATTCTCATCCAATGAGCAAGCAACGTATGTACCAATCTATCCGGATTTACTAATCCCCAATTTAGTAATCCAACGATTGGAAACTATTTTAGTTTTAAGCTTTCTAAGAATTTAGATCTCATTAGAATGATCATCATCATTATTCTAAAAGCATTTCTTAAAACTATGGGTTTATCACATATTATAAAACAGCATCATGTAGATAATTAAAAGCCTTTAATAAATTAATACTTTTTATTAATAAATGAATAAGATTGTTACAAAGTATATGCTTTATCATCAAACATGATTGGCTTGTGTGCATACTACTTTCAGGATCAACCTAACACATTTGATCAATTCATTCTAAGTCCTTGTACATATGTTTCTATTATCTATCAAAGGACTTTACAGCTTTTCTTAATGCAAGCATACTTGCATATTCATTCATATATATATCATAATCAAATCATATATAAATAGGAATATCATTCACATGTTTATTCCTGACAGCTTCCACCTTCCGCGATAATTTCCTTCTCAAGTACAGCCGCAAAGGTGTTCAGCTGGAACATTGAAACCTTGTTGTAAAGCCAGGGCTTCAATCCTTGTTCGAATCTTCTTGCTTTGCGTTCATCAGTATTGACTTGATAAGTGGCAAACCTTGCCAACTCGTTAAATTTCGCAGCATATTCTGGCACCGTCATAGTTCCTTGTTTCAGCTCAAGAAATTGCACTTCCAACCGATTTCGAGAACTCGCTGGAAAGTACATTTCAAAGAACATCTCCTTAAATCTATCCCATGCTATCACTCCTTGTCCTCCACGAACCTTATTCGCTTGCCACCAGTAGCTAGCTTCAGACTTCAACATGAACGTTGCGAACGCAGTCTTCTGATCTTCATTAACTCTAGCAACGTCGAACACCTTCTCCATTTCCATAATCCAGGTTTGGGCTTCCATTGGATTCATAGACCCTTGAAATTCTGGCGGTCCAACCGCTTTGAATTCCTTGAAAGTCGTGACTTGAGCTTGCGGTTGATTCGCAAGTGCACCCGTCAATAGAGCTACCAACTGCTGAACCGGATTAGCGTTGGTCTCGTTGTTATTATTCGTAGACCCCTCAGGAGGTGCTTGCTGACGTGGTTGTCTTCTTCTAGGAGGCATTTTCTGTTAAAATATACACTTATTAGCTCATTACTCAACTTCTTAAGTATTTAAAGTCTAACTTAAACTTTCCAAGACTAAAGTTTTAACACATAGCATTTCAAATAAACTCTAATATTTTATTCATTCATAAAGTTTTAGAACATACTCAAAATAGCATAACCACTATAAACATCCACTTTCCTGAACTAAACACGTTCCAGGATTACATACTCATACTATCCCTTTATTCATCACAAAATAAGGGATTCACAATTTATTAATTCACATAATTAACCACATATTGTTATCTATCCTATTCTATCTAGACATATTAAGGCGTCGTAAGGCTTCTCGACGTTCCTCCTCCATGATACGATACATCGTTCTACGATCCATCACGAACCACGACGAATTCTCAAACTGAGGTGGATAATAGTAGACTCGATCCTGGGCCCTATCAATCGCCGAATTAAAAGCATAATTCATCTCTTTCATTTTGGCTTTCTTCACTTGAACCTTAGCCTCAGCACGATCTGCACGTTGAGTCGCCTTCATCCACGCATCCTTTACTATTGCACGCTTAGCTGACTCTTCCTTGAAATCATCTTTCAATTTCTCCATGTCAGTCTTCATCTTCTCGTGTACTGCCAATAGGTCGTCATGCTGACCCTTTGTATGAACCAGATCCCACTCCGTGTTTCCAAGTTTTGAATCAAGTTCCTAAATCTCTGCATCCTTCTACTCCATCGAAGCGTGATGCATCTCAACCATTTCCTTCAGCTCCTCGACCTCATTCTGTAATTCTACATTACGGTTATACAAAGCATCATACATCTCCGCTGATATGGAGTTTGGTGGAAACTCCTCGGGATCCTCCTCCTCATCATTCTCTTCTACCTCCTCAGAACTATTCTCCTCGGGATCGGTTACAGGCTTATCCTCTTGGATCAACTGCTCCCGCACTGCGTGAATATCCCGGGGTTCATCATCTATAGGTATCTGAGGTATCACCTCTCTAGCTGGACTGATCCTCCTTCGTTAGACATCCTGACAACAAAATATTTTAAGTTTTACTTAATATTTTCGATACTCGCGAGCACATAAGTTATTAACATATAGCACATAATGTCTTTTATTGTTTAGCTTCAATGGATACCTTAATCCATTCCTTAAAACTCGGTAAGAGATAAACACCTCTATGTTTTCTGTCTCCTTAAAGGTTACTTCCTAAGGTTTCCCCACCTAAGGTTCATAACCTAAAGCTTTGATACCAACCTGTGACACCCCCAAATCCAGGTACTTCATTTTCACAGGATTTGGTGCTCACTTATCAAAACTATTACATCTAACTACCCATCAATAAAGGATAAAGACATAATTTAAATAACTTAAACAATAATCTTCCCCATTAAAGGGTTACATCATCATCTCAAAATAAATCCCAGGTAATCTAACCTTAAAATTATTACATAAGTTTGCGGAATACATCACATATTTAAACAAGTCTTTAACATAATTCATTAAAATAAAATTCTTATAAGTCTTCATCATTTGGACATCTTGCCCTTGCCTTTGCTAGTCGACGGTTCATCAACTTTCTCCACTTTAGCTGTAGTGTTAATTGCAAGAGTGAGCAAACAAATGCTCACTGATATAGAAAGTAGCAATGATAGTAACATGAGAGTGAACAACAAAAGCATAATAAAGAACTTGTTCTACGAATCAAAATAGAAAATAAGTTCGAACTTTAATTATCTGAGGGTCTTAAGACCATGAACTATGTCCCCGGTACTTAGGTATTATTACCCAACCTTAACAGTCATTTAGACTATACGGACCCTTCTTAACGTACTTAGGGGGATCAGCCCTTTGTACCATGTATTATGCACAAACATCTAAACGTTACACGTACAAAATCCCCTATGTTAGGGTTGTTCGTCTCAGTTTGAATTTAGAATTTCCGCACTAAAGAAAGTTTAGTTTGGAACTAGTTTATCAGTGTCTCTAGAATTTTAGAACACTATTCAAATATAGATTAATTCAATCAATGCTTACTACTTGAAGGTTTAATACATCAACAAAGCTTTGAACAAGGTTATCAAAGTCAAAGATTGAATAACAATAATATATAATGGAGTAAACATAATATACATGTGAAGCGCTATAGAAGAGTTGAAACAATCTTCCTTGAATCATTGTATTAGAACAATATATGCTTTGAATAATAGTTAGGAAAGTAAAACTCGCTCGATGTAACGAATTAGGTTACGTAAGCTTGTACAAACATATTCAAGATAGATTAGGCTTGCTCAATTACTTGAACAACAATAATATAAGAATGGAAACTTGCATTCGATATGAAAAGAATGAAGTTCGAAAGCTTGCTCAATTGTAAAGAGATAAGGTTTAGAAACTTGCTCAATAATAACAAGGTAGAGTTAGAAAACTTGCCTTGATTGTAAGCTACACAAATGAAAATAATCTCCAATTATCCTACATATATCATTGAAATTGCAACAACAATTAAGCGCATGAATATTAACATTAGGGTTTAAACCATCATTTAGGTCACAACCCTAACCTAGCACCTAACCACGTAGGTTAAATATACTTAACGAATCTGAAATCTCATTATAAACTAACATAAACCTTATCATTTATATTTAACTTTTGAACACATCACATTTGGCTCATTACATAACTTATTCAAGTAATCACTTACATTCTTTTACACTTTGCATTTCAACAAGTTGACATCTGTTATTATAGTTTATATTATGCCTCAACATCAATAACATGCATGCTAAACTAACAAAAGTCCGATATGCGACTGCAAAACAAGCGAGACCTCATTGTCTCGATTAGAGGTGTGTGGCGCATTGCGCCACACTTAGGCTTAGGGACCCAAGGAGCATTGCACAGTTTTTTTGCCATGGCACCTAAAAGCAATGACTATCTAGGTGTTCGAGATAAACGCAGAGACAAAAAGTGAACAATAGCCTTTTTAGCCCAACAAACACAAATTTCACCCATCAAATGGTGAAATTAGCACATCCAACTTATATAAAACTAACACATACATGTTTCCTCACATATTCATTAACTTAGAACAATTAAACATCAAATTAAACTATTTTAATTCCTTAAATTTCATGTTTTCTCATGAAAACTCCATTTTTGATAGTCTGTCCAGAAATCATCACAGTGAACTCATTACTTGACCAAATCATTCCATTCAAATTATGTTATGTTCGTATTTCAGTGAACTACCATATACAAGCGTTAATTTACAGATTACTACACACATTGGACAAGAAATTTGGTACTTTCTAAGGCTATATCACATGAACATAAACACTGTTATTTTCCTTTTCTTCCTACAACCAATTTCTCACGAATATGATAACTGATACAACACGCATCAAGATAATTAACAGATTCTACAACATAATACACACCATATACATAATGCTTGAACAACAAATCCACAAAAATCAGCTTACAGAGAATAAAAAATCACAAGTCTGAGAATTAGAATTAATTATACCTTAATCTTTGATTATTGGCTAGCAAAAGATGGTGACTAGGTTTAGAAATCCTCTCCTTCCTCTTGAAATCTCAGAACAATCTCTCACGCTCTCACTCTCAATCTCCTCTGCAATTCTCTCTTCCTTTGTTTTCTTTCTATGCTAACAAGCCTTAGAAAATAATGCGTAGAGTTATAAACTGACTCCCACGCTCTTTTTCCATTAAGGAAAACAAAGGACGCCAGTTAAAATAAGTCAAAGGCCACAAGGCCCTGTTTGGCTAACACATAAATCCCATAACTAAATTTTTTAAATAATATTTATATTATATAGTTACACTTGACACACATGCAACCATTAAATAGCTTATAATAATAATAATAATCTTATTATCATTATACTTATAATTAAAAATAATTATATATCTAATTTAATTAATAAATTAGACACATCACTTTATTTAATTTATTTATTTCGTTAAATTAAACAATTAATTTAATTTAATTATTTTCTTAAATATTAAACAATTGATTTAACTTAATTATTTTCTTAAATTAAATCCTTGAGATAAAATTATCAATACACAATTTAATTAACATTAATCAATTTAGCTACTAAATTAATTCATGACAATTCATCAAATATTTATTTTCCTCAATAAATAAATTATTTTAAATATTTATTTAATTTCATAAATATTTAAATTAAATTATAAATTTTTAGATCGTTACAGCTTACGTGAGAAGTCACTCGGTTTTGTTCAATTATTGCTACAGTAATTGTTGCATAGTATCACACGTTATTTGATTCAATTATTGTCGATATTTTATATATTATTAAATCAATAATTGAGATAACAAAGTTATTAATATTATTATTTACAATATTAATGATGTCTAGAAGTTCTGCCAAGGAGAGGTTTGATCACCTAATTGCGCGCCAATAGGGAGAAATCCTTATTGGAAAGCCCACTCTTTCTTGGGGACAACTTGGTCGATTAATATTGTAAATTATAATAAAGGTGATAAGTTTTGTTTTATTATTATTATAAATGTAATAAAACATAAAACTTTTTATAAAGTTTTATTTTATTTGATTATAAATAGAATATATTATATTTTATTATGCATAGTATTTGCATAGTAAAATCTTTTTATATAAAATATAATACTTTTATAAAGTTATTTGTTTTATTAGATTATAAATAGAATATATTATATTTTATTTAAAAGATTTTGTTTTAATAGAATATTTTATTAATATTGCATAGTAAATCAATATGGACCATCCGTTTAAAAGTAAATCAATCTGGACCGTTCATGAATTAGTTACTATTCAGTCCATTTTGTGACAACCGAGATTTTGTAATTTAATTTAAATATTTATTGGTTTGAATAAATATTTTTCGATGAATTAATTATCAGAATAATTAATTAATTGATAAAGTTATGATGGATTAATTTAATTATATATGTTATATTTATTAAATTAATGTGGAGAATTTTATTATTCAAAGTATGTGATTATGTGAGCTTATTGTATTAAAAGAAATATTTAATAAGCTTAATGTTATTTTTTAATTAATTTAATTGTTAATTAGAGATTTAATAATTTGATATTATTATTAAATGAGAAAATTAATTATGTGACTATGTGCATTATTGAGAAATTATTATATTTTATTAAATTAGATATTGGTTTTATTTATAAAAGAGTGTGACATTATTTAAACTATATAATAAAGCTATATTAAATTAAATAGTTTTTAAATTATTTTCTTGCTAGCCAAATATGGCACTAAGGGAGGTTATGGGCAGTTAACCCGTGGTAGATCGGGTAACCCGACCACCAATCGTCGATTCCTTTTCTATTTATCATACGTCTTCTTCTTTTCTATTATTCTTCTAAGTCTGATAAAAACATCACAGAAAGAGATTGCTTGGTGTTTGAGAATTATTGAGGAAGGCTTTAATTCATCTCCTATTATTTTATCTGCGCTTGGGTAATCTCTTCAACCCAATTATTATTTTTACGTCCTTTAAGTTTCATGAATATGGCTTAAGTCTTCTGTGAATCTCGGTAAATTGGAAAGTTGATATAAGAATATATGTAATGATTCGAGTAGTATAGCATGTTTTAATATATATTATATGGGTTTCCATATCTTGATTTCATGAAATTATATAGTAAAAATTTTTGAGTATGTTATATGGCCATATAGCCCTTATACGTATTTTTTAATATGTTAACCATAAATTTATCTACAAAATTCACAATGGTATATGATTATGCATGCTAAAGCGAACAAAATGAAGTTTGAATGGTTCAATTTGGTTTTATAACGAATCTATGGCGTTGAATGTTAGGATTTATGTTCAAAACTTCAAGAACATCAAGAATAGTACAATTTGCATGCTTTAATTCTATGATTATGTGTTTTAATGGGTTAAAATCACTCTATATATGTTGGGTAATGGTTATGTATTAATTCTAACATGTGGGTATGTTTAATTTTGGGAATTAATGATCAAGTAGTGTTTAATTATTTGAACTCGTGTTTTACTGTGACTGGGAATCAAATTCTAGAGTAATACATGGCTTGTGCGCCAACTCAGAAGCGATGTCCCGTGGCGCCATGGCCTTGGCCATGGCCGCCAACCACAAAGATGATGTTCAGCCATGATACACAAACGCCGTGTGCATGTATGGCATGATACCGATAAAGACAAAAGTGGTAATGCTTGGCGCCACTTAGCAGAATGTCCAGAAAATATTTTTTTTAAAGTGTTCAAGTATAGAAATGTGTTGGTAACTTAGTCTAATGAATATAAAGACTTGTTAGACCTATAATGAGATGTTAAAATAAATTCTTAACATGTCCATAACACAATTACGTGTGAATTGAATGATCAAATGCATAGTTACCTTATTGTTTGTGAAGTCTTAATTTTTTTGACAATAAGTGTAGTAATTAACTAAGTATAGTCATGAACTCGAGTTAGACAAAGAATAAACTTGTGATGTTTATTGCGTGATAATTGATTAGTGTTGTTAACATGAATGATATGTAGGATTTAAATCAAAGAACGAGTTTGTTTAAGTGTAATCTACGCACGAGGAAAGTTTCTTACCCTAAACTTTCGTTGAGCAAGTTTCCTAACCCTACTTGTTATCATATAAGTTGATGAATTCACCTTTCTATATTGAGCAAGTTATCATTATTACTGATCAAGTCTGTCTTGTATGTTAAAGCCTATTAATCTTTCAAGCATGATGTTGTTATACAATAATTATTCTATTGTATACCTTTTGAGATTTTATTCAAGTTGAATATTCAGTTACTGTTAAACCTTATTAGACTAGAGAACCCTTAATGATTCGACTAGTCCATAGTTGATGAGCATTCTAAATTTCAGAACCCTTGATGAATTATCTAAACCAAACTTCCTTTGGTGCGGACTCGAATGTCAAACTAAGATGAACAACCCGGTATAGGGGATTATTTACGCTTTAGCGTTAAGATATTGTGCTGCGATGATGGTACTAAGGGTGATCCCCTAAGTACGAGAAGAAGAAGAGTCCATAGTCTTATGACTGTTAAAGGTTTCAAGTAAAAACACTTGACAACCTAGGATATAGTTCAATGTCTTATGACCCTCAAAATTTCTTTGATTTCTTGTTATTCATTCTTGATTCAAAAGTTAAGCTTTTATATCCGAAATTATTATTTCTCTCGCATGTTATTATTCATTGTTATATTGTTATACTTGTGGGCAATCGCGCTCACTCTTGCATAATAATAACATTATAGTTAAGAACGAAAGAGCAGACGAACCTTCCACTAGTAAGGGCAAGGGCAAGATTAGCAAGTAATGAAGACTGTTTATTTATTATGGTTATGTAATGTTATCTAGAATTGATGTTACCTAAGACTTATTTGTTTATGTTTTCCGTACAGATGTTTTAAGGTTAGAGTAACCTGGGATTTATTTATTATGCAGTTGATGTAACCCCATAAGGGGAGAGATTTATTATTTATTATTCTATCTATTGCATGGTTTGCATTTAGTTATGGGTAGATAGATAGATGATGTTTGTACAGTGAACACCAAATCCCGTGGAAATGAAGGTACTGGATTTGGGGGTGTCACAGGTTGGTATCAGAGCTGTAGGTTATGAACCTTAGGTGGGGGGAACAACCTTAGGTAGTAGCCTTGTAGGAGATCGAGAAAATAGTGGAGGTAAACTCTTATCGAGTTCTAAGAAATGAATTTCTAAATTTATTGAAGATAATAAAAGACTTTATGTGCCTTTGTGTTAATCTATTTGTTCGCTAGCACGGATTAGTAAATAAACTTAAAATTTTATTGTCAGGATGTCGAATGTTGGAGGAGCTAGTCGAGCTGGGGAGGAGGAACCCCGAGTACCTACGGAGGAGGAGCCCCGAGACATTCATGTAGTCAGGGAACAGTTGGTGTAGAGAGAGCCATCTCCATTGATCACTGTTGTTGGTCGAGAGCATGAGCACGAGGCCGATCGAGAGGAGGATCACGAGGAAGAAGAGGAAGAAGAGGAGTTCCCAGGACTCCATTGATCTTTGAGATGTATGATACACTTTATGATCGTAACATAGAGTTGCAGGATCTTGTCAGGGATCTGTTGAGCAAAGTGGTTAGTCATCGATTACTATTGAAGCGAGAGGATAGGAGATTGTGACTCTTCATACACGTTTGGGAAACGTGGAGTGTGATCTGGTTCGCGAGAAGGGTCAGACCGAGGATAAGTCTGTAGAAATAGAGAAGTTAAAGAAGGATCTGAAGGAGAGCTCAGAGAGGCTTGCCATAGCAGAAGAGGGTTGGGTACGAGAGTCACTCCGTGCTGATCTTGCACAAGATGATCGCCGTGCAAAGAAGGCTAAACTTGAGGAGACATACTCTACACTACAAAATGCAATGGATGCGGTCCAAGATTGAGTTAGGAAGTATCCAATCCAGTTTAAGGATCTACCATCATATATTCTAGATCGCAGAACGATGTCTCGCATCATGGAGGAGGAACGTAGCAAGGCTATCCAACACTTTAACAGACAATGATCTTATTAGTTTAATTATGTGAAAACTATTTGGTAGTCAATGATGTAAATTCCGATGTGTTTATAAACAAAGGAATATTTTGATGTTTTAAATCTTGTAGATTCTTTATCTCGGGATAGTGGATGTAAATAGCAATGATGCTATCTTTTGATGTTAAAACTTTTGAATTTAATGAAAATGTCAGAGTTTATTTGAATTGATGTGTTAAGTGAGTTATGATTAAATGTTTAGTTAAGTCTTAAATGTTTTAGAGATTGAGTAGAGACCTAATAATCGTATATTCTTAACAGAAATATGCCGCCTAGAAGAAGACAAAATTGTCATCAAGCACAAGAGGAACTAATGAACAATAATGACGCCAACGCTAACCCTGTTTAGCAGTTGGTGAACATTTTAGCCGGAGCGATTAACAATCAACCACAAGCTCCACAAAATTCTTCATTTAAGGACTTCAAGGCGGTGGGACCGCCAGAGTTTAAGGGTTCCATAAATCCAATTGAAGCTCAGACTTGGGTGATGGAGATAGAGATGGAGAAGGTGTTCGATGTCGCTCGAGTAAGGGAAGACCAGAAAACCGCGTATGCAACATTCATGCTAAAGTCCGAAGTCAGTTATTGGTGGCAGGCAAACAAAGTGAGAGGAGGTGAAGGTGTAGTATCCTGGGAAAGATTCAAAGAGATGTTCTTCGAGATGTACTTTCCGACTAGTTCACAAAATCAGATGGAGGTTCAGTTTCTAGAGTTGAAACAGGGAAATATGTCAGTAGCTGATTAAGCGCCAAGGTTCAAGGAGTTGGCTAGGTTTGCCACATACCAAGTACATACCGATGAGAGGAAGGCGAGACAATTCGAGCAGGGACTGAAGCCCTGGTTGTATAGTAAGGTGTCAATGTTCCAATTGAACACTTTTGCTGGAGTGTTAGAGAAGGCCATACTCGCTGAGGTGGAAGCGATGCAGTAACAAAGTATAATCAGGAGCAGAAGAAGAAGAAGAGAGAGAAGGAAGGTAATAACAAGACTGGTGGGAGTAGCACTAGGGGTAACCACAATCAGAAGAGGAAGTGGTCTGAAAATACGTCGACTGGAAGTCAATAAGGGGGGCAGAAGAAGAAGATCAAAGCGTGCCCAACCTGTGGAAAAACTCATTTGGGAGTCTGTTTGAAAGGGAAGCGAGTGTGCTACAATTGTGGTCAGGAAGGCCACATAGCACCAAATTGTCCGAACCCAAAGAAGGGTGCATGCTTCACATGTGGTTCAAAGGACCATCTTGCAAGAGATTGTCCTAAGAAGGGATCGGGGAGGGACGAGTTAGGGAGGAAATAGAGAAATCTTGGTGGAAGCACTCGACCATTGCAGACCAAACACAACTAATCGTAATGACGCATTGTGAATATTCAATACGGCGCGGTCGAGAAGACGGTGCGGTCTCGCGATGTGGTGTCAGGTATTATTCCGATCAATAAAGTTAATGCCTATGTGTTATTTGATTCGGGTGCTACTTGTTCATTTATATCCGATGACTTTGCTAAGAATTTAGAATTGCTTAAGGACGAGTTAGAATACCCCATGAACATAGAAATTACGAATAGAGAAATAATCCCTGTTAAGTATGTACACAAGAACTGTAGAGTAGATATTAAGGGTAATATCACGAACGTAGATCTTATCCCTATTCGACTCGGAGAATTCGACGTTATTTTGGGTATGGATTGGCTATCCAATTATGGTGATAATTATTTGCCGGAAGAAGCGCGATAACCTTATGACTCCGTCAAAGGTTGTGTTTTATGGTAGCAAGTCGCCTAGACAAGCGAGTTGTCTGAAGATGATGCAGGCCAGGAGGTTGTTAAGGCAAGGCTATGTAGGATATCTAGCTTACATAGTCGATAATCAGAAAGAGAATCCGAAAATAGATGAGATACCAGTAGTGAGAGATTTCGCAGACGTATTTCCGGATGATTTATCGAGACTTCCTCCGAGATAGAAGCGATTAAATTTGTGATCGATTTGGCTCGAGAAGCGGCTCCAATATCGAAGGCACCTGCGTCTGCAATATGCCGGTAGAGATGAAAGAACCGATGGTCCAACTACAAAAATTTTCGAAAAGAAGTATATTCAACCAAGCGTATCACCGTGGGGAGCACTGGTTTTATTTGTGAAGAAGAAGGATGGGACAATGCGGCTCTGCATAGACTATAGAGAACTGAATAAGGTCACGATCAAGAATAGATATCCATTACTGCGAATTGACGACTTGTTCGATCAGTTAAAGGGAGCAAGATATTTTTCAAAGATAGATTTGAGGAGTGGTTATCATCAACTGAAGGTGAGACCAGAGGATGTACCAAAGACAGCGTTCAGAACACGATACGGTCACTACGAATTTCTGGTAATGTCATTTAGTCTAACAAATGCTCCTGCACCATTTATGGGCTTAATGAATGGAGTGTTCAAGCCGTTTTTGGACAAATTCGTAGTGGTATTTATAGACGACATTTTGGTATATTCGAAAACCAAGGAAGAACACGAAGAGCATTTGAAGATGACATTAGAGGTATTGAGAAGGGAGAAGTTGTATGCTAAGTTTTGAAATGTGAATTTTGGATTGAAAGAGTACAATTTCTTGGTCAAGCGATTGATAGAGACGGAATATCGGTGGATCCCTCCAAGGTCGAAGCTGTGATTAACTGGGATCAGTCGAAGATGCCATCGGAAGTAAGAAGTTTTCTTGGATTAGCGGGTTATTACAGAAGATTCATTCAGGATTTTTCCAAGATCGCAACTCCGTTGATGAATTTGACTAGGAAATCGGTGAAATTTGTTTGGACGGAGAAGTGTGAGGAATGTTTTCAAGAATTAAAGAAGAGGTTAAGTTCAGCACCTGTGTTATCTCTTCCGAATTATATAGGAAATTTTGTGGTATATAGCGATGCGTCGCATAAAGGACTTGGTTGTATGCTTATGCAGAACGGTAGAGTCATTGCGTACGCGTCACAACAACTAAAAGATTATGAAAAGGGGTATCCGACCCATGACTTGGAGTTAGCTGCAGTGGTTTTCGCTTTAAAAATCTGGAGGCACTATCTCTATGGGGAGAAGTGTGAAATATATCTGAGATCACAAGAGTCAGAAATATATTTTTACACAAAAGACTTGAACATGCGTCAAAGAAGGTGGTTGGAGTTAATTAAGGATTACGATTGTGAGATTCTATACCATCCGGGTAAGGCAAATGTGGTTGCCGACTCCTTAAGTAGAAAGGATCGGGAGAAATTGATGATGTTGACCGCTCAGGAGGAGCTAATTTTAGCAATGGAAAAGCTGGAATTGGAAGTGAAGTATCCTATGGAGATGGACGAGAAGTTGTTCCAGATGCAAGCTGGTACAACTTTACTGGATAAAGTTAAGGAGGCTCAACTTCAGGACGAAAAATGTGAGAAAGTGAAGAAGAAGATATCTGAAGGACCTGAGGCAAGAGATTCAAAATAGATAGTGAAGGACTCTGAGATTTGAGAAGCGAGAATTTGGGTACCGCGCGATACTAGAAATTAAGGAAGAAATCTTGAAAGCGAGGCTCACAACTCAAGATATTCGATTCACCACGATAGCACCAAGATGTATCAAGATCTTTGACAACATTTTGGTGGCCAAATTTAAAACGAGAGGTTGCGAGAATGTGTTGCCAAATGCACGACATGTCGAAAGTTAAAGCAGAACATCAGAGGCCGAGTGGGTTACTACAACCTTTAGAGATCCCAGAATGGAAATGGGAACATATTACAATGGATTTCGTGGTTGGCCTACCGACAACTCAAAAGGCTACGATGCAGTATGGATTATTATTGACCGACTGACGAAATCTGCACACTTCCTTCCGATCAAAATCAGATTCAACTTAAATCAGTTGGCGAGGTTATATGTGAAAGAGATCGTTTCAAGACATATGGAGTTCCATTGTCAATTGTTTCTGATAGAGATCCGCATTTTACGTCGAATTTCTGGAAACGTCTACAGAAATGCCTGGGTACACAGTTACGAATGAGTAAGGCATATCACTTTCGACAGATGGACAGAGTGAAAGAACAATTCAGACATTGGAAGATATGTTAAGAGCTTGTATAATGGACTTTAAAGGAAATTGGGATGACCATCTACCGCTCGTAGAGTTCGGCTACAACAACAGTTACCACGCTAGTATTGGCATGCCACCCTATGAAGCGTTATACGGCAAAAAGTGTAGAACTCCACTATATTGGGATGAAGTTGGTGAAAGACAACTACTAGGCCCGGAATTGGTACAACAAACAGCAGAAATAGTCAAAGTGATCCTAGCGAGATCGATGACATTTCAAGAGATGAGCGGAAGAAATCTGACTGATCCACACCGTAAGAATGTTGAATTCGAGCCGGGTAGTTATGTGTTTTTAAAGGTCTCTCCTTGGAAGGAAAAGATCAGGTTCGAAAAGAAAGGAAAATTAAGCCCAAGATTCATTGGACCCTTTGAAGTTCTGAGAAGGGTCGGAGAAGTTGCTTATGAGATAGCCTTACCTCCAGCTCTAGAGAATGTCCACAACGTTTTCCATGTCTCAGTCCTACGACCCTACAAACCCAATTACAAGCACGTGATTGAATATGAACCCCTACATTTCGATAAAGACTTATCTTACGAAGAAATTCCTGTTTAAATTGTCGACCGAAAAGAACAAGTTCTGAGAAATAAAGTAATACCTTTTGTTAAGGTAATTTGGAGGAACCACAACGCTGAAGAAGCTACGTGGGAACTCGAAGAGAATATGATGAAAAATTTTCCTCATTTGTTTACTTAGATTGTTATAAGCGATTCTGGGGATAGAATCTTTGTAAGGGGGGGAGAATGTAATGGGACGAATTATTGAGTTGTGATTCTGATGACAGAATCCTTTTAATGGGACGAATTATTGAGTTGTGATTTTTTAATTTAATTTAAATATTTATTGGATTGAATAAATATTTTTCGATGAATTAATTATTAGAATAATTAATTAATTGATGAAGTTGTGATATATTAATTTAATTATATGTGTTATATTTATTAAATTAATGTGGAGAATTTTATTATTCGAAGTATGTGATTATGTGAGCTTATTGTATTAAAAGAAATATTTAATAAGCTTAATGTTATTTTTTTAAATTAATTTAATTATTAATTAGAGATTTAATAATTTGATATTATTATTAAATGAGAAAATTAATTATGTGACTATATGCATTATTAAGAAATTATTATATTTTATTAAATTTGATATTGGTTTTATTTATAAAGGAGTGTGACATTATTTAAACTATATAATAAAGCTCTATTAAATTAAATAGTTTTTGAATTACTTTCTTGCTAGCCAAACATGGCACTAACGGAGGTTATGGGTGGTTAACTCATATGATGGGTATGACCACCACCAATCGTCGGTTCCTTTTCTATTTATCATCGTCTTCTTCTTTTCTATTATTCTTCTAAGTCGATAAAAACATCACAGAGAGAGAGAGTTTGAGAAAATTGTTGAGAGAGATTGCTTGGTGTTTGAGAATTATTGAGGAAGGCTTTAATTCATCTCCTATTATATTATCTACGCTTGGGTAATCTCTTCAACCCAATTATTATTTTTACGTCCTTTAAGTTTCATGAATATGGCTTAAGTCTTCTATGAATCTCGGTAAATTAGAAAGTTGATATAAGAATATATGTAATGATTCGAGTAGTATAGCATGTTTTAATATATATTATATGGGTTTCCATATCTTCAGTTTCATGAAATTATATAGTAAAAGATTTCAGAGTATGTTATATGGCCATATGGCCCTTATACGTATTTTTTAATATGTTAACCATAAATTTTTCTACAAAATTCACAATGGTATATGATTATGCATGCTAAAGCGAACAAAATGAAGTTTGAATGGTTGAATTTGGTTTTATAACGAATCTGTGGCGTTGAATGTTAGGATTTATGTTCAAAACTTCAAGAACATCAAGAATAGTACAATTTGCATGCTTTAATTCTATGATTATGTGTTTTAATGGGTTAAAATCACTCTATATATGTTGGGTAATGGTTATGTATTAATTCTAACATGTGGGTATGTTTAATTTGGGGAATTAATGATCAAGTAGTGTTTAATTATTTGAACTACGTGTTCTTCATGAATCGGGAATCAAATTCTAGAGTGTCGCGTGGCGCAATGACGTAATCGATATATCCGTGTCTTGGCGGCCATGCATGCATATAACCAACCCCAACATCGATGCCATGCATGCAATGGCTCCAGCTCCATGTGCATCAGTCAGCGCGATACCCGATCAAAAAAAGTGAAATACAGTACCACTTAGCAGAATGTCCAGAAAATGTTTTTTTTAAAGTGTTCAAGTATAGAAATGTGTTGGTAATTTAGTCTAATGAATATAAAGACTTGTTAGACATATAATGAGATGTTAAAATAAATTCTTAACATATCCATAATACAATTACGTGTGAATTGAATGATCAAATGCATAGTTACCTTATTGTTTGTGAAGTCTTAATTTTTTTGACAATAAGTGTAGTAATTGACTAAGTATAGTCATGAACTCGAGTTAGACAAAGAATAAACTTGTGATGTTTATTGCATGATAATTGATTGGTGTTGTTAACATGAATGATATGTAGGATTTAAATCAAAGAACAAGTTTGTTTAAGTGTAATCTACGCACGAGGCAAGTTTCTTACCCTAAACTTTCGTTGAGCAAGTTTCCTAACCCTACTTGTTATCATATAAGTTGATGAATTCACCTTTCTATATTGAGAAAGTTATCATTATTACTGATCAAGTCTGTCTTGTATGTTAAAGCCTATTAATCTTTCAAGCATAATGTTGTTATACAATAATTATTCTATTGTATACCTTTTGAGATTTTATTCAAGTTGAATATTCAGTTACTGTTAAACCTTATTAGACTAGAGAACCCTTAATGATTCGACTAGTCCATAGTTGATGAGCATTCTAAATTTCAGAACCCTTGATGAATTATCCAAACCAAACTTCCGTTTGGTGCGGACTCGAATGTCAAACTGAGATGAACAACCCGGTATAGGGGATTATTTACGCTTTAACGTTAAGATATTGTGCACAAGTATGGTACTAAGGGCTGATCCCCCTAAGTACAAGAAGAAGAGTCCATAGTTTTATGACTGTTAAAGGTTTTAAGTAAAAACACTTAACAACCTAGGACATAGTTCAAGGTCTTATGTCCCTCAAAATTTCTTTGATTTCTTGTTATTCATTCTTGATTCAAAAGTTGAGCTTTTATATTCGAAGTTATTATTTCTCTCGCATGTTATTATTCATTGTTATATTGTTATACTTTTGGGCAATCGTGTTCACTCTTGCGTGATAATAACATTGCAGTTAAGAACGAAAGAGCAGACGAACCTTCCACTAGTAAGGGCAAGGGCAAGATTAGCAAGTAATGAAGACTGTTTATTTATTATGGTTATGTAATGTTATCTAGAATTGATGTTACCTAAGACTTATTTGTTTATGTTTTCCGCATAGATGTTTTAAGGTTAGAGTAACCTGGGATTTATTTATTATGCAGTTGATGTAACCCCATAAGGGGAGAGATTTATTATTTATTATTATATCTATTGCATGGTTTTCATTTAGTTATGGGTAGATAGATAGATGATGTTTGTACAGTGAACACCAAATTCCGTAGAAATGAAGGTACTGGATTTGGGGGTGTCACACATTCTCCTATAAATAGAAGTTCATTCCTTCATTATTTCTTACGAATTCACTAAAACTCTAGAGAGATAAACTATAGAGAGAAAGAAGAAAAGTATTCTACTACTTCACTACTCCTATATCCAGTTTCTTCTAAGGTAAGGGATATTATTATTAATGTAAGGGGTATTATTTTTTTGTATTCATGAAGAGAGTTATTTTCTTTCAATACTCATAAGGGGTATTATTCTTTCGTTTTCATGAAGAGGGTTATTTTCTTTCAATACTCGTAAGGGTTGTTATTCCATTCTTTATTATTATGTTGGAATAACCTGTCTATGCGAAGTACCGCATACATGGTGAAATTCTTCTGTAATCCCATTCTTTATTATTCTGTTGGAACATCCTGTCTGTGCATTTACGCATGACCTCGTTCCATTATTTATTATTCTATTGGAATATCCTGTCTGTGCGTTTACGCATGACCTGGTTCCGTTATTTATTATTCTGTTGGAATATCTTGTCTATGCGTTTACGCATGACCTGGTTCCATTATTTATTATTCTATTGGAATAACCTGTCTATGCGGTCTATCGCATGCCTGGTGATTTCTTTTGTTATTCCATTCTTTATTATACTCAGTTGGTTAAAGTTTTGGCTTTTATACTCCATAAAATTAGTGGAATATCCTTGATATTTGCGCTTCATCCAGTATCTTTTTATGGAAATATTCTTCTGAGCATTCTTGAGTTTTACCCACAAAGCAGTATCATGTTGACAATTTGGACGTTATTGGTTCCTAGATAAATTAATTCTTGAACTTGTTTAATTGAATTCTTATATCATTGTCATCATCCTCATGTTTATATTATGTTGAAAGTCATCGTGGCCTGCAGTGCATAGATGGAATTGGTATGATTATGAACAGGGATTATTCGGTATAATCATAACCGTAATGTTACAAATGATGTTGTAAAAGTCCTCATTGGCCCTTAGTGCATTGATGGACAGTTGTTGGCATGATCATGACCATTGATGAATACACGAATATCCTTGGCCCGTAGTGCATGGATAATTTGTGGTTATGATACTAATGAATATCCTTGGTCGTAGTACAGGGATGATGTGGATTATATATTAAGCTGAGTCCCAGCGATAAAAGTGATGAAAAGCATTTAAATCATAGAAGATAGTAGATTGTAATCTTTACTTGACTCTTTTAATGGATTGCTTGATCCGCTGCAGTTAAACTTGATGTTTGTTATATTGTATCAGTTTAACACTGTTAAAGGCTAATGATAATTTATTCTGCATTATCTTAGTCATAATATTTTTTACTAGCCTAGTTGAGCTCACCCTTTTGCTTTTATTATTTTCTTTAGGAAATGAGAATGTAGCAGGGACTAGTCGGGGAAGGAGTGACGGTCCAGATGATAGCATTAGTAGTCTTCACTATTCTATGAAATAGTGTGTTAATAAATGTATTAAGGACTTATTTTGAGTTTGAATATTGTCTAGAAGACAATATTTGTATTAAAACTCACAGTTCATGTTGTATATTTAAGATTGTATTTGTATTCTGTACCATATATTTGGCGACTCAGAATAGGTGATGTATACCTATTTTGGGGGCGTCACATATTCGATACCAGTTCTAACCACTCTTTTATTTCTCCTACTTACGCTCAATGTTTAAATTTGACTCCGGAGAAATTAGACTTTGATTTATCTGTTGAAACTCCTTTGGGAGAAACCTTCATTACCTCCATTATTTATAAATCTTGTTTGATTCAAATCGACACTTTCATGTTACCTGTCGATCTTATCTCTTTGAAAATACTTGCCTTTAATGTGATTTTAGGAATCAATTGGTTAAGTACTCATCATGCTTTTCGTAAGGTTGTTAGCTTTTATATTCCTAACCAACCTTGTATGTGAATTCAAGCAACCAAACCACTAAAGTCAATAATTGTCATATCAAGCCATAAGTAAATAGCCCCGAGCCTTTCGTTGGTGACTTCCAAGTCTTGGAATACACCGAAGCCAGAATATTCAAAGGGGACATCATGAATAACAATGGCAAGTTGATAGGTATCAATGTGACGTGCTATCCAAGTTTTGGATGAGAGTCACAATTTTTTTCTATCGGTAATAAATTTCCTGACGTATTCTTGAAGAACTTCCTAGCCTAACCCCTAGAGCGTGAAATCGAATTTTGTATTGACCTCAGTACAAAACCCATTTCTAAAACCCTTAAATATTTCTTCACCTAGAACGAACGTATTATGCGCCAAAGACGTTGGCTCGAGCTGTTGAAGATTGCGACTATACCACTCAATATTATCATGGAAGAGTGAACGTGGTAGCTGACGCGTTGAGTAGAAGATCGTATGCGTTTACAAGTGCGATGTTGTTAACACAAAAACTCATTTTGTATAACTTACAAATGATGAAGATAGAGTTAAAGACTCTAGGGACCCACGTGAAGATAACGAATATACGAGTAGAATCAAATTTAATCGATAAAGTTAAAGCCGCTCAAGCTACACACCCAAATCTGATGAATGTGAAAAAGAAGGTTCAAGAAGGCGTTATCTCAACCCTTGATTTAATTGGCCCATTTGAAATCCTCGATCGAGTAGGAAATGTGACCTATAGACTCGTTTTACCACCAAGTATGTCGCGTGTTCATAACATTTTTCATGTATCGATGTTATGTAAAATGTGGACGACCCGAACCACATTATTGAATTAGAACTAGATGAGATAGCAGAAGATTTAATGTATTAGGAGATACATGTTAAAATCTTGGATAAGAAGGATCCTATTCGACACTCAAAGGTTATACCTCAAGAGTTAGAATATGAAATGAAGTCAAGGTATCCTCACCTCTTTGGCATACCAGGTACGTACATAAATTTCGAGGGTGAAATTTCATAAGGAGGGGAGATTGTGAGACCCCAAATTTTACGAATAAAGATTTAAATTTCTCGAAATATTTTTTTTGAATATTATGGTGTGGATTTGATATAATGTTATAGTTGTGGGTAATATTTATAAATTTTGCAAAGCATGTAAGTTGTTATAAAATATTCGTTTGGTCGGGGAATATCCGTACGACGACACAATCATTGGTGGACCCCATAACAAAAGTATTGTCATAGTTAAAAAATGACAGAAATATCATTTTATAAAAATAACGGCGAAAGTATTACCGTTAAAACTGTTGAACTACCCGGTAGTAAAAGCACAATAATACGCGTGGTTGCATAGTAGCACACAGTATTGATTATTAAAGCTTACGTAAGAAGTCACTCAGTTATACTCAATTATTGCTACAGTAATTGCTGCATCATATCTCTCATATTATTGATTCGATTATTGTCACAGTATCATCTGCATAATATTTTATATATTATTAAATCAATAATTGAGATGACAAAGTTATTCATATTATTAAATTGCAATATTTACAATGTCTAAAAGTTCTGTCAAGGAAAAGTTTGGTCATCTAATTGCGCGTCAATAAGGAGAAATCCTTATCGGAAAGCCCCCTCTTTCTTGGGAACGATCTGGTTGTTAAATATTGTGAGTTATAATATTAATGATGAATAAGTTCATGTTGATTAAAGATGAATTTGATAGTTCCATTATGTTAGAAGTATTAGTGTTAGTGGAAATCGACATATATTCCGATGATAATTGATGTATGTGGGTTATATTGATAAATTGGGTAATTAATCGGATAAATGAGCAATTAATTGCTACTAATTCACATGCTTATATAACTATTTGTTCACATGTGTGTACTATTGAATCACATTCTTGTACTATTAGGGGAGTTGGTGCAAGATTGATAATACTTGTATGACTAAGTTAAAAATAGAGGTATAGATGGAGGTACTATACTGTAATTCGTATTTTCACATGATTATAACTATTGATTCACATGATTGAACTATTGATTCACATTATTTACTATTAGGGGAGGTGGTGTAAGTTTGATAATACTTGCAGGACTAAATTAAAATTGAAAGAAAAGTTAGAGGTATTGTACTGTAATATTTTGAGCCCCAAAATATGCAATTATCAAAACTATATTTTTCTATAAATAGAAGCTCATTCTTCCTTCATTTCTCACCAATTTACTAAAGCTATAGAGCAATTATTATAGAGAGAAATTATAAAGAGAAAGAAGAAGAGAAGTCTGCTACCTCTCTACTCCAGTATCCAATTTCTTTCTACGGTAAGGGGTATTATTTCTTTCATATTCATGAAGAGAGCTTCTATTATTCCATTCTTATTATTATGTTGGAATAACCTGTCTATGCAAAGTACCGCATACATGGTGAAATTCTTCTATTATTCCATTCTTTATTATTATGTTGGAATAACCCGTCTATGCGAAGTACCGCATATATGGTGAAATTCATCTGTTATTCCATTCTTTATTATTATGTTGGAATAACCTGTCTGTGCGGTCTATCGCATGCATGGTGAATTCTTTGTTATTCCATTTTTATTATTACATTGGAATATCACATGCATGCGGATTACGCTAGACTGGTTCCATTTCTATTATTACATTGGAATAACCTATCATGCGATTCTATCGCATGCATGGTGAATTCTTACGTTATTCCATTCTTTATTATTACATTGGAATATCACGTATGCATGCGGATTACGCATTTGATTGGTTCCATTCTTTATTATTACGTTAGAATAACCCGCCTATATGGATTATCACATGCATGGTGAATGATCCTTTGTATTCATTCCTTATTAAATTATGGAAATGATCTATCTACGTGGATTACCGCATGGCGGGTGAAAATCCATTTGCAGTTTCATATATTCTATGATACTCATTTGATTAAAGTTTTGTCTTCTATACTCCATGAAATTAGTAGAATATCCTGGATATTTGCGCTTCATCCGGTATCTTTTCATGGAAATATTCTTCTGAGCATTCTTGAATTTTACTCCATAATTGATTTCAAGATAAATTAACTTATAAATCTTTAAAATTCATCCTTGAACTTATTTTATTGAATTATTATGTCATCATCCTCATGGTTATATTGTGATGAAAGTCATCTTTGGCTTACGTGCATAGATGGACTTGGTATGATTATGACCAGGGATTATTTGGAGTATAATCATGACACTGTAATGTTATAAATGATGTGATAAAAGTCCTCAAGAGAGCTTTGTAGTGCATTGATGGACGAGTTTTTGGTATGATTATGACTAGGATTATTCGGTATAGCCATGACCATTGATGATTTAATGAATATCCTTGGCCGTAGTGCGAGGATGACTCGATGATGTGGTTTATTTATTAAGTTAAGTCTCAAATGATAAAAATTGATGAAAACATTTTAAATCATAGAAGATAGTAGATATCATGCTCTACTTGACTCTTCTAATGGATTGCTTATTAAGATTGCAGATTAAACTTGATGTCTATTGTATTTTATCGGTTTAACATTGTTGAAAACTAATGATAATTTATTACGCATTATCTTAGTCATAATATTTCTTACTGGGCTAGTTAAGCTCACCCTTTCTTTCACTGTTCTCTTCAGGAAATGAGAACGTAACCGGAACTAATCGGGGAACGGAGTGACGGTTCAAATGATAGCATTAGTAGTCCTCACTATTCTGTTAAATAGTGTGACAATAAATGTAATGAGGACTCCATTGAGTATGGATATTGTCTAAATGAAAATATTCTTATTAAAACTCTTAGATTATGTTTTGTCGTATTTCACACGACTGATGTATAATTAAGTTGTATTTAAATTTTGTGCCATGTATTTGGCGACTCAAGATGGGTGATGTATACCTATTTTGGGGGCGTCACAGTTATTCTAGAAGCAAGAATCGACGAAGAGATGAAATATCAACCCTCGATTTTATTGGTCTATTTAAAATCCTCGATCGAGTAGGAAGTGTGGCCTATAGACTCGCTTTACCGCCAAGTATGTCGCGAGTTCATAACGTTTTTCACGTATCGATGTTACGTAAATATGTGGAAGACTTGAACCACATTATTTAATTAGAACCGGACGAGATAGCAAAAGATTTAATGTATGAAGATGTACCTATTAAAATCTTGGATAAGAAGAAGCATATTCTACGCTCAAAGGTTATACCTCAAAGAGTTAGAATCTGACGAAGTATTCTCACCTCTTCGACATATCAGGTACGTACCCTAATTTTGAGGATGAAATTTCATAAGAAGGGGAAGTTGTAAGACCCCAACTTTTTTGAATAAAGAATAATTTTTTTCTCAAAATATATTTTTGAATATTATGGTGTGGATATGATATAATGTTATAGTTGTGGGTAATATTTGGAAAATTTTACATAGTAAGCAAGTTGATATAAAATATTCGTTGTGTTAGTGAATATTCGATTGGTCGGGGAATATTCGTTTTAACAGGGAATATTCGTACGACAACACAATCATTGGTGGACCCCACAACAGAAGTATTGTCGTAGTTAGAAAATGATAGAAATATCTTTTTATAAAAATAACGGCGGAAGTTTTACCATTAAACTGTTGAACTACCCGGTGGTAAAAGTACAGTAATACGCGTGGTTTCATAGTAACACACGGTATTGATGTTTACATGAGAAGTCACTCAGTTTACTCAATTATTTCTACAGTAATTCTTGCATAGTATCTCACATTATTTGATTCAATTATTGTCATAATATCATCTGCATAATATTTTATATTATTAAATTAATAATTGAGACGACAAAGTTATTTATATTATTAATTGAAATATTGACAATGTCTAGAAGTTCATCACAAGGAGAGGTTTGGTCACCTAATTCTTGGCAATAATAAGGAGAAATCCTTATCGGGAAAGTCCCTCTTTCCGGGAATGATCCGTTGTTAAATATTGTGAGTTATAATATTAATGATGAATAATTGTTGAAGTATTAAGAATGTGTTTACTGAAGATAAGTGAATTACAAAAGTTAGATGAGAATAATGTAAACTTGGAAAACTTTAGGGGTACTAAAGCGTAATAAGTTAAATCAATCTGGACCGTTAGTGGTGGTTTTAATAGTAAATCAATCTGGACCATTGATGGTGGTTTTAATAGTAAATCAATCTGGACCATTTATGGTGGTTTTAAAACTAAATCAATCTGGACCGTTAGTGGTGGTTTTAAAAGTAAATCAATCTAGATTGTCGGTGGTGGTTTTAAAAGTAAATTAATCTGGACCGTCGGTGGTGGTTTTAAAAGTAAATCATTCAGGCCGAAATGGGTTGTGGTTTTAATAGTAATCAATATGGAAAGTCCATTCTAATAGTGAATCAATCTGGATCGTTCGTGAATTAGTTACTATTTAGTCCATTCTCCTATAAATAGAAGCTTAATTCTTCTTTCATTCTCACCAATTCACTTATATTCACAAGAGACACTATAGAGAGAGAAACTATAGAGAGCAAGAAGAAGAGTATTCTGCTACTTCACTTTTGTAGTATCTAGCTTTTTACTAAGGTAAGGGGTATTATTTTTTTCGTATTCATAAGGAATACTATTTTTCGTATTCATCCTTTAATATGTCGGAATAACTTTGCTCACGCAGACACGTACCATATATGACGGTGAAAATCCATTTCTGATTTCAGTATGTTATTTCTTTTCATATTCTTAAATCTAAACTTACTATGGTAAGTATTGCTTCTATAATCTTTGAAATTAGTGGAATATCCGTGAGTTTTGCGCTTCATCCAGTATCATTTTATTGGAATATTGATATGAACTTTCTTATTAAATATCAATATTTTCACCTGAAGTACTATTCACGAGTTACTATTCATGGGTTATTATTCACCTGGTTACTATTCACTATAATATTATTCACTCGGGTATTCGGGGCACTTTTCATGCTGGGGTACTATTTACGAGTTACTATTCATGGGTTATTATTCACCCGATTACTATTCACTCAAATATTGTTCACTCGGGTATTTGGGGCACTTTTCATATCGGGTTACTATTCACGGGGTACTATTCACCGAAAAATTTATTTCTTTTCTGTACAAATTATTTTTGATACATGGATATTATTCTTGAATTTTTCTCTACAAAGCAGTATCATGTTGAAAATTTGGACATTATTGAATTTTGGATAAATTAAATTATAAATCTTTAAAAATTTATCCTTTACTTTCTTTTAATTGAATTCTTATATCATTGTCATCATCCTCAGGCTTATATTGTGATAAAAGTCATCTTTGGCTTACGTGCATAGATGGACTGTTGATTGGTATGATTATGACCATGTATAATTCGGTATAGTCATGACCATTGATGATTACATGAATAATTCTTGTCCCGTAGTGCAAGAATAATTTGTGGGCGTGATACTAATGAATATCCTTGGCCCGTAGTGCAAGGATGATTCAATGATGTGATCTATTTATAAAGCTGAGTCCCATCAATAAAGTTAATAATAAACTTTTAAAATCATAGAAGATAGTAGATATCATGCTCTACTTGACTCTTCTAATGGATTGCTTATTTCGCTGAAGTTAAACTTGTTGTCTATTATATTTTATCAGTTTAACATTGTTGAAGGCTAATGATAACTTATTCTACATTATCTTAGTCATAATATTTCTTACTGGGCTAGTTGAGCTCACCCTTTTACTTCCATTGTTCTCTTCAGAAAATGAGAGCGTAGCCAGAACTAGTCGGGGAACGGAGTGATGGCCCGAGATGGTGTTATAGTAGTCCTCACTATTCTATAAATAGTGTGTCAATAAATGTAATGAGGACTCTATTTGAGTTTGGATATTGTCTAGATAACAATATTCGTGTAAAAACTCTAAGCTCGTGTTGTATAATTAAGTTTGTATTTGTATTCAGTACCATGTATTTGGCGACCCAAGATGGTAGACCTAATTTGGGGGCGACACATTTGTTGTAAGTTTGGTTTATTCTATGGGGCCCATATGTCATCATCTAAGAGTCACTTTTGCCAATAGTACTTGCCTTTACCAGAAGTCAAACCACTTGTCGTTTCACATTACAAGCATCAAACCACTTGCCGTTTCACATTACAGGCGTCAAACCACTTGCCTTTTCACATTACAGGAGTAGAACCACTTTTCTTTTCACATTACCAGACGTCAAGCCACTTACCTCTTCACATTGCAAGGGCTAAGCTAGAAATCTTATATAAATAGAAGCTTATTTCTTCTTTCATTCTCACCAATTCACTAAAACTCACAAGAGAAAGCTATAGAGAGAGAATCAGAGAGAAAGAAGAAGAGTATTCTGTTACTACACTATTGCAGTATCCAATCTCCTACTAAGGTAGGAGATATAATTTTTATTCAATATTCGTAAGAAATAATATTTTCTTCCATACCTTGTAGTATGTAAGTAATATTATTTCGTTTCATATTCCTAATTCTACACTTATTTTGATAAGTATTGCTTCTATACTCCTTAAAATTTGCGTTTCATCTAGTATCGTTTCACAGAAATATTTTTCTGAACATTCTTGTTAAGTTTTAATCTTTTCATGCCGGGGTATTATTCACGGGGTACTATTCATGAAGTATTATTCACGGGGTACTATTCACTGGGTACTATTCACCTGGGGTACTATTCACGATAAAAAGTGATTTCTTTTCTGTCCAAATTATTTTTGATACATGAATATTATTCTTGAATTTTACTCCACAAAGCAGTTATCATGTTGACAATTTGGACATTCTTGAACTCTGGATAAATTAAATTATAAATCTTTAAAATTTATCCTTTCTTTCACTTAATTGAATTCTTATATCATTGTCATTATCCTCATGCTTATATTGTGATGAAAGTCATCTTTGGCCCGTAGTGCATAAATGGACTATTGATTGGTACCAGGAATTGTGTATCGGTATAATCATGACCTGTAATGTTACAAATGATGTGGTAAAAGTCCTCATTGGCTCGTATTGTATTGATGGACACTTGTTTGGCATGATCATGACCACTGGTGATAATAATGAATATCCTTGGCCCGTAGTGCATGGATAATTCGTGGTTGTGATACTAACGAATATCCTTGGCCCGTAGTGCATGGATAATTCGATGATGTGGATTATTTATTGAGATTTGTTACAGAGATAAAATATTGATGATGAACTTTTAAATCATAGAAGATAGTAGATATCATTATCTACTTTCTAATGGATTACTTGTTCTGCTGCAGTTAAACTTGTTGTCTATTGTATTCTATCAGTTTTTATATTGTTGAAGACTAAGGATAATTTATTCTGCATTATCTTAGTCATAATATTCTTTACTGGGCTAATTGAGCTCACCCTTTTCTTTCATTGTTCTCTTCAGAAAATGAGAATATAGTTGGGACTAGTCGGAGAATGGAGTGATGGTTCAAGATGGTGGCTATAGTAGTCCTCACTATTCTATAAAATAGTGTGATAATAATTATAATGAGGACTCCATTTAAGTTTGGATATTGTCTACGAGATAATATTCGTGTTAAAACTCTCAGCTACATTTTGTCGTATTGTATATATGAAGTTTGTATTTAAATTCTGTACCATATATTTGGCGACTCAAAATGGGTTGTGTATACCTATTTTGGGGGCGTCACAATTATAATAGTAATAAAACAGAAAATTTTTATATAAAATAGAATATATTATATTTTATTTAAAGTTTTTATTTTATTAGAATATTTTATTGCATAGTGCTCTATAGTAAATCAAATTTTTCGCCAGTTGTAGCGCCCGTGAAAAACATACTGTTGGTCCGTAATTTTCTAATTCAAATAGTACCATGTCATTCTCCTATAAATAGGATGCTTTGTTTAGAAATAAAAATCACACCAGAATTAGAGAATTCTTCTTCTGTAATATTGAGCGTATTTCTTTTGAGTTTAAGGAAGCTTTGAGTGTAGAAAATAATACAAGTTTTCTTCAAGAATATCCCCACTATACCAGTCAGAAATACTCTCATTTTAAGGTAAGAGGTATTATTTATTTCATATTCGTAAGAGATATTATTTTTCGTATTCGTAAGGAATATTATTTTCGTTCAATATTCATAAGGAATATTATTTTCGTTCAATATTCGTAAGGGATATTGTCTTCGTTCAATATTCGTAAGGAATATTATTTTCATTCAATATTCGTAAGGGATATTATTTTCATTCAATATTCGTAAGAAATAATATTTTCTTCCATACTCTGTAGTATGTAAGTAATATTATTTCGTTTCATATTTCTAAATATACATTTATTTTGATAAGTATTGCTTCTATACTCCTTGAAATTAGTAGAATATCTTTAAAATTTGCGCTTCATCTAGTATCGTTTCACTGAAATATTTTTCTGAATATTCTTGTTAAATTTTAATCTTTTCATACCGGGGTACTATTCACGGGATACTATTCATTCATACGGTACTATTCATACATACGGTACTATTCACGGGATACTATTCACTCCGGTACTATTCACATGGGGTACTATTCACAATAAAAAAAATTAGTTTCTTTTCTGTCCAAATTATTTTTGATACATGAATATCATTCTTGAATTTTACTCCACAATTAATTATCATGTTGATAATTTAGACATTCTTAAACTCTAGATAAATTGAATTATAAATCTTTAATATTTATCTTTGATCTCACTTGATTGATTTCTTATATCATTGTCATCATCCTCATGCTTATATTATGGTGAAATCATCTTTGGCCCATAGTGCATAGATGTACTGTTGATTGGTATGATTATGACCAGAAATTATGTATCGGTATAATCATGACCTGTAATGTTACAGACAAATGATGTGGTGAAAGTCATCATTGGTCCGTAGTGCATCGATGGACAGTTGTTTGGCATGATCATAACCACTGGTGATAATAACGAATATCCTTGGCCCATAGTGCATGGATAATTCGTGGATGTGATACTAACGAATATCTTTGGCCCATAGTTCATGGATAATTCGGTGATGTGGATTAATTATTGAGATGTGTTACAGAGATAAAATATTGATGATGAACTTTTAAATCATAGAAGATAGTAGACATCATGCTCTACTTGACTCTTCTAATGAATTGTTTGTTCTGCTGCAGTTAAACTTGTTGTCTATTGTATTCTATCATTTTTACACTGTTGAAGGCTAAGGATAATTTATTTTGCATTATATTAGTTATAATATTCTTTACTGGGCTAGTTGAGCTCACCCTTTTCTTTCATTATTCTCTTCAGGAAATAAGAATATAGATGGTACTAGTCGGGGAATGGAGTGATGGTCCAAGATGGTGGCTATAGTAGTCCTCACTATTCTATAAAATAGTGTGATAATAATTGTAATGAGGACTTCATTTGAGTTTGGATATTGTCTACGATATAATATTTGTGTTAAAACTCTCAGCTTACGTTTGTCGTATTGTGTAAATTAAATTTGTATTTGAATCTGTACCATGTATTTGACGACTCAGAATAACTTGTGTATACCTATTTTGGGGGCATCACATTACTCACCTATTTGAATATCCCAAAATAAAAATAATTGAAGAGACTGATGGAGATGCTCTAGGGGCTGGTTGGCGAGCTTATGCAAATGAGGCTCATGACTCCCCTTTCCTGATTGCTTCTAAAATGTTGACCCCATGGACATATTAATTATATTCGTCCTTTTTTATTTTTAGGTACGAATTTTGAATACCTATTTTTGATTTTCTTTAATTTCGTCTTCTTAGGCTGCTAAGGTTTTTGTAAAAAAATATACATATTTTTTTCAAGTTACTTTAACTAAACTTTAAGTAAATTTATATAGATATGTTGTATATATATTAAATGAATTTTTTTTTAAAAGAAAAGTGAATTTTGAACATGAAAAATTGAATTCTTTAAATAGAGAAAGTGAAAAAATGTAAAAAGAGAAAGTAAAAAAAAAAATTAAAGTGACAAAGTAAAATGTTTAGTTAGATTAAGTGATATAATAATTTCATAAGTTAATATAACTTATAAGATAAAATTATATAATAATATTTTATAAATTAATATAATTGTATAAATAATTTTTTTAATAGATTGATTTGGATTATGATCTGTATTGTTGAATCAAATGGATCATAAAATAAATCAATAATCCATTATATAATGAATTAAATCATTGATCCATTATCAAACTTGTGAAATCTTTATGGAATATGAATTTTGAAGGTGGTTGCTAATGTTTGTTGTTAACTAGTAATCTGGTTCTGGGAATTGTTTTGGATATAGTGTTATTACCACAATTTTAAAACTAATGGATGGCAATTGGCAACACTTTGACTAAGGAAATTTGTGGCAAGCCTAAACGTAGTGTTTAAGTCAGACTCTCTGTGTGATGCCCCCAAAATAGGTATACATCACCCATTCTGAGTAGCCAAATACATGGTACAGAACTTAAATACAAACTTCATTATACAATATAACAAAACTTAGCTGAGAGTTTTAACACGGATATTGTCTCGTAGACAGTATCCAAACTCAAACAAAGTCTTCATTTCAATTATTATTACACTATTTTATAAAATAGTGAGGACTACTACAGCCACCATCTCGGACCATCACTCCATTCTCCGACTAGTCCTGGCTACGTTCTCATTTCCTGAAGAGAACAATGAAAGCAAAAGGGTGAGCTCAACTAGCCCATTAAAAAATATTATGACTAAGATAATGTAGAATAAATTATCGTTAACCTTCAATAGTGTTAAACTGATAATAAACAACAAGTTTAAGTGCAGCGGAACAAGCAATCCATTAGAAGAGTCAAGTAGAGCATGATATCTACTATCATCTATGATTTACAAAGTTTATCATCAATTGTATCGCTGAGATTCAGCTTAATAAATAATCCACATAACTGAATTATCCATGCAGTACAGGCCAATGATATTCATTAGTATCACATCTACGAATTATACATGCATTAGGAGCCAAGGATAATCGTGTTATCACCAATGGTCATGATCACGCCAACAACTGTCCATCAATGCACTACGGGCCAATGAGGACTTTTACCACATCATTACGAGTTATGATTATACCGAATAATCCCTGGTCATAATCATACCAATCAACAGTCCATCTATGCACTACGGGCAAAAAATGACTTTCATCACAATATAAGCATGAGTATGATGACAATGATATAAGAATTCAATTAAATGAAAGCAAAGGATAAATTTTAAAGATTTATAATACAATTTATCCAGAATTCAATAATATCCAAATTGTCAACATGATACTGCATTGTAGAGTAAAATTCAAAAATAATATTGTATCAAAAATGATTTGGATCGAAAAGAAATCATTTTTTATTATGAATAGTACCCCAGGTGAATAGTACCCGAGTAAATAGTACCCCATAAATAGTACTTCGGGAATAGTACCCTGACATGAAAAGATTAAAAATTATCATGAATGCTTAAAATAATATTTCAATGAAAATATACTAGATGAAGCCCAAATTTAAAGGATATTTTACTAATTTCAATGAGTATAGAAGCCATACTTTAACAAAATGAGTATAGAATTTGGAATCTGAAACGAAATAATATTACTTACATACTACAGAGTATGGAAGAAAATATTATTTCTTATGAATATTGAACAAAAATAATATCTCTTATGTAAGACCCCAACTTATTATGAATAAAATTAAATTTTCTCTATTCATTATCTTGAAATAATAAGGAGTTAATTTGATATAATATTTTGGTTATGGGTGAAATGTGCAAATTTTGCAAAATAAGCAAGTGGTTATAAAAAATTCATTTTTGTCGAGGAATATTCGTTTAGTCGTGGAATATTCTTGTTGTCGGGGAATATTAAATGCGACAATATTTAAACTATTTATGGGCCCCATAATGGAATAAGCTTGGGATGAAGAAAACGACAAGTTTGAGTTTTTATAAATAATGGCGTGGTTATTATGCTAACATCGTTGGAATACCCGGTGGTTAAAATAAAATACGATGTCTGGCGTGGTTACACAAGAATACACGATATTACACGATATTTTGAATTATTGATTCTTACGTAAGAAGGCACTTTACTCAATAATTGTTACAAGTAATTACTATTTAATATTTTATTTTATTGATTCAATAATTGCTACGTTGATATTTATATTATTGGTGTTTCAATAATTGTCCTTTTACAAGATTTCCCATTATCGGATCAATAATTCATATTATTTGAATAATATTATTAGATAGCATTATTGGCAATGTAAGACCCCAACTTATTATTAATGAAATTTAATTTTCTCTATTTATTATTTTGAAATAGTAAGGGTTGATGTGATTAATGTGGATAGTTAGGGTAAAATAATCATAAATATTTCAAAATAAGCAAGTGGTTATAAAATATTCATTGTTGTTTGGGAATATTCGTTTGGTCGTGGAATATTAAATGATTGTCAGAGAATATTAATGCGACAAGTAGCATGAGCCATGTGTGGGCCCCATAACGGAAAAGCGATTGGATGAAGAAAGCGACAAATATAAGTTGGTAAAAAATAAATAGCAGTAGTGGTTACTCAATTAATCTTATTAAAATACTAAATTGGTTAAAACATAGTAATATTTGCGGTATTGCACCAATTATTGATTCTTACGTAAAGAAGGCACTACTCAATAATGGTTATAGTAATTACTGTTCAGTATTTTATTGAGTTAATAATTGCTGCGTTGATATTTTATATTGCCGTTGTTCAATAATTGTCATTACACAATATTTTTCATTATCGAAGCAATAATTCATATTATCTGAATAATATTATTAGATAACATTATTGGCAATGTCTAGAAAGTTTTGTCTAAGGAGAGGTTTGGTCACCTAATTGGGAGCCGATGAAGGAGAAATTCTTATTGGAAAGCCCCTCTTTCTGAGGAACTACACGGTTGTCGATATTGTGATTCGTAATATTATTTGTGAATAATTAATTATTGATTCATATGATGAGGAAAATATTAATTTTATGTGGATATAGATGGAGAAAATTTTTAATGTGACAATTGTTGAAAATTGAAATTTTATCTTTTACGATAAAATAATTCATTTAAATATATTATTATATTTTAATAATATAATAATGGTGATATTTTTACAACGAATGTGGGATATATGAGTATACGAGGAGGAAGAGTATTTTTTGTTGCAATAAATGTTTAAAACATGTTAAACATGTCGGTGGACCCCATTTATTGGTGAAATTTGATTATAGCTGTAAAATTGCCCGTTTGTGGATTTGGTCAATTTTGTTTGGAATTCGGAAAAACTTTCTTCGCAAAGTTGTAGAGAATTGAATTTCCTATAAAAACACGTGAGATTCGAATTTTTCGATAAAGGGATATTTATTGTGAATTATTGAAGTTAAGTCTCAAATAATTGATTTTTGGAAGTTTTAATTATTATTTTAAAGAAAAACATTTTTTTGCATTTAAGTGGGCTAACATGTGATATTAATTGCTGAAATCAGATCTTCAAAGATGGGCTAAGGAAATTTATAATATATATTAATATTTTATTAAATTTTACGCTTTTGTGTTCTAAGCATTTTCTATAAATAGGGTCTTAGGTTAGAATTGAAAATCACACCGTAAAGCGAAGTTTTTCTCTCTATATTATCGAGCGTATTCTTGTGAGTATTTTGAGTATACTTTGAGTATTGTTAGGCGGTGCAAGTTCCTTGAAGACTATACCCGGTATTCCAAATTAGAAGTCTTAATCTTTCGAGGTAAGGATGTTATTTTCTTCTCAAATGATATTATTTCTTCAATATCATTATGTTGAAATATTGGTTGGAACTTTTATCAAATTTGGAACTTTTTCATGTGGGGTTACTATTCATGAGTTACTATTCACGAGTTACTATTCATGAGTTCTTATTCACGAGTTCTATTCACGAGTACTATTCATGTAAGCGTGAAGATGTTTTTTTGTGGAATTTCTATCTTTTGTGTGTGAGTTACTATTCACGATATACGACACTATTCACGTATATCGCACTATTCACCCGAAAAATAAAATTTCTTCTTTTGTCCAAAATATCTATTCGGATACTAGCTTTGATTGTATCCATGTTTTGATCATTCTTGAATTTTACACCACTATGATTATTTTGAGGTATTTTTGAACATGGATAAAACAAAGTACGAATCCTTAATCCTTAATCCTTGTCATTTTGTTTTCTTTGGATTCGTTTCTTTAAAAATATTTTCATTATCCTCGACCTTAAATGATGATATTATTGAATATCTTTGGCATTTGTAGTGCAAAAGATGAATGATTTTGAAGAATATCTTTGGCTATAGTGCAAAGATGAGCAGTGTTTAGATGAACATGACCAATCGATGAATATCTTTGGCACTGTAGTGCAAAGATGAATATTTGATTCGGATGTATATTGATTGATGTTACGGGGATAAAAGATAGGCGATGAACTTTTAAATTCATACATAGAAGATAGTAGTTTGCATTCTCTACTTAACTCTTCTAATGAATTATTATTTCACCGCGAATATTGATTTAAAATTTGTTGTCTATTGTATTCTATTAGATTTTTCCTGTTGAAGACTAACGGTAATTTGTTGTATATTATCTTAGTCATAATATTCTTTCTTTGGGCTAGTTGAGCTCACCCTTTTCCTTTTTGTTCCATTTTTCTTCTTAGGAGGTGAGAATATAGCGAAAGTACTGCAGTCGGGGTATGGAATGAAGGTTTTAGAAAGGATTGTTTAGTAGTCCTCACCATTTTGTAAAATAATGTATCAATAAATGTGATGAGGATTTATTTGAGTATAGATATTATCTGAAGATAATATTTGTATTCAAACTCACGCTTTCTTGTTGTAATAATAAAGTTGTAGTTGTTTACGTACCATGTATTGACAACTCGAGAATAGGTGATGATATACCTATTTTGGGGGCATCACAGTTAGTATCGAGCTTAGGATATGATCTCCTGGCGGAGATCGGGGAATAGAACTAGGAGGGAGAGACGAGTAAATCCTTCGCTAAAGTGTGTCTACCTAAGCTTATTTTTTTAGTTGGTCAATATATTGGGATATTATGTGATATATTGATTTCCTTAATTAACCCTTGTTTTATGGCGAAGATTTGAGAATGTCAATCGAGAATATTAACAATGGAAATGAGGCCGTGGAGACGCGCTTTGTACTCACCAACGAGGAGAACGTGTGCAATAGTGGCAATGTTCCTCCGTGAACAACACCAATCGGCGAGATGATGAACGAGGGGATGTTTAGAAGCTTTTTGCAGATTCATGCAAAATCAGACGAGGAGACTCGTGTTCAAAATATAGGAGGAAATGATAGCAATTCACGGGTTGTCACGACAAGCGATTCAAAGAGTTGGGACCACCGAATTTAAGGGAAAGCCAGATCCGATCATGGCGGAAACATGGGTCAAACAAATTACCAAGATATTCGATGTCTTGGGATGCGGAGGAACAGAAGGTTCCATTCGCCACCTTTATGTTCCGTGGTGGCGCGACTCACTTGGTGGGAGTCGTGAAGCGTACTCCATCCAAACCCGCACTCAAAGATGTCTTGGGAAGCGTTTGAGAACTATTTAATGACAAATACTTTCACGAAAGTGTTCGCGTATATGAAGGAAGTGGAGTTCATCGATTCGAGTAAAACAACATGGACGGTGTCTCAAAGTCGAGGCAAAGTTTGCGAGTTATCCGGTTTGCACCTCATTTGGTGGAGAATGAGGAGCGATGACGCGGATGTTTCTTAGAGGTTTGAAACCCGGCGATACGTCAAGATCTCATTTCTCATAAACTTTCTCTCTATTCAGGATGTTGTAAGCATGGGCTCAATTATAGAAGCGAGATAACGAGTACTACCAACTGAGGACCACAACCGAGGATCGTATCGAGAGATAGCGATCAGCAGAATAATGATAACCGGTGGAGAAAAAGCAGACGGACAAAAATGGTAACCACTCTGGTGGTAATCATAGCCATGAAAAGCAAGAAGCGAGTCGGGAGGAGATTAAAAGAGGAGATTTAACAACGTATAGAGAAGGCGATGTACGTGACAAAGAATCTGGTTCTAAGGGAGGAGAACGACCACCGGTCATATGCTATAAATGCTGGAAAGAGGGACATATCGGTCCAAACATCCATAACATTCAAGGTATGCTATAATTATGGAAAGGAAGGACATATCGCTTTCGAGATTATGCAGTAGCGAAACCTAGTTCGATTGGGGACGGTGACTCAAAAGATCATCCCGAAAAAAGTCAAAGTCAACGATTAGGGAAGAGCGTTTGTGTGGATCTGGTCAAAATGCGAGGAACCCAAACAAGGTGATCACGGGTAAGCTATTTATAAATTCTTGCGAAGTTTATACCTTACTTGATACCGGTGCTACCCATTCATTTATCTCTCCTGCTTGTGCTCAACGTTTAAACTTGACTCCGGAGAAATTAGACTTTGACCTATCTGTGGAAACTCCGTTAGGAGAAACTTTCATCACATCCACTGTTTATAAATCTTGTTTGATTCAAGTTGGCACCATTACCTTACCTGTTGACCTTATCTCTTTAAAGATACTTGCTTTTGATGTGATTTTAGGGATTGATTGGTTAACTACTCATCATGCCAAAATTGATTATTTTCGTAAGGTTGTTAGTTTTCATATTCCTAACCAACCTGTTGTTATGCAATTCAAGCAACTAAACCATTAAAATCAATCATCATCATATCTAATCATAAAGCTATTCGTTTATTGAAAAAGCGGATGTCAAGCTTTCTTAGCCCATGTTATGGATTTGAATAAAGACACGCCAAATTTGAATAATATTCCTGTTGTTATTGACTTTCCTGACGTATTTCCTGAAGAACTTCCCGGTCTACCCCCGTAACGTGAAGTTGAATTCTTTATTGATCTTGAACACAGTACAAAGCCCATTTCTAAAATCGCATATCGAATGGCTCTATTGAACTTCGAGGAGTTAAAGGTCCAACTCTGTGAATTGTTGGACATCGGTTTCATTCTGGTCTAGTACATCTCCTTGGGGTGCTCTGTTTTATTTGTAAAGAAGAAAGACGGGAGTATGCGACTTTGTATTGACTATCGGGAATTGAACCATGTCACCATCAAGAATAGGTATCCTCACCTCGTATTGATGACTTGTTTGACCAATTGCAAGGGCACAATTCTTTTCAAAATCGATCTTCGATTACGGATATCATCATTTGAAGATTAGGCGAGGATATTCCAAAGGCGCCTTCGAACTTCGGTATGGGCATTATGAATTCTTAGTCATGTCTTTCGGACTAACTAATGCTCCTGCGGCTTTCATGGATATGATGAACCGAGTATTCAAGGAATATTTGGATCGATTCGTTGTTGTCTTTATTGATGACATCCTTATATATTCCAAAAGTCGTGAAGATCATGAGCACCATTTGATTTGGTACTCCAAAGGATTCGTGAAAACAAACTATATGCCAAATTGAAGAAATGCGAGTTCGGCTTGAGAAGTAGCATTCCTTGGGCACGTGGTGTCGAAACATGGAGTATCTGTTGATCGGTGAAGATTGAAGCAATACAAAGTTAGAAGCAGCAAAAGTCGGTGGATGAAGTCACGTAGCTTTTTGGGCTTAATTGGTTATTATCGGAGATTCGTGGAAGGGTTTTCGAATCTCTACTCCATTAACTCGCCTAACTCGGAAGGATACAAAATTCGTTTGGAGTGAAGAATGCGAGAAGAGTTTCCAAGAGCTTAAGAGGAGACTTATTTCTAAGACTTTGTTTCTAACAATACCATCTAGTTCGGATGGATTTATTATCTACTGATGATGCTTCGAGCAAAGGGTTAGGATGTGTTCTCATGCAACGTGGGAAAGTCATAGCCTATGCCTCATGACAACTTAAAGAGTATGAGAGGAATTATCCTACTCATGATCTAGAGTTAGTAGCGATCGTTTTCGCTTAAAAATATGGAGGCACTATCTATATGGGGAGAAAGTGGAGATATATTCGGACCATAAAAGCCTTAAATATTTCTTCACTCAAAAAAGAACTCAACATGCGGCAAATGGCGTTGGCTCGAGCTATTGAAAGACTACGACCACACTATTCAATACCATCCGGAAAGGTGAACGTGGTAGGTGACGCGTTGAGTAGAAGATCATATGCGGAACGAAAAGTGCGATGATGTCAAGTATACGACATAGAGCTAACTTTAATAGAAAAAGTTAAGGTTGCTTTCAAGCCACCAGGCCGGAAATGATGCGTATGAAGAAGAAAGAACAAGAAGGAGCTATTCGGCGAGAGAATTGATGAAGAAGGAATACTTGAGTCCACTCTAGACTTTGTGTTCCTAACGACTCGATTTGAAGTACAAGATTATGATGGAGGCACACAATACACCATTTGCAATCCATCACGGAAGTACTAAAATGTATCGTGATCTTGACATACATTTTGGTGGAACAATATGAAGAGAGAGATTGCAAAGTTTATCTCAATGTGTTTAACTTGTCAACGTGTAAAGGCGAGCATCATCGGTACCTAAGGGTCCGTTGCAACCACTTGAGATTCGAAATGGAAGTGGGAACACATTACCATGGATTTCATTACGGGTCTTCCTATGGTTTCTCAAGGCATCAATGCTATTTGGGTTATTGTTGATAGATTAACCAAGTCCGCTTCATTTCTTGCCGATACGGAGACTTATTCCTTGAACGCCTCTTGCTAATAATATGCGTGAATGAGATTGTGAGGTTGCATGGCATGCCAGTATCCATAGTTTCGGATCGTGACCCAAGATTCACTTCAAGATTATGGGTTAGCTTGCAAAAAGCTATGAGCACGGATTTTGCGATTTAGTTCGCATACCATCCCCAAACCAGACGGACAATCGAGAGAGGACTATTCAAACTCTTGAAGATCTATTAAGACTCGTGTCCTAGACTTCAAGGCGGTTAGGATAAGTATTTACCATTGGTGGAATTCTCCTACAACAACAGTTATCGAGCAAGTATAGGTGTGGCTCCATTGAAGCATTATATGGACGAAAATGTCGTTCTCCAATATGTTGGGATGAGGTGGGTAAAGCAACATTGTTGGGACCCGAGTTAAATACGTATGATCACCGAAAAGATTCAAATGATTCGACAACGTATACAAATGGCACAAGATCGACAAAAAGAGTTATGCGGATCTTCATCGAAAGGACGTGGAATTTAGTGTGGGGATCATGTATTGTTGTGAGTTGCTCCATGGAAGGGACTTACAAGATTTGGGAAGAGAGGAAAGCTCAATCCACGATTTATTGGTCCATTTCAAATTCTTGACCGGAAGTAGGAAATGTAGCCTATAGACTTTGCGTTACCTCCAAGTATGTCTCGTGTTCATAATGTGTTTCACATATATCGTACTTCGTAAATATGTGAAAGACCCGAACACGTTATAGAATTAGAACCGAACGAAATAGCCAGAAGACTTAACGTATGAGGAGGTACTGTCAAGATCTTGGATAGGAAGGAGCATGTCCTACTGCAAGAAAGGTCATACCACAAGTTAAAGTTTTGTGGAGGAATCATGCTATAGAGAAATGACACGGAATTGGAAAGCGGAAATGAAAGCGAGGTATCCTCACCTTTTGAAACACACAGAATACGTCACGTCGATTTCGAGGGACGAAATTTCATAAGGAGGGAGGTTGTAAGACCCCAACTTATTATTAATGAAATTTAATTTTCTCTATTTATTATTTTGAAATAGTAAGGGTTGATGTGATTAATGTGGATAGTTAGGGGTAAAATACATAAATATTTCAAAATAAGCAAGTGGTTATAAAATATTCATTGTTGTGTGGGGAATATTCGTTTGGTCGTGGAATATTAAATCATTGTCGGGGAATATTAAAATGACATGCTATGACTATGTGTGGGCCCCATGTGAAAGCGATTGGATGAAGAAAATGACAAATATAAGTTGGTTAAAAATAACAGGCGTAGTTGTTACCATTAATCATTGTTAAAATACTTGTGGTTAAAACACACGATGTATTACGGTATTGCACCAATTATTGATTCTTACGTGAAGGAACTACTCAATAATGGTTACGATAATTCTTTATTCGATATTTTATTGAGTTAATAATTGTTGCGTTGATATTTTATATTCTTTGTTGTTTCAATAATTGTCATTACACAATATTTTTCATTATCGAAGCAATAATTCATATTATCCGAATAATATTATTAGATAACATTATTGGCAATGTCTAGAAAGTTCATCTAAGGAGAGGTTTGGTCACCTAATTGCGGCGCCAAAGAAGGAGAAATTCTTATTGAAAGCCCCTCTCACAGGAACCGCACGGTTGTCAATATTGTGATTCGTAATATTATTTGTGAATAATTAATTATTGATTCATATGATGAGAAAAATATTAATTTTATGTGGATATAGATGGAGAAAATTTTTAATGTGACAATTGTTGAAAATTGAAATTTTATCTTTTTCGATAAAATAATTCATTTAAATATATTATTATATTTTAATAATATAATAATGGTGATATTTTTACAACGAATGTGGGATATATGAGTATACGAGGAGGAAGAGTATTTTGTTGCAATAAATATTTAAAACATGTTAAACATGTCGGTGGACCCCATTTATTGGTGAAATTTGATTATAACTGTAAAATTGCCCGTTTGTGGATTTCGGTCAATTTTGTTTGGAATTCGGAAAAACTTTCTTCCGCAAAGTTGTAGAGAATTGAATTTCCTATAAAAACACATGAGATTCGAATTTTCTGATAAAAGGGCTATTTATTGTGAATTATTGAAGTTCAAGCTCAAAATAATTGATTTTGGAAGTTTTAATTATTATTTTAAAGAAAAACGTTTTTTTTTTTTGCATTTAAGTGGGCTAACATGTGATATTAATTGCTGAAATCAGATCTTCAAAGATGGGCTAAGGAAATTTATAATATATATTAATATTTTATTAAATTTTCTGCGCTTTGTGTTCTAAAGATTTTCCTATAAATAGGTGCTTAGGTTAGAATTGAAAATCACACTTTAAATGAAGTTTTCTCTCTCTATATTATCGGCGTATTCTTGTGAGTATTTTGAGTATACTTTGAGTATTGTTAGGCGGTGCAAGTTCCTTCAAAGACTATACACTATATTCCGGTATTCATTTAGAAGTACTAATCTTTCGAGGTAAGGGATGTTATTTTTTTTCAAATGATATTATTTCTTCAATATCATTATCTTTGAAATATTGGTTGGAACTTTTTATCAAATTTGGAACTTTTTCATGCTCTGGGTTACTATTCATGAGTTACTATTCACGAAAGTTACTATTCATGAGTTACTATTCACGAGTTACTATTCACGAGTACTATTCATGAAGCGTGAAGATGTTTTTTTGTGGAATTTCTATCTTTTGGTGTTTGAGTTACTATTCACGATACGACACTATTCACGATATCTGTGACTATTCATAGAAAAATAAAATTTCTTCTTTTGTCCAAAATATCTATTCGGATACTAGCTTTGATTGTATCCATGTTTTGATCATTCTTGAATTTTACACCACTATGATTATTTTTGAGGTATTTTTGAACATGGATAAAACAAAGTACTAATCCTTAATCCTTAATCCTTGTCATTTTGTTTCTTTGGATTCGTTTCTTTAAAAAATATTTTCATCATCCTCGGTCTTAAATGATGATATTATTGAATATCTTTGGCACGTAGTGCAAAGATGAATGATTTTGAAGAATATCTTTGGCTATAGTGCAAAGATGAGCAGTGTTTAGATGAACATGACCAATCGATGAATATCTTTGGCTTTCAGTGCAAAGATGAATATTTGATTCAGATGTATATTGATTGATGTTACTGAGGATAAAAGATAGACGATGAACTTTTAAATTCATACATAGAAGATAGTAGTTTGTATTCTCTACTTAACTCTTCTAATGAATTATTATTTCATTGCTGAATATTGATTTAAAATTTGTTGTCTATTGTATTCTATTAGATTTTTCCTCGTTGAAGACTAACGGTAATTTGTTGTATATTATCTTAGTCATAATATTCTTTTTCTTGGGCTAGTTGAGCTCACCCTTTTCCTTTTTGTTCCATTTTTCTTCTCGCAGGAGGCGAGAATATAGCGAAAGCATAGTAGGGGTATGGAATGAAGGTTTTAGAAATGATTGTTTAGTAGTCCTCACCATTTTTGTAAAATAATGTATCAATAAATGTGATGAGGATTTATTTGAGTATAGATATTGTCAGAAGATAATATTTGTATTCAAACTCACAGCTTTTCTTGTTGTAATAATAAAGTTGTAGTTGTTTCTGTACCATGTATTGACAACTCAGAATAGGTGATGTATACCTATTTTGGGGGCGTCACAGGCAATGTCTAGAAAGTTCTGTCACGGAGAGGTTTGGTCACCTAATTGCGCGCCAGTAAGGAGAAATTCTTATCGGAAAGTCCCCTCTTTCCTGGGAATGGCATGGTTATCATTATTGTGATTCTGTAATATTATTTGTGAATAATTATTTATTGATTTATATGATAAGAAAATATTTATTTTATGTGGATATAAATGATGGATATATTTTATGTGGTTGTAAATGAAGAAATTAAAGCTGAGGTGTTTTATCAGTATTTTGTCGAAATGAAGAATAAAATATGGGATTTTCAAAAAAATTAGTTTATTACTTGATTTTGTAAAATCCATAACTCTTTGTGTATAATGAGTTAGAAGATGAGCCATATATCAAAAGAAATCCCTGGAAGTAAGCTAACCGTAGAAACTGGAATCACCCAAAATATCATTGTGGATTTTTCGTGGTAACTGTTGGAAGGAAACTGGTCTGAAGGACTCATAATCCGAAAAATCAGTGTTCTTGAGATATATTGCGTGAGTTATAATTTTTAATCCGGCCGTTGGATCGTTGTGATTTTTGGATATGTTATACATATATAAGTTGAGTATATGTCCACAAATTTTGAACCGTTAAAAATTAACGTATGATTTGTTATGAATTTTAAGAGGTGACTGGTTCAGAAATTGTTGAAGTTTCTGAATTTATAATTTTGGTGGAAAATTCTAGAATGAGTGGGCCCCACCCGTGGTTGGTGAGAAATATGCTCAAATTTTATTTCAAATGTGGTGGGTGGCAATAGTAGTAGATAAAGCCATCAGGTAGCAGGTCAAGTCTGCTTAGGTATGCTAGCATTTTCCTATAAATAGGTGCTTAGGTTAGAATTGAAAATCACACCAGAAACATAAGCTTTCTCTCTTTCTCTCTCTATATTATCGAGCGTATTTTGTGAGTATTTAGATACTTTGAGAGTTGCTATTCAGTACAAGTTTCATTCAGCATCACATCCGACCTTTCATTCCGAAGTACTATTTTTTTGAGGTAAGGGATGTTATTCACGTATACGACATTATTCACAAATACGACACTATTCACTGAAAAATGAAATTTTCTCTTTTTCGTCCCAGATATCTTTTATGGTTAATATATTTGATTGTATCCATGTTTTGATCTTTATTTTTGAATTCTACTTCACACTTGGTTATTATGGAGTATTATTGAATTTCGATAAACCGAAATACGAATCCCTAATATTTTGTATTACATCTTCTTTGGATTCGTTCTCTAAAATGTTTTTCATCATCCTCAGTCCTTAATGGTGATACTTGATGAATATCTTTGGCCTGTAGTACAAAGATGAATGATTACCTGATGAATATCTTTGGCCCGTAGTGCAAAGATGAACAGGTGTTGAGATGAACATGACCAACTGGTGAAACAAATGAATATCTTAGGCCGTAGTGCAAAGATGTATATTGATTGATGTTACAGGGATAAAATATTGATGATGGAATTTTAAATTCATAGATGATAGTAGATTTTATTCTCTACTTAACTCTTCTAATGAATTGTTGTTTCCGCTGCAGTTGTTGATCTAAAACTTGTTGTCTATTATATTCTATCATATTTTTCCTTGTTGAAGACTAAGGATAATTTATTGTCTATTATCTTAGTCATAATATTCTTTACTAAGCTAGTTGAGCTCACCCTTTTCCTTTTTGTTCCATTTTTCTTCTTAGGAAGCGAAAACATAGCGGAAAGTAGTTGGGGTGTGGAATGATGGTTCTAGACAGTTGTTTAGCAGTCCTCACTATTTTGTAAAATAGTGTGTCAATAATTGTAATGAGGACTTTATCTGGGTGTGGATATTGTCTAGAAGATAATATTTGTATTTAAACTCACAGTATGTGTTGTCGTATTTTGCATGACAATTGTAATAATAAAGTTGTAGTTATTTTTTGTACCATGTATTTGGCGACTCAGAATGGATGATGTATACCTATTTTGGGGGCATCACATCTTACCTTAAAAGAAGATTATTTCTTACTAGTAGGGCGGGGATATTCTTGAAGAAAACTTACATTGTTTTCTGCGCTCAAAGCTTTCTTAAACTCAAAAGAAATACGCTCAATATTATAAAAGAAGAATTCTCTGATTCTGGTGTGATTTTCAATTCTAAACTAAACATCATATTTATAAGAGAATGGAAGGATACTATTTGAATTTAGAAAATCACGGACTGCACGGGCGAAAATCGATCGGTTGAAAAAAAATTGATTTACTTTGCAAACATTATGCAGACACTGTAAGACCCCAACTTTTATGAATAAAGATTTAATTTTCTCAAAATATTTTTTTGAATATTATTATGTTGATTTGATATAATGTTATAGTTGTGAGTAATGTTTATAAATTTTGCAAAGTAAGCAAGTTGTTATAAAATATTCGATTAGTCGGGGAATATTCGTTTTAACAGAGAATATTCGTACGACGACACAATCATTGGTGGACCCCACAATGGAATTATTGTCGAATTTAGAAAATGACATAAATATCTTTTTATAAAGATAACGGCGAAAGTTTTACCGTTAGCTGTTGAAATACCTAGTGATGAAAAGTACAGTAATACGCGTGGTTGCATAGTAACACGCGGTATTGATTATTGATGCTTACATGAGAAGTCACTCAATTATACTCAATTATTGCTACAGTAATTGCTGCATAATATCTCACGTTATTTATTCAATTGTTGTCATAATATTTTATATTATTAAATTAATAATTGAGACGACAAAATTATTCATATTATTATTTGCATTATTGACGATGTCTACAAAGTTCTATCGAGGAAAGGGGTTTGGTCACCTAATTGTGCGCCAATAGGGAGAAATCCTTATCAAAAAGCCCCCTCTTTCCTGATAATGATCTGGTTGTTAAATATTGTGAGTTATAATAATGATGAATAAATATTGTTAAAAATGTGTTTTGAGAAGCCAAGTGTATTGAGATATGTCAGGAATAAACATGTGAACGATATTCCTATTTATATATGATTTGATTATGATATATATATGAATGAATATGCAAGTATGCTTGCATTAAGAAAAGTTGTAAAGTCCTTTGATAGATAATAGAACATATGTACAAGGACTTAGAATGAATTGATCAAATGTGTTAGTTGATCCTACATAAGCAAAAACACTTTGTAAAGTCCTTAAAAAAGAAATGATGTACAAGGACTATAAATATAGAAAGATCAAGCATGTTAGGTTGATCTTATGATGTAATAGATAGGTTTGTTCTAATCGCGAAGCAATCGCACTGTAAATCGTAGTCTGCCAAGAGAGTCAAGGAAAACTCGAGAGATATCGAGTCAGAATCGTAGTCTGCAAGATAGTAGATCTAGGAGTTCGTACACTTCCAGGAGAGACGAGAAAGGATCGTAGTGTGTCGAGTAGAACTTCCTCAGGGTCGTAGTCTACTGAGGAAGTCATGTTCAGAATTGTAGAGACAGCCTGCCTATGAGCCGACCGAGTATCTGCCAAAGCTAAGTCAAGAATCGTAAACTACACTCAAAGTCGTAGAGTCTACTAATCATACCTGAGGCAGAGATCGTAGTCGAGCAAGATCAGATGAAGATAACAAGCACAATGACATAAATCGTAAAGTGTCAAGATCTAATCTCGGAGTCGTAGTGTCTGCACAGCCAAAGCTGAATCATAGAGTGCAGAACTAAGACCTCAACAGATGTGCTCACAATGCCAAGGAAAAATCGTAGAGCAAATACGATTCTCAATGAATGAGCACTCCCAGAATATCCAAAGGAATGAAGCCTCTAGTTGGCACTGCATAGATATGTCCCACCTGAAGGAAACCAGAGAGCACTCAACGAATGGCATGCAAGCTAACAGAAGATCTAAGCACCAACTCAATCAGCATCAAGATTGAGTTGTGAAGCCATTCGAGATGAAGTCTTCCACAAGGAGATTAGAAGAAGACTTTCAGAATCGACCAAGAAAAGTCAAAAGCAATGAGTCGCAAGCAAGATGTAAGACAATGATCTTGGAAGTTACCAGGATCGTAGTGTTTGCCAAACAAAGAAAGAACTGATGGAGTACATACAGAGATACTGGGCAGCTTCTGAAGAACAAAGCTAAAGTGATTAAGCATTGGGTCAGTCCATTGATGATAAGTGAACGGGAGATCACAAGGAGAAAGCGAGCTGGACACGCCACAAATCTGAAGTGTCTTGTTATTCAGAAGAGGCCAGAACAAGGAATCGAGCCATCGAAGATTCGAGAGTCAGCCGAGGCAAATGTAAGTGTTAAAGCACTGCACAAGAGAAGGAAGAGGTGTTATACATTGAAGATCAAATCAACACTCTTCAAGATCGTAGTGTTGTCTCTACCAGTCAATAAGACACTACGATCAAGTCCATGAAGACATATATCAGAATCGTAGAGTTCGAATAGCTGAAGACTGAAGCATTGGCAACGGTTCAATCTGAAGGGTAATATTTGGACAAGAGATCATTGAGAGCATCGATACAAGGACAACCTCTGATCGAGAAATCAGAAGAAGAAAATAAAGTCTTTGACCTGCCCAAGACATTAAAGTGACATATCCGACAGGTTGGTGAAACAAGCAGATCGCAAAGTGTCGAAAGTCAAAAAAAGATGTCATGTCACATCTGCAATCCGCACCAAATAACTAGAGATCCGGGAAAAATTTGAATAGCTTTCATGGCTACTTTCCAACGGGAAGATTGGGAAGCAAAGATAAATCAACAAAGCTTCAAAGATCAAGAGTCAGTCGATGATTATGTAGTTGCAGAATCGTTGAGTTGGTGAATGCTATTGTTGACTCTACGAAGTTCCACCAAAGATCAATAGTAACAAGTCTCAAGTGATGCGATGAGACTATCAAGGTGGGAGTGAAGCAGCTTTGAAGAAGGAATCAAACAGATCGAAGTTTCACTCAACAAAGATGAGAATGCCACTGAAGATGGCATCCAAGCTGAGAGCCGAGAAGGCCAAGAAGATAGCATTCAAGAAAGTGGCTAAGTACAAAGAAGATCAAGAGAGCCACTCTACGAATCACCATAAAGCTAAAGCTGAAAATGAACAAGTCCAGAACCATGTCTGCAAAGTATTTAAGAAGGGTTCAGGGATTGCTAAGTGCCAGACAAAGTCTACTAAAAGCATAGAGACTTAGAAAACCCAGATGGTGAATGGTGCACAGCTGATACCAGATGAAGATGAGAAAAAAGAGTGAGGATCAGCTACACCAAAGAAGATGTGGTCCGGACTCGAAGCTGAAAGCAAAGAGGATCACACTAAGCTGCTAAGTACAAAAGATGTTCAGAGCCTAATGACATCTTAGCAGCTCAGCACCAACAACAACAACAACTACTACAACAAGAAGCCAGGGCCTGAGGGGTCCTTGTCCTGAGGGACTAAATGAAGTTCCAAGCCTGCTGGGCTTGAAGAGTTCCTAGGGAACTAGAGAAGTTCCAAAGATGCTGGCCTTGAAGAGTTCTTAGTGAATCAAGTCCCAAGGTCAGCCGGCCTCAAGGAATCTCAGTGATTCAGGTAGCCGCCTTCCTTAGTGGAAACTCGCTAGTTGAAAGCAGTAAGAGTGGATTAGAGCCTTATTCTCCGAACCACTTAAAACCATTTGTGTCTTTTACTTTATGTCATTTACATTATGTACATTAATCGCTATAATCTGCTATGTATGTTTTAACCGCTACTCATCAAGTAACTCTACTTAACAATGTATGTGTGATTATGAATATATCAATGAAGGGGATCTTTTACTTATTCACAGGCTTGAAAAGATTCTTAAGTTTGTCATGAGCTACTTAATGAGCAATACAACTTAATAGAGTAAAAGTATTTTGAAATTCTAAGGATCTATTCAACCCCCCCCCTTCTAGATCTATATGGCCTATTGGGAACTAACAATTGGTATCGAGAAAGGTGTTCTCATGCTACATTCAAAAGCTAATCGCTTTGAGTCCGATCCTAGGCACAAACATTGTTCTAAACTTAGTTTAGTAGCAAGTCACTTGTTATATCTTGAGATGAGCTCTCACACGTTGGAAATATTCATGCATGTAATGTGCATATACACCGAAGTCGCTTTCAGATTAGTCCATGTCTTTGATTATCATATCAACAAGACCAATCCTTGCTCGATGTTAATCTTGTTGTCTGAAGACCAGGCTAGAGAACTCAAGGATGTCAAAGAATTAGAGATGCTGACACTCTCTTAGCTTGATCTTCAAGACCACGATCGATCGATCAAGATCAACCTGGAGCAACCGGGCAATCGTCAAGTAAATGATAAAACATGCACATCAATGCCTAAACTCATTATATCTAAGATAAATGACTGTTAAGAAATCAATAGTAAAAAGTTACGGTTCCTCGTTAACATAGATATGAACATCATATTTGCACCTTACTCATGAACTATAACAGTTTTCCTTTAAATATTCTTAATCTATCTAAAAAGGTGAAGAGAGAAAGTACACTAATGATGGAAACTCAAATGTCTATAAACTTTCTCTCCATCCAAGTTTTAGGTTGAAGATGATAACTTGAAAGAGACCTGAAATGGTTTTAAGAGCCTCACAGGTCGATTGAATGTGAAGAAATCTTTGTTGATGAGTTAATGTGCTTTGTACATCCTATGGTCTAAGTGTTTAATGACACATAAAGTATGATCAGATCTACAAGAGAATCTTGAGGATTCATAGAAACTGATCACCTCCATGAATCAACCAGATCTAATAAATCGTAGAGCTGATTCTCACTCTGTGAACATTTAAACTCTGTGATCATAACTTAGCATATGATAAAACCATCAAGGAAAAGAGTGTTTTATTAAAATAACTGATTTCTCTCACATTCACCACCATGCATCTCAAAATATATTATCTAAATGAGTATATATATGCATGAATACGATCGATGGTGGTCAACATGATGATTACTCAAATATGAGGAACAGGGGTTTGGTAAACTAACTCAAGCAGGACCCATTTGACCACGGGTACCAAAATTAGAAATGAATAAACTGCAGCACTTAGTATATCCGACCACACTAAGGAATGCTAAAGCAAAAGACTTTTACCAAGAAGAGTCATCCAAAGAAAAGGCTTAGGACTGTTCAAAAATAATTCTGACAAAACTCCTACATGTAAAAGCCTGTCCTTGAAGACCTGCTGAGCTAATCTAAATAAAGCTCAAATGGCGGCAAACCTTCATATGAAAGCATGCCACTCAACTAGAGATGAAAAAGGGTCTTAGATGCTCTAGCAAGCAAAACTTGTTCTCAAGGAAGCTCACATCAGAGGACTATCGAGCATCAAACATTAGGAACTTAGTCCGGGAGCAGAACTCCACGAGCACAAGCTGATAAGGAAGACTACGTTCGTAGTGCTATCAAAAGATCGTAGAATGATCAACCCTGAAGATTTAACGACTTCAGTCAGAAGGAGATATGCAGGGGAATCACACCTCACTGAAAAGACAACATCAACCATGGGGAGCAGTGATCTGTTAAGAAACAACAATACTGAGATATACTATGAAGCAGTGTACCAGTTACAGAGTCCCAAAACTTTATGGCAGATGAACCAAATAAAGATCCATAGTCAGTAAGAACATTTCAAAATGAACTACTGATAACCTTTCAGCCACCCAACTCAAAATCATGGAGAGCCTACGATCAAACATCTGATCGTAGTGAAATAGCAGAAGGACACCACGATTACAGCAAATGAAATTGTCTGAATTTGATAAAGGACCTCACCAACAGAAAAGGTCAAATGAGATATCAGTGCAAATCAGTTCTAAAGTATTTCATCTGGAAATCGCCTAAGGGACAAACCTGACCCTTAACTCACTCTAAGAGGTTGGCCCTTCCTGAGCTACCTTATCCCAGAAGAATTGCTTAATCAAGCTCATCTCAAGGACCAAGTCAGTCAATGATCGTAGAGTAGAGGTTGAAGAGAACTCCACGATTGTAGTATAATCTTAGCAATCGTAGAAGCAGACTCGACGATCGCAGTCCTATAAAGAGGCTACTCCTAACTTACAAGGAGTTGGAAAAATAGGAAAATTGCTCAACCATTCAAATTATGAGGACATAAGTTCGAAGGCTTATTGAAAAGAGGTACTGCTGAAGGAAAATGCCCAAGGCTTCATAAAGCACAACAGTGGATGAGTCATGGAGGTTCAAAATAAGAAGTAATGTCAAAACCATCCATTGTAACATCCTTCAGAGAATTGATCATTGAGCCAACAAAGGAAAACGTAGAGTCAATAGTTGTTCTATCATGCTACTCTACGAACTCAAAAGGTCAAAGGCCAATCCACGTCAATCAAACGTCTACTCTTCTAAAAGAGACATCTAACTGAAAAGTTATTGGGGAGTTACAAAATTCATATCAAGGTCAGGCAACCAATGGCTAGTTGACATGTCATAACATATGCAGTGTGAGAAGGAACTGTCATAAAGACAAATTCCAGAGCCCAAAACGCACTCAGCTAAATCTCTCTAAACCACATACCATATACCTTGAACTCCTAAAATGGCAGAATGGAAAGTTATAATGGGTATTCAACTCGGCTTTACAAAGTTTGAAGAATCAGAGATAAAGTTCAAAGACATACTTGAACTTGTAAAGGAAGTCGGGTTTCTCGAAAGTGCCCAGAGGCCAACACTCCAATTTATACAGAACTAGTAAAGCAGTTCTACTCAAATGCTTCAATGAACTCTGGGCTTCTGACTACTAAGGTGAAAGGATTTAGTTTGAAGATAAGAACATCAGACATCAATCAATGTCTAGGGTTTCCAAATCAAGGTCTGATAAATCTGGATGAAGTCGACATTGAAGAAGGCAAAAGGCTTATGCGATATCAAAGAAACCCTAGTCTGAAGGATATGAAGAAGAAGGAATTTCCTGAGGAATTTGAATTCTTTGATGAGATAGTGGGAAAATGCATATTGTGCAAAGATACTGCACACGACACTGTACTCGACCAGCAGTTAAAAATTATGTTTGCCATAGTTCTGAAGAAGCAAATCAACTTTGGAGTTATCCTGCTCGATCAAATCTCCAAATGGATAGAAAAAACTGAGTTGAAGAAATCCACAGACAACCCACTTACAAAAGTGTACCATGGAAGACTGTTAAGCATAATAATGAAGAAGAAGTTAGGGAGCAAGATCAAGGATAATGAAGGGGAACCTCTGAATGTGCACAAAATAATGTCTCCACAACTGTTTGTGAATTGGAAGAAGAACCTAAAGAAAATAGGAGGTCGACAAACCGAAGCAAAGAAACAAATCATCTGCAAAGAAGATGAAGGCAAAGGAGGTAGAAAACTTTGAGTCTGATAACTCTGTACCAGCAGAAATCACACCAGCCAGAAGGAAATCCAAAGGTGTGAGGAAAACTGTGGCTCCACCAAGAAGTCTCTCAATTGACAATTTGGAAGAAGAGGAAGAAAAGAACTCAACTGCAAAAATCACAAAGAGAAGAAGTAACAGATTACTTCAAGGGCCACCCAGAAAGAAAACAAAGGTGATGAACAGGGGAAGACAAAGAATTGGTTGCTGAAAAGGAACCAACCAATGAAAGCCAAAAAGTTAAAGCTCAAGCTAAGGGGGAGACACCTGAAGCCCTAATGATAGAGAATACACCTGCTGAGGGGGAGACGCCTGAAGCTCTCATCCAAGAAGGAGCTCCAGTTGAGGGGGAGCTTTTAATATTGCAGAAAGATGACTACATTGAGGGGGAGGCTCCCGATATCCCCATGACAGAAGAAGAGGTTCCTGCAAGAAATGAGGAAGAACCAGTGCAAGACCATCATGAGGCCATTGATATAATGGAATCCTCAAATGAAAATAGAGAAAAGGATGAAAGTGACGAGGTTGAGATCATAGCTGTGGGCATTGATGGGTACAAAAAAGCTAACTATGAGCAACTGTTTACATATCTACCCATGTTTTGGAGCTTCAAAGATCAATGTGTCTCCAAAGAACGAATCCAGCAATAAAGTTGAGGCAATATTCATGGAAGAAAATGTAGAATCTGACAATGAAGAAAAGCTACAAAATGACCCATCTAAATCTCCAAGTGCAAATGTTCAAATAAGCTCTCATTATGAGTCAAAAGATGATGAGATCAAAAAGGAAATACATGCCCCTACTGTTGCTAAACATCAAGCTAGCCTATCTGGTGATATATATGAAGATGATTCTGAAGAAGAAGGACATGCCCTCATCAATGATGAAAATCAAGAAAGTCTGCCCGATGATCAAAAAGATTTAGAGTCTGAAAAGGAAGAAGAGTCTGACTCTCCTATAGCTGAACTTCCAGGAAGAAAGAGGAGCAAACGATTGATAGCTCAATTTGCTTCCAAAAAGAGAAGTGATCACTCTAATGAAGTCATTGAATTAAGTGATGATGAAACTGAATCTGATGAAGAAAATGATGAAGATGGAATTAGTGATGAATCCAAGGAAGATACTGCTGAAGAAGGTTCTGAAAATGAAATTCATCAAGAAGACTTCACTGAAGAATCTAATGAAGGGAGTTAGCAAGATTCTAGATCAAAGAGGGAAGAAATAGGGAAATAGTCTGATTCTGCACTTCAAAAATCAGAGGAACCAGAATATTATCTTGTTCTCTCTCCAGCCAGAATTACAAGAAGAATTGTAATGGAAGTCTTTGATGAGCCACCAGTAGAACGACCAACAAGATGAATAAATCAGGGAAATGAACAACTTCAAGTTGTAAGGATGACTAAAGATGAAGTGCTCCATAACTGGAAAAATATGGAGTTAGATTGCACAACTATACTGTACAACTCTGAAGATCTTCTGATGAGGTGGTTCTTCCCATGGATGTCATGGTTAAAGGCACACACTGATAGAGATGAAAGTTACTTCAGCTGGTGCTACTCCCAGTTTCCAAATTTGGATCTAGTGTCATAAAATTTCCCCAGGGTTAAGAAGTTTGCAACCATGATGATCAATGATAAGCCCTACTATAAGATCTATCGACATGCTGAAAATCACTATATTCCCTATGATCATAGAGTTGACACTGAAGGCAGAAGGACTATGACCAAAGAAATAATCGTAGAGTTTGTTTACTCTACCATTGATGATGTTCAAACTCAAATTGAGAAGTCTCCATCTGCCCAAGCTCAGATATCTAACATCCCTTCATCTTCCAATATCTGTTGGTACTCAACGATTTCTCAGATTGTCAACACTTTCCACAATCTATCCAAGGATGAAAATTGTAGAGTCCAAGCTAGTGCTCAACAAGAAGCTACCGGATCGGATGACCAAAAACTGTGGAGCGAGAAGCTGTTGAGAAATTTCACGAAATGGCCGAGAAGATATTTCTAATGAATGAAGAGTCAAAAAAGTTAACAACAACAGAAGATAGACTCCAAGAAACTATGGCTGATATATCTCTCAAAATCAAAGAGAGAGATCACATCTATCCTGAAAGCCATACATGATCGAAGCTACAAATTTCACGAGCACAAGAGGTAAATGAAGAAAACTCAAAATCCTCTCTAACAGGATTGACAACATGAATCAATCTTTTCTATGCAACTTGAGCTAAGTCAACAAGAAATCAAGAATGATGTTGAAACTCCTCCTACATGATAAAGCAAACTTATATGTCTAACATGGAGCAGCTTTCTCAAATGATTAATGACAAAAAGGGGGAGAAAAAGAGGCATAGAAAAGGGAAGAACAAGAGGAGGCACTCTAGAAAGAGTAGGGAGAGCAAAAGGAAAGAAAAGAAGAAGACAACTCCAGGGGAAGCTGAATCATCATCTAAGGGGGAGCCAAAGCCAGAACCAGAAGAAGAAAAATTGAATAGCTCCACATCCCAGGGGGAGCAAAGGAATCAAACAGATGAATAGTGGATCAAAAGACATCCTGGAAGCATATATGGAACAAAAGAGGTACATCTCTAACTAGTTAGGTATGTTCTGGATCCAGGATATAAAATGTCAGTATATTAAATTCCACATCATTATAAATGACATTCATGATTATCTATTTTAGAAATACTGTTTGCTCATCTTGATATAAGATTCATTCATAACATACGATATGCACTTATTATTTTTGTCATAATCAAATAGGGGAGATTGTCAAGAATAAACATGTGAACGATATTCCTATTTAAATATGATTTGATTATGATATATATATATATATATATGAATGAATATGCAAGTATGCTTGCATTAAGAAAAGATGTAAAGTCCTTTGATAGATAATAGAAACATATGTACAAGGACTTAGAATGAATTGATTAAATGTGTTAGGTTGATCCTACATAAGCAAACCAGCTTTATAAAGTCCGTAAAAAGAAATGATGTACAAAGACTATAAATATAGAAAGATCAAGCATGTTAGGTTGATCTTATGATGTAATAAATGCTTGTCGATCGCAAGAGCACCGCACTGTAAATTGTAGTCTGCCAGGAGAGTCAAGAAAAACTCGAGAGATATCGAGGCAGAATCTTAGTCTACAAGATAGTAGATCTCGGAGTTCGTACACTTTCAGGAGAGATGAGAAAGGATCATAGTGTGTCGAGGAGAACTTCCTCAGGGCCGTAGTCTGCTGAGGAAGTCATGTTCGTAATCGTGAGAGCCTTTACCTACGAAAGTCGACCGAGTATCTGCCAAAGCTAAGTCAAGAATCGTAGACAACACTCAGAGTCGTAGAGTTTACTAATCATACCTGAAGCAGAGATCGTAGTCGAGCAAGATCAGATGAAGACAACAAGCACAACGATAAAAATCGTAAAGTGTCAAGATCTGATCTCGGAGTCGTAGTGTTTGCACAGCCAAAGCTGAATCGTAGAGTGCAGAACTAAGACCTCAATAGATGTGCTCATAATGCCAAGGCAGAATCGTAGAGCAAATTCGATTCTCAACGAATGAGCACTCCCAGAATATCCAAAGGAATGAAGCCTCTGGTTGGCACTGCATAGATATATCCCACCTGAAGGAAACCAGAGAGCACTCAACGAATGGCATGCAAGCTAACAGAAGATCTAAGCACCAACTCAATCAGCATCAAGATTGAGTTGTGAAGCCATTCGAGATGAAGTCTTCCACAAGGAGATCAGAAGAAGACTTCTGCAATTGACCAAAAAAAGTCAGCAAGTGAAGTAGTTGTCAAACAGACAGAAGACAACGATCTTGGAAGTTACTAGGATCGTAGTGTTTGCCAAACAAAGAAAGAACTGATGGAGTACATACAGAGATATAAGACATCTTCTGAAGAACAAGGCTAAAGTGATTAAGCATTGGGTCAGTCCATTGATGATAAGTGAACGGGAGATCACAAGAAGAAAGCGAGCTGGACACGCCACAAATCTGAAGTGTCTTGTTATTCAGAAGAGGCCAGAATAAGGAATCGACCCATCAGTATCTGAGAGCTGCTGAGGCAAACAGAAGTGTTGAAGCACTGCACAAGAGAAGGAAGAGGTGTTCTACATTGAAGATCAAATCAACACTCTTCAAGATCGTAGTGTTGTCTCTACCAGTCAATAAGACACTACGATCAAGTCCATGAAGACATGCATCAGAATCGTAGAGTTCGAATAGCTGAAGACTAAAGCATTGGCAACGGTTCAATCTGAAGGGTAATATTTGGATAAGAGATCATTGAGAGCATCGATGCAAGGACAACCTCTGATCGAGAAATCAGAAGAAGGAAATAAAGTCTTCGACCTGCCCAAGACATTAAAGTGACATATTTTGTGACGCCCCCAAAATTAGGTATATGTCACCCATCTTGGGTCGCCACTTACATGGTACATAAATTCAAATACAAACTTAATTATACATCTGTCGTGTAACATACGACAATACATAAACTGAGAGTTCTAATAGGAATATTGTCATTTAGACAATATCCATACTCAAGGAGTCCTCATTATATTTATTGTCACACTATTTAATGTAATAGTGAGGACTATTAATGCTATCTTGGGACCATCACTCTTTTCCCGACTCGTCCCAAACTATATTCTCATTTCAAGAGAAGAACGGTGAAAGAAAGGGTGAGCTCAACTAGCCCAAAGAAGAAATATTATAACTAAGATAATGCAGAATAAATTATCAATAGTCTTCAACAATATTAAACCGATAAAATACAATAGACAACCGGTTTAGCTCATGCAATGAATATGCAATCCATTAAAAGAGTCAAGTAGAAAATAAAGTCTACTATCTTTTAGGTTTTAAAAGGTTTTCATCAATTTTTATCACTAAGACTCGGTTTAATGAATAAACCACAATATCTAATCATCCCTCGTACCACGGCCAAGGATTTTCATCAAATTATCAATGGTCATGACTATACCGAATCACCCCGGTCATAATCATACCCAAAACTATCCATCACCGCATGACCAGGCCACTAAGGACTTTTGTCACATCATTTATATCAAGCCATGATTATACCGAATGATCCCTGATCATAATCATACTAAGTTCATCTATGCACGTAAGCCAAAGATAACATAATATAACATGAGGATGATGACAATGACATAATAATTCAATAAAACAAGTTCAAGAATTATTTTATCCAGAATTATTAACGGCCAAATTGTCAACAAGATATTGTTTTGTAGAGTAAAATTCAAGAATGATCGGGAAGAATATTTCCATGAAAAGATCTTTGGATGAAACGCAAATATCAAGAATATTCTACTAATTTCATGGAGTATAGAAGTCAAAGTTTTAACCAATCGGGTATAATAAAGAATGGAATAACAAAAGAAATCACCATGCATGCGGTACTTCGCATATGGCGAGTTATTCAGCAATAATAATAATAACGGAACCGGTCGGTGAAATTCACACCACAAGATGATCCAACAGAATAATAAATGTTTGAATAATAAACAATGGAACTGGTCCGGTGTAAACACACATGATGAGGATATTCCAACATAATAATAAATGTTGAATAATAAACAATGGAACCAGTCCGGTGTAAAACACACGCATGTGATATTCCAACGAGTAATAATAAAGAATGGAATAATAAAAAGAAGATCACCAAGTATAGGGATTCAGCGTATACTGAGTTATTCCAACAGAATAAATAAGAATGGAATAATATAAGGATTTCACCAAGTATAGGGTGTGTCAGCGTATACAAAGTTATGTATAGAGTATGCCACTTTTTTAAAAGTTATTCCAACGTAATAATAATGAATGGAATAATGAAGTTCTCTTCATAAATAAGAAAGAATAACACCCTTACGGGTACAACAAATAATATCCCTTACCTTAGAAAATGAATATTGGAAAAGTGAAGTAGCGAGAATACTTTTTTCTTTCTCTCTATAGTTTTCTCTCAGAGTTTGGTGAATTCGTAAGAAATAATGAAGGAATGAGCTTTCTATTTATAGAAAAAGCGAGGGTGGCTCTTGGTCTTAACGGAAGGGTCAAAATGACTCTTGGTAATATCAAGAGACAACTACTATTTCGAAGGGGTAATTAACCCTGGAACAATCAAGAAGAAGTTAACTCTTGGTAATATTGAAGGGACAACTACTATTTGCGAAGGGGTAATTACTATTGACGAAGGTAATTACTATTCGACGAAGGTAATTACTATTGACGAAGGTAATTTATATTCACAAAGGTAATTACTATCGACGAAGGTAATTACTATTCACAAAGGTAATTACTATTGATTTAATGGACTCTTAGATGATGACATATGGGCCCCCATAAAATAATTAAAGTTACCACAAACGTCTCATAACAGACTCTTTATATACATCAGGATTGAATAAATATTACCACAAATCATTTTATTTTTAATCAACACATACTTAATCTTTCAACAATTATTAATCATTTATAACTTGTCGCGTCTCAATTAATAATTTAATACTATAACATATTATCTGAGATGATAATTGTGACAATAATTGAATCAATAATATAAGAGATATGATGCAAGCAATTATTTGTAGTAATAATTGAGCATATTTGAGTGACTTCTCACGTAAGCATCAATAATCAATATCGTGTGCTACTATACAACTACGCCAGACATCGCATTACTTTTACTACCAAGGGTAGTTCAACGGTTTGATGAGTAACACCTCTGCTAGTTATTTTTATAGAAAAATAATTTTGTCATTTTCTAACTACGACAATACTTCCATTGTGGGGTCCACTAATGATTGAGTAGTCATCGAATATTCCCAAACAAAAAGAATATTCCCAGACCAAACGTAATATTTTATAACAACTTGCTTACTTTGCAAAATTTATAAATATTACCCACAACTATAACATTATATCAAATTTATTCCATAATATTCAAAAATAATATTTATAAAAAATTCATCTTTATTTATAAAATTTCGGGTCTTACAACCTCCCTTCTTATGAAATTCGCCCTCGAAATTAGGGTACGTACCTGATATGATAAAGAGGTGAGGATACCTTGAATACCTTTATCATTAAAAATATTAAATTCATCTTCGCAATCCGCCAAAGATATTCATTAACAATTCATCTTTGCACTATAGGCCAAAGATATACAACTGTAAAACCAATAATGCTGAGACGCAGCTTAATAGTATCACGACCACGAATTATCCATGCACCATCTTGGCCAAGGATATTCGTGTTTTCAATTCTGATCATGATTATACCCGAATAATCCTTGGTCATAATCATACCAAGTCTATCAATGCACTACTACCTAAAGATGACTTTTTACCACATCCATGAATTAATATTTCATCTTTGAGACTCATTTCAATAATTAATCCATATCATCGAATCATCCCCGCACTATGTGCCAAGGATATTCATTAGTATCACGACCACGAATTATCCATGCACTACTACCAAAGATAATCGTGTATTCATTAAGTATCACGACCACAAATTATCCATGCACTACTACCAAAGATAATCGTGTATTCATTAGTATCACGACCACCACAAATTATCCATGCACTACGTACCAAAGATAATCGTGTATTCATTAGTATCACAACCACAATTTATCCATGCACTACGTGCCAAAGATAATCGTGTATTCATTAGTATATCACGACCACAATTTATCCACGCACCACGTACAAAGATAATCGTGTATTCATTAGTATCACGACCACAAATTATCCACGCACTACGTGCCAAAGATAATCGTGTTTTCAATTACGGTCATGATTATACCGAACAATCCCTGGTCATAATCATACCAAGTCCATCTATGCACGTGAGCCACAGATGACTTTCAACATAATATAAGCATGAGGATCATGTCAATGATATAAAGAATCAATCAAATGAGATAAAGGATAAATATTAAACATTTATAATATAATTTATCCAGGATTCAAGAATATCCCCATGTTATCAATCAATTAATAATCTTATAATCTAATATCATTAATATTATAACAATAATTTAATCACTTCTTAAATTTATAAACAATTTATTTCAATTGTTTACGCTTTTACCATATAATGCATTTAATCATTCAAAAATGCCATACTCATAAGATATCATCACCAATGATCAAATCCTCATCAAAAAATATGCATATACTCTATATAGGATTCTCTAGCCAAAAATCATATTTTCCAATTTTGTTACTTCACATAACATATTTAACTCATATGTTCATAACCAAACTATTTTTATGAAAAATATCAAATCAGTTCCAAAAATATTTTTTTTCTGGGATTTAGCATAATATAGTCCCATAATGAAAATATATTTTTCTCGAAATTTTTAAAATTTATTTACTATTTTTCAAAAATCAATTTCTAATTAATTCCTTAAGAAATTTGCTACCTCAAGTTTAACTCCAGAAATTCCCAAATCTTGGCAGGACCTTGCACATGTTAATGTGAGCCTCAAGTTTAAATTTCATGGTCATCGGAGTTGTAGAACTCCGGTTATAGCATTTTTTGTCAGAAAATCCTAAATATTGAAATGGTCATAACTTGCTCATTTTAAGTCGGAATGAGCTCATTTTTGGACACGGTGTTCTTTATACCATATACTTTTATGTCCCAAAAGGCCTGAATTTTTCTCACTAATTAAGTGGCCAAAACAGCCCTTACAAAAACGTGGCAACAGCTTTTTGGACATTTTGAAGTTTTGACTCCTTTGCTAAAATCAGTCCACACGAAAATCTACAACACCTTTTTCAATGATTCCACTTGGATTAGTTAGGTAACTCATAGATCTAACTCTAGGACTTAACCACACTCAAAAATTCAAAATATAATAGGAGATTTGGTCAATTGAATTTCATGTTACGTTTTTCACCAAAATCTGGTTTTTAACTCCTTGTGATTTTTAAGAAACTTTCATGTTTTCACATACTAACCAACATAACTCATCATAACACTTACTAATACCACGTATACCCATGATTTTCATTAGTCCAATGCTTTTATTATGACTTTCATCATAAACCACGTAAACCTGTTTCATTTTAGTTGAAGAAATATTTGAGGGTTTAAGAAATGGGTTTTTTCTTGGGGTCAATACTGAAATTCGATTTCACGCTCTAAGTAGGCTAAGAAGTCTTCAAGAATACGCCAGAAATTTATTAATAATAGAAATATCATTCAAAGCTGTGACTCTCATCCAAGACTTGGATAGTACGTCACATTGATACCAACCGTGACTTTATATCCTTAACCTAGATAGCACCTCACAATGATACCTATAAACTTGCCATCTTCATTCACGATGTCGCTTACTGTAAAGTCTAAAGCGGTGCATTCCACATAAGGAAGTCAACAACGAAAGGTTCGGGGCTCTTTACTTATGGCTTGATATGATAATAATTGACTTTAGTAGTTTGGTTACTTGAATTCGCACAACAGGTTGGTTATGAATATAAAGGCTAACAACCTTACGAAAAGCATGATGATTAGTTAACCAATTGATTCCTAAAATCACATCAAAGGCAAGTATTTTCAAAAGATAAGATCGACAGTAACGTGAAAGTGTTTATTTGAATCAAACAAGATTTAAAAATAGTAAGCGAACGAAGGCTCCTACTAACGAAGTTTCAACCAATAAGTCAAAGTTTACTTCTTCTTGAGTCAAATTTAAACGTTGAACACAACTAGGTGAAATAAAAGAGTGGGTAGAACTGGTATCTAACACGGTATAGACTTCATGAGAGCTTATGATTACTTACCCGTGATAATCTTATTCGGGTTCCTCGTCGTCAGAAAAAAACGCTCTCTCTAAACTACTGGGCTTTGGTTTATGGGGGATGACCTTTGGTGCCTCCATCCTAGTTGAATTTGTCTTGATAAAAGACAAAATCGAGCTAAGTGACCTTTCTTCCACAATTATAACATGCTTTTGACGATACATGGCGCAATTCGATCGATGTGTCCTCTCCTCCGCATTTGAAGCATATGATAGGTGGTCTTTCTCCTTCCTTAACAACGGGTCTTTAGTCCGACGTCTTTCCATCATTGTTGAATCTCCTTTTCTTGAAATGTCCATTCTTATTGCTTTGACCCTGATTACCACCGAAGTGGTTACCATATCTGGCCTGTTGATTCCCTCCACGCTTGTTGTCACCGCTTCGATGACTACTCTCGCTGGTATTATAATTTTGCCGGCTGCTCTCTTTTAGTTGCGTTGACTCGTTATCGCGCTCCACTAACTTAGCCCTATTTACAACATCTGAATACAAACACAGTTTATGAGAAATAAGATGTTGACGTATCTCCGGCTTCAAACCTCTTAAAAACATTCGCGCCATTCTCTCTTCATTATCCACCAAGTGGGACGCAAATCGTGATAACTCTGCAAATTTTGCCTCGTATTGCGACACGGTCATATTATTTTGTTCCAACTTGATAAACTCCACCTCCTTCATGTGGCGAATACTTTCAGGAAAGTATTTGTCGTTGAACGACTCTAGAACTTCTCCCAAGATATCTTCAAGACAAAGAAGTTGAGTACGCTTTTACCGATTCCCACCAGTAATCTGCCTCTCCGCGCAACATAAAGGTGACAAAGGGAACCTTTTGTTCCTCGGAGCATCCCAAGACATCAAATATCTTGGTAATCTGCTTTATCCATGCTTCCGCCAGAAGTGGTTTTGGCTCTCCCTTAAACTCCGGTGGTACCAGCTCCTTGAATTGTTTAGCGGTGACCGCCCGAGTGTTTTCCGTGTTTTCACCTACGTTTTGGACAGGAGTCGCTTTTGCCTGATGTTGCATAAATTCTAAAAACATCTTAAACGTACCGTCGTTCGTCAATTGATCAGTGTTGTTGTTTACGGAGGATTATCGCCATCCGCATTGCACATTGTCCCGATTATTGATCGTGGAGAATCAACAGTCTCCTGTGCTCCATTGCTATTCTCAACATTCTCGGATGCCATTTTCAAACACTGCCACAAAATAAGGGTTAATTGACATTCAACATATTATCACTATATTCTGACCGACTAATAAAATAGCATATAAACTTAGGTAGGTCATACTAGCGAAGGTATTCCCTGATCTCTCCCTCCTAGTACTATTCTCACATCTTAGCCAGGATCATATCCTAAGCTCGATACCAACCGTGACGCCCCAAAATTAGGTATACGTCACCCATCTTGGGTCGCCACTTACATGGTACATAAATTCAAATACAAACTTAATTATACATCTGTCGTGTAATATACGACAATACATAAACTGAGAGTTCTAATAGGAATATTGTCATTTAGACAATATCCATACTCAAGGAGTCCTCATTACATTTATTGTCACACTATTTAATGAATAATGAGGACTACTAATGCTATCTTCGGGACCATCACTCTTTTCCCGAGGCTCGTCCCGCCTATATTCTCATTTCCTGAAGAAAAGTGAAAGAAAGAGTGAGCTCAACTAGCCCAGTAAGAAATATTATAACTAAGATAATGCAGAATAAATTATCAATAGTCTTCAACAATGTTAAACTGATAAAATACAATAGACAAACCGCTTTTAATCGCAATGAATATGCAATCCATTAAAAGAGTCAAGTAGAAAATAAAGTCTACTATCTTTTAGGTTTTAAAAGGTTTTCATCAATTTTTATCACTAAGACTCAGTTTAATGAATAAACCACAATATCTAATCATCCCTGTACCACGGTCAAGGATTTTCATCAAATTATCAATGGTCATGACTATACCGAATCACCCCGGTCATAATCATACCAAAAACTATCCATCACCGCATGATGTGCCACTAAGGACTTTTGTCACATCATTTATATCAAGCCATGATTATACCGAATGATCCTCGATCATAATCATACTAAGTTCATCTATGCACGTAAGCCAAAGATAACATAATATAACATGAGGATGATGACAATGACATAATAATTCAATAAAACAAGTTCAAGAATTATTTTATCCAGAATTATTAACGCCCAAATTGTCAACAAGATCTTTGTTTTGTAGAGTAAAATTCAAGAATGATCGGAAGAATATTTCCATGAAAAGATCTTTGGATGAAACGCAAATATCAAGAATATTCTACTAATTTCATGGAGTATAGAAGTCAAAGTTTTAACCAACCGGGTATAATAAAGAATGGAATAACAAAAGAAATCACCATGCATGCGGTGATTGTGATGTATAAAAGTTATTCCAATGTAATAATAATAACGGAACCAGTCGGGTGAAATTCACACCGATGGATGATCAAATGTAATAATAAATCTGTGAATAATAAACAATGGAACCGGTGGGTGTAAAACACAGACAGTGATATTCCACGAGAATAATAAATGTTGAATAATAAACAATGGAACCAGTCCGTGTAAAAACACATGATGTGATATTCCAATGTAATAATAAAGAATGGAATAATGAGAAGAAGATCACCAAGTATATGGGATTCAGCGTATACAAAGTTATTCCAATGTAATAAATAAGAATGGAATAATATAAAGATTTCACCAAGTATAGGTATGCCGATACAAAGTTATGTATAGAGTATGCCACTTTTACAAAAGTTATTCCAATGTAATAATAATGAATGGAATAATGTAAGTTCTCTTCATAAATAAGAAAGAATAACACCCCTTACAGGTACAACAAATAATATCCCTTACCTTAGAAGAAATGAATATTGGAAAAGTGAAGTAGCAGAATACTTTTCTTCTTTCTCTCTATAGTTTTCTCTCTAGAGTTTTTGAATTCGTAAGAAATAATGAAGGAATGAGTTTTCTATTTATAGAAAAACCGAGGGTGGCTCTTTGGTCTTAACGAAAGGTCAAAATGACTCTTGGTAATATTGAAGAGACAACTACTATTTCATGAAGGGGTAATTAACCCTGGAACAATCAAGAGGCAGTTAACTCGTAATATTGAAGGGACAACTACTATTTGCGAAGGGTAATTACTATCGACGAAGGTAATTACTATTGACGAAGGTAATTACTATCGACGAAGGTAATTACTATTCACAAAGGTAATTACTATCGACGAAGGTAAATATTATCGACGAAGGTAAATACTATCGACGGTTAATTACTATTCACAAAGGTAATTACTATTCACAAAGGTAATTACTATTGACGAAGGACTCTTAGATGATGACATATGGGGCCCCCATAAAATAATCAAAGTTACCACAAACGCTCTCATAATGACTCTTTATATACATCAAGGATTGAATAAATATTACCACAAATCATTTTATTTTTAATCAACACATATTTAATCTTTCAACAATTATTAATCATTTATAACTTGTCGTCTCAATTAATAATTTAATACTATAACATATTATATGATGATAATCTTTGTGACAATAATTGAATCAATAATATAAGAGATATGATGCGGCCAATTATCGTAGCAATAATTGAGCATAATTGAGTGACTTCTCACGTAAGCATCAATAATCAATATCGTGTGCTACTATACAACTACGCCAGACATCGTACTTTTACTAAGGGTAGTTCAACGGTTTTGACCAGTAACACCTCCGCCGTTATTTTTATAGAAAATAATTTTGTCGTTTTCTAACTACGATAATACTTCCATTCATGGGGTCCACTAATGATTGAGCCGTCGTCTGAATATTCCTCGATAAAAAAGAATATTCCAGACCAAACGAATATTTTATAACAACTTGCTTACTTTGCAAAATTTATAAATATTACCCACAACTATAACATTATATCAAATTTATTCCATAATATTCAAAAATAATATTTATAAAAAATTCATCTTTATTTATAAAAGTCGTGGTCTTATATATTTGACGGGGTTGGTGAAACAATGAGATCGCAGATGTCGAAAAGTCGAAAAAGATTTCATGTCACATCTGCATCTCGCACTAAATAACTCGAGATCTGCGAAGAAATTTGAATAGCTTTCAACGGCTACTTTCCAACGGGAAGATTGGGAAGCAGTATAAATCAACAGAGCTTCAAAGATCAAGAGTTGCTGATGATTGTGTAGTTGCAGAATCGTTGAGTTGGTGAATGCTATTGTTGACTCTACGAGTTACACCAAAGATCAATAGAACAAGTCTCAGTGACGGTGAGACTATCATGGTGGGAGTGAAGCAGCTTTAAAGAAGGAATCAAACAGATCGAAGCTTCACTTAACAAAGATGAGAATGCCACTGAAGATGGTATCCAAGCTGAGAACTGAGAAGGCCAAGAAGATAGCATTTAGGAAAGTGGCTAAGTACAAAGAAGATCAAGAGAGCCACTCTACGAATCACCATGAACCGAAAGCTGAAAATGAACAAGTGCAGAACCATGTCTGCGGAGTATTCAAGAAGGGTTCAGGGATTGCTAAGTGCCAGACAAAGTCTACTAAAAGCACAGAGACTAAGCAAACCTAGATGGTGAATGGTGCACATCTGATACCAGATGAAGATGAGTAGAAAAGAGTGAAGATCAGCTGCACCAAAGAAGATGTGGTCCGGACTCGAAGTTGAAAGCAAAGAGGATCACACTAAGCTGCTAAGTACAAAAGATGTTTAGAGCCTAATAACATCTTAGCAGCTCAGCACCAACAACTACTACAACAAGAAGCCAGGGCCTGAGGGATCCTTGTCCTGAGGGACTAAATGAAGTTCCAAGCCTGCTGGGCTTGAAGAGTTCCTAGGGAACTAGAGAAGTTCCAAGGCTGTTGGCCGGGCCAAGAGTTCTTAGTGAAGTGAAGTCCCAAGGCTGCTGGCCTTGAAGGAATCTTAGTGATTTAGGTGCTGCCCTTCCTTAGTGGAAATCCTACTAGTTGAAAGCAGAAGAGTGGATTAGGAGCTTGAGTCTCTGAACCACTTAAAACCACTTGTGTCTTTTATTTTATGTCATTTACATTATGTACATTAACTGCTATAACTGCTATGTATGTTTTAGCTGCTTACTACTGAAGTAACTCTACGAACAATGTATGTGTGATTATGAATATATCAATGAAGAGAATCTTTTACTTATTCCGTTGTACTTGAAAAGATTCTTAAATTTGTCATGAGCTACTTAATGAGCAATACAACTTAATAGAGTAAAAGTATTTTGAAATTCTAAGGATCTATTCAACCCCCCCTTCTAGATCTATATTGTGCCTATTGGGAACTAACAAGATAAATAGAGGTGATTTTTATGATGTATTTGTTATAAATTTTGCTTATTATTTGTCAACTATATATATATATATATATAAAGTTGACAAAAGTGGGGGGGGATTATGGAGTTCACGCGGGAGTACAAAATTATTATTATATATATATATTATAATAAGTTTTATTTTTTATGAAAAGTAGAATATATTATATTTTATTATGTATAGTGTTTGCATAGTGCAGCATAGTAAAATCAAAAAAAAATCAAAAAATTTGCGCCGATCATCTGTGAATCTTTTCTTCTATTCACCCGTGAGAAAAAAAAATTCTATATATTAACCTTCCATTCTCCTATAAATAGGATACTCAGTTTAAAAAAGAAAATCACACCAGAATCAGAGAATTCTTCTTCTATATTATTGAGCGTATTTCTTTTGATTTTAAGAAAGCTTTGAGTGTAGAAAATAGTGAAAGTTTTCTTCAAGAATATCTCCGCTATATCAGTCGGAATTGCTCTATTTTTGAGGTAAGGGGTATTATTTATTTCATATTCGCTTACGATATTATTTTTTGTATTCGTAAGAAATTTTATTTCGTTCAATATTCACAAAAATATTATCTTCGTTTAATATTCGTAAGGAATATTATCTTCGTTCAATATTCATAAGGAATATTATTTTCGTTCAACAGTTGTAAGGGATATTATTTTTGTTCAATATTTGTAAGAAATTATATTTTCTTCCATACTCTGTAGTATGTAAGTAATATTATTTCGTTTCAGATTTCAAATTCGACACTCATTTTGTTAAAGTATTGATTCTATACTCCTTAAAATTAGTAGAATATCCTTGAAATTTACACTTCATCTAGTATCGTTTCACAAGGATATTTTTCTGAACATTCTTGTTCATTTTTAAGTTTTTCATGTTGGAATACTATTCATGGGTACTATTCATTTATACGACATTATTCATACGTACGGGTACTATTCATGAAATACTATTCATGGGGTACTATTCACTCGGGGTACTATTCGTGACAAAAATTAATTTCTTTTCTGTCCAAATCATTTTTGATACAATATTATTCTTGAATTTTACTCCACAAAGCAGTTATCATGTTGACAATTTGGATATTTTTAAACTCTGAATAAATTTAAAGTCTTTAATATTTATCCTTGATTTTGTTTGATTAATGTTTATATCATTGTCATTATTCTCATGTTTATATTGTGATAAAAGTTATCTTTGGCCCGTAGTGCATAGATGGACTGTTGATTGGTATGATTATGAACAAGGATTATTCGGTATAATCATGACCTGTAATGTTACAAATAATGTGGTAAAAGTCCTCATTGGCCCGTAGTGCATTGATGGACAGATGTTGGTATGATCATGACCATGCGTTCTCTTTGGCCAAGGGTGCAAAGATGAATTGTTATTTGGCATGATCCTGACCATTGGTGATAACACGAATATCCTTGGCCCGTAGTGCATGGATAATTCCCAAGGATATTCTTGGATGTGATACTAATGAATATCCTTGGCACGTAGTGCATGGATAATTCAGTGATGTGGAATATTTATTAAGCTGAGTCTCGGCGATAAAATTGATGATAAACTTTTAAATCATAGAAAATAGTAGATATCATTATCTACTTGACTCTTCTAATGGATTACTTGTTCCGCTGCAGTTGTTGACCTAAAACTTGTTGTCTATTATATTATATCAATTGTTATACTGTTGAAGGCTAACGATAATTTATTCTGCATTATCTTAGTCATAATATTTTTTACTAGGCTAGTTGAGCTCACCCTTTTCTTTCATTATTCTCTTCAGGAAATGAAAATAAAGTTGGGACTAGTCAGAGAATGGAGTGATGGTTCAAGATGGTTGTTATAGTAGTCCTCACTATTCTATAAAATAGTGTGATAATAATTGTAATGAGAACTTATTTTGAGTTTGGATATTGTCTAGGAGACAATATTTGTATTAAAACTCAAAGCTTATATTTTGTCGTATTCTGTAAGACACTTAGCAGTTGTATAAATTAAGTTTGTATTTAAATTCTGTACCATGTATTTGGCGAATCAGAATGAGTGATGTATACCTATTTTGGGGGCGTCACAGACACTATACAAATACTATGCATAATAAAATATAATAAATTCTATTTTTCATAAAAAACCAAAACTTATTATAATATATATATATATAAATTGAGATAACTTCTATCGACAGTTTTGAAAAAGGGTAAGTGGGGGTCCATATAATAAGCAAAATTTATAAAAAAATACTTCATAAAAATCCCCTCAATATTTTTAACAGCATTTATTCATCAACATTATAACTTGCAATATTAACAACCAGATCATTCACAGGAAAGAAGGGGCTAGCTTTCCGATAAGGATTTCTCCCTATTGGCGCGTAATTAGGTGACCAAACTCTTTCCTCGACAGAACTTCTAGACATTGTCAATAATGTAAATAATAATATGAATAACTTGTCATCTCAATTATTGATTTAATAATACAAAATATTGTGACAATAATTGAATTAATAACGTGAGATACTATACAACAATTACTGTAGCAATAATTGAGTATAACTGAGTGACTTCTCACGTAAGCATCAAATATCGTGTGCTAATACAACCATGTGTATTACTATACTTTTATCACCGGGTATTTCAACAGTTAACGGTAAAACTTTCGTCATTATTTTTATAAAAGTTATTTCGCTGTTTTCTAACTCCGATGATGAATTACATTATGGGGTCCATTAATGATTATGTCGTCGCATCGAATATTCCTGTTAAAACGAATATTCTCCAAACCAATCGAATATTTTATAACAACTTGCTTACTTTGTAGAATTTATAAATATTACCCACAACTATAATATTATAACAAATCCATACCATAATTATTCAAAATGATATTTAGAGAAAAATTCTTCTTTATTCATAAAAGTTGGGGTCTTACACTCTCATTGTATAAATAATTAGTTAAATATTTTTTAAAATAAAATTTTTGTAATTTAATTTTAAAAGGTAACTAATTAAATTTTAATCAATAATATATAAATTTGAATTTTGTTGGCATTAATTAACTAAAGGTCTCTGTATGAAATAAAGTTGTTTACTAAAGTTTAATCATTAATATATTTTATAATATACATTACTATTTTTTTGTATGAATTATTATTTATTCATAATATTTTTTAATATTTTTAATATATATTTATTTAGAAATATAATTGTTGTTGAATAATGAGTTGTCATTATGATTTTAGTTTAAAAAGCTAGCTAACTAAATTTTAATAACTAATACACAAGTTGAATTGTTTTGTAACATTAATTAACTAAAGGTTTCATATATGTAGTATAATTGGTAACTAAAGTAATCATTAATATATATATATATATATATGAATATTTATAATATATTTTTTTAATATTAATTATTATGTACTCATAATATTTCTAGATTTTTAATATATAGTCATTTAGATACTAAGTTGGAGGATTTGGAGGCATGGAAAAAGATAGGAAAGTTAAATATTTTATAGGGAGCTGATATTTCCACATACAAAATTAATATTTTTATATGATCCCTCTCACATGAATAATGACTGGGTCCCACCTTCGTATGAGAGAGACTCATATGAAAATATCATGTTAACATGTAAAAATATTAGTTTTCATTTTATATTACCTAAAGTAGCCTTTCAAAATAAATTATGTCATTAGTGTGATCATTATTTTCTTTTCTTTCTTTCTCATTTCATCACTTCAAACTCTCAACATTATTATGATCATTTTTTTCTTTTCTTAACATGGTTGTCGACATGCACAAACGACCCGAGGCCTGCAGCCTGGCCTTGATCCGACCTAGGTTCGACATGGTCAAAGGCAGGTCTGGTCAAGGCCTGGACTAGGCTTGCCCGACCTGGAAGGCCATGAACAGACCACTAACTTAAAAAAAAATTCTTGGCTTGATTTAGTAAAAAGCCCGACTTGAACCAACATGTGGTATTTACTAGGAGTGATCATTCGGTTATAACCGAACCGAATAAGCTATTCGGTTATAACCGAAAACCGAATTAGTGACAATTTTACTATCCGAAATAATACCCGAAATTTGAAAATAATCGAATTACCGAATTGTAATTTCGATAATTTGGGTAAAAACTGAATCAGCATCAATACACACGACTACCAACCACCTCTGTTTTACAGCCCAAGAAATTACTCAAACCCAGAATTGAATCTTCTTCTTAAAAGCATAAAACACAAAACCGCCCAGCTAAAACAAACAATCCCAGCTAAAACAGCCGCTAAAACACAAACAAACCCCAAAAAACCCAAGTGAAAAACCCAAAAACAGCCAGCTAAAACACAAACAAACCCAAAAAAACCAAAGTGAAAAACCCAAAAACAGCCAGCTAAAACAGCCGCTAAAACACAAACAATCGAAGCTAATAACAACGAAAATGGAGTCTGCTTCAGTGTTGGTGAACTGAAGAGGGACAGTTTCTTCGCCGACGAGAGAGGCGGAGGAAGAGGAGTCTGCTTCAGTGTTGGTGGGTTTAGGCGTGGCAGGGCTATTGGCCTCGGGATTAACAACGAAAATGGAGGATTTGCAAGTGGGTTTTGCTCGGAGCCGGAGGGGAGAGAAATTGGGGGGTCTGCGACTGCGAGTAGAAAATAAGGGTGGAATTGGGTGAAATCAGATAATAAGTTATAAGGGTGGAATTGGGTGGAATCACTAATCAGATAATAATAATAGTATAAAATTATTTTTTTTAAAATATTAATATTCGGTTATTCGGATACCCGAATTATCTGTTTTTTAAAACCAAAACTGAAACCGAATAATGAGCAATAAATCGGATATAACCGAAATAAGAAAAAAAAAACCAAAAACCGAAATAATTCGGTTAAAAAAGTTCGATTCGGTTCGGTAGTTCGATTTTATCCATTTTTTGCTCACTCCTAGTATTTAATATTTTAAGCTCAGAAAGTTTTTAAAAGATCTAACTGTAGTACAAGCATTTATTTCTATATTAGTGAATGCTAATATAAAAGTTCACTTTTTTAATTGGATTTGAATTTTGAAATAATTAGTTGTGCATTTTTTTTATGCTAAAAATAAATAGAAAAAGTTGCATATAAATTATCAATAGACTATAGCTTCCAAAATATTTGAATTTTGGCCATCATATCTCAACAAAGATCCAAAATCTTATGTGTGGTGGATGAGGTGCAAACTTACCAAAAATATGTGGAAGTGAATTTTTAAATAATAAGTTATTTTAATTCTTCATTTAAATTTTTAGTTTTACAAAATTTATTAATTTATATCGGTCCAGACATTAAGCTCACCCCTTATCTAACATACATTGCTCACCCTCCTTTAATGACGGACCGGGCGACGATTTGATCTGTCGCTATATGTTTGATCTATCGCTATATGTTGTTCGTCGCTAAAAACCAAGAAGATTTACTTATATATATAAAGAATAGAATAAATCGTCGTCAAATTCGTCGCTAAAGAGGGGTGATCAATATATGTTAGATAAAAGGTGAGCTTAAGATCTGGACCGAAATTTATATATCATAATTTTTATTTTTTATATTTAATACTTAACATTAACTGTAAAAAACAAGGAGTAAGGAGTGGGGAGGGGGTGGAGGGGGGGCTCGACCAACCGAATGGCCCAGACCAGACTGCCTTGAGCCTGCAGGCCTAACTAGATTGTACTTCAGTTGTCAAGGTCTAGCCTACCAGATCAAAGTCAACGACCTAACTTACCCTAATCAAAACCCAAGTTCTCAGATCAGTTGATTGATGTTTACGGAGTATGTTTGGAACTTAGATTAAAACTCTCGGAACAAATCAGTGGATAAATATGAGAATTAAAGTTCTATACCCTAAGTGTGGGGTCAATTGACCTTACCCGGAAAAAAATTATTTTATAATATATAGTAAATTTTTAAAAAAATTAAGTGTAATAAATAAATTGATTCAGCTGAAATTTTATAAATTTTTTAATATACAAAGTTAAATTGAATTTTTATAACTTTCTCAATTTCATATTACTTTATTCCTATTCTTTTGATGTATGTATCTTCCTTTAATATTTTTAAAATAAATAATAATCTAATTTATATTATTTTTATAACATAAGAAATTTAAATATTTATTAACAAATTTGTGATAAAAAAAAGCGTATTAGGGGTCAATAAGGGGAAGGTGTGTGTATATATATAATGTTATTACTTGTTATATTAACAATATTTTAACAAAATATATGTTTTACATATCAAATTAATTACAAAAATAAACCCCGAAAAGTTACAATAATAAATATTATAACATCGAAAATGAATATAAATAAATTTAATTTTAATCACTAAAAATAATAAATATTATAACATCTAAAAGTTACAATTAAACATATTTTTTTTTAAACAAACCATATCAATTTCATAAACTTTTAAAAAGTCAAAAATAGTTATAAAAGTCAAAACAAATCCCTAACCCACGTGACCCACCCACAAAAATAAACCCCGAAAGCTCCTGCAAATCCATTTCGGACCCAAAGCTACATATGATGCAGAGATGGTGCTCCAAGCTCCGGTCAGTCGCCGCCCTCCGCCCAACAACCACCGCGCCTCTTCTTTATTCCCATCGTCTCCTCCATTCTTCCCCAAATATTCTCAATAAAACCTTCACGCAACCTGTAATTTCCTCCAACATTAACCCCATTTTCAATGCCTCTTCAACAGCGCAGCTGGCATTGTCCAATCACGCTCCTTCCCTCCCTCTCTCGGTAAGTTAGGGTTTATCTTCCCCGATTTTTTTTTTCAAATTGGTTATTTTGAAATTGCAAAAAACAAAAAGCACCCAAATTTTCATTATTGTTTTATACTCTCTCACTGAATTAGTTGCGTTTTCCTGATTTTATGAAGTTTTTTTTCTTTTTTATTAACAATGTGTGTAAATTAGTGACTTTTTATGGGTTTGTTTAATCCGTATTACGGAATTAAAGTATTGATTTTTTGTATATATCTGATTTTTTTTATTTTTTTTTGTATATATATATATATATATATATATATATTTATGCTTAGTTGATACAAGTGAGACATATTACTTTGAAACAAAGGAAGAAAAAGTTGAAGAGTAGGAAGCCAGCTACTCCAGTCGTTTCGAAGGTCAAGAAAATCAAAATGAAATCTTATTCGTATGTCTCTTTCTTTGTAAACTTCAGTCTTGTAATGTACTATGTACTTATATGTGTTTATGCATTTGTATGTATAAAGTGGAAGAGTAAATGTATTGGATTTTATTGACAGGTCATATAAGGGAAGATTTAGGGTCATGAAGGATGGGCAAATTAGGCGTTGGAAGGAGGGAAAACTACACAATGCACATTTAAAGGTATGTATGCTCATACTTTCTCATCAAATCGAATTAATTACGTTTCAAATTTTATTAATAAGTTCCAAAAAGATTACATATGAAACATTAGCTAAAAATTTTCATTTGAAAATTTTTAGCGTGGCTTGTCGGTAAACTTGTTGGTTATGTATTATCTGTTTAGTGGAACTTATCCAAAATTTTTTTAAAAAAAAAGAATAGAAAAGGAAAAAAAAACAAGTATGATCTGTTTGGGATACTTGTTTGGTTTTGGTTAGTTGGATTGGAATTTCATATAGTTACTGACTTTTATCCCCCAAAATCTACATGAATGTTGATAAATATACAAAAAGATATGACATAATTCATAATTGGAATCATAGGTGAATGTCGAAATGTGCATTCTTGTAATAAATGAAAAGTTTGTATTTTCTATAATGTTAGTGGTCCCATTCAAGCTGTGTTCTACAACTTGTAAATTTTGGGCTCTATACTACTTAAAGACAAATGATGTCCTAGACATGCCATGTTAATGTCCCTGTTCAGATGAAATCATTGGTTGTTTTGGAAATTGGCAGAATTAGTTGCTGGTAACAATTTTTTGATATTAAAGACTGTCAAAGACGGTCGGTGGCAAAATATTGTACTGTTTTGTATCTATGGGTGCTTTTAGATGGGTGGCTATTTTTGTGTTCGTTGAGATTTGGAGTCTGGTTATTCTTTGATCTTTTTTCTTCTCTGTTCTTTTCCATTTCCACTTGGGAGGACACCTTGTCCTCCTCCCTTTTGTAATTCTATCTTTTCTAAATTCTAATAAATTCTTCTTTTATGGGAAAAAACCATTATGAAAGCTTAAACAGCCATATTACCCCATGGTATATCCAAGATGGCGAGCGAGAGGATGATAAGCAGTTTGAATTTTTCCTTCTGCAAATTATCTTATAAAGGGACATTCCTCAGCAAAAAACACATGCACTATCCGGCGATTAGATTGGTATCTCAATTGATTTCCAAATGTGAGTACTAACCTCAGGCATGAGACACACGCTCAAATTTAAGCGAGAGTCCATGCTGGGGTTCATTGCACAAGGCTTTCGTAGGTAGGGGTGCTCATTGGTAAAAAACCGAACTGGTACCGAAAAAATCGAACCGGTACCGAACCAAGAAACCCGGAAAATCAAGAACCGGTACCGGTACCGAATAACCGGTTTCGGTACCGGTTCGGTACAAAGTCGGTACCGGTTTTTTCGGTTCGGTTTTCGGTTATATCGCAATAATTAAATAATTTTTTTTTATATTCACAATTTTTTAAAAACTAAGAAATGAGACTAGTAAATTACATTCTTACAAATACTAATTACAATTGTTAGTCTAAGAGTATTTAACTATTAAAGTTGTAGTAAATAGTAATTGTAGTTTGAAATTTTAAACAACAAAAATATGCTGGCATCTGTCAAAAATATCAGGAGAAATGCTAATAATTGTTATGTCTGTAAGAAAGTGTCCCGACAGTTGTCCATGAAAAGATGAAATTATATGGGAACTCGCTTTAAATTATGGTTGGTATTTATATGGTTTCTCTGCTATGTCAGGCCAAATATATTCTGTAAATATATGTTATTGCGGAGTAATTGCATATCAGAGTGTATGTTAAGTCATACTCCGAAACTGAACAAGTAAGCTAACAATCTAACTTTTCGGTTTTTTTCAACTTTTTCGGTTTTTTTTTTCGGTTTTTCGGTATTTACCGAATTCAAAATTTTCATTACCGCTACCGGTACCGAAAAGTATAGAAAAACCGAAAAACCGGTACTGAAAAAACAGAAACCGAAAAAAACCGGTACCGCCGGTACCAGTTTCGACCGTTTCGGTAAAAAATCGAAAAAACCGAATTTTTTGAGCACCCCTATTCGTAGGTTTGGTTCACATGGGTCAACCCCAGGGTCTCTGTTGTGGGATGTCTTTTGGTTACCTAAAAAAAAGAAGAAGATACAGCCCTTTTAAGTTATAGAAAAAGAGGGGAGGTTGGGGGCGGGTAACTGTTATGCGTTTTGCATTTTTGTGTTTGAATAACCCTTGCTATTGAAGACACATGTGCTACCACCTTTTACTTTAGTGTTTTTCTTGCTAGTGGTTGATTATAATTTCTGATATCCTTGAAAAGAAAGGCTTTTAGACTGTTTTGCTATGTACCCTTAGCTTCTGGAACACAGTCTGGGCCGTGAGCTTAATGATAAGAAATAAAATGAGTATGGAAAGAAGTAGAGGCAACTTTTTGAAAGATAAGTTTAGTTCAAGGTTAACATTATTATTCATATCATCACTACACCACCATCATTATTCATAATCAGTCAGTAAAGAAAGCCTTGCTTCTTAGCGCTATATTATTATATGTATATATTTATTTTAGTTCAAGTAAGTGAATAAATTATTGAAGCTCTCCCTCATAATGTTAATATCCTCGTGCATAGCTTAAAACCTATTTTGATACTGAAATTACCCAGTGATGTGTCCCAGTTAAGCTTCAGTCACCTTAGGCTTGCAACAGATGACTTCCTAACTACGCTTGTAGGAAATCCTTTTTTTATGTATATATTTCGAGAGAGATCTTTAAGATGAGGATTACTATGTTACATGAACTTGAGTACGGGAATCTGGTGTTGGTAGTGTGAAGTGTAAATGATCCAAATTTTAGATATGACATAAATACAACAAGTAATGTGACTTAAAGTTTATATTATGTGAGGTTAGCGAAATTATTTAAAACGTTTGGGTTAACTTGAAAAGAAAATATGATTAGTTTGAGTATATTGAATTGAAGTTTTATATATATGACAGATTTAGTGAAAAAAACTAATAAGTTTATGGGTTTAAATTTGAATATGAGGAAGTTATTCGATGCTAGAATTGAACTATTCTTTATGAGCAACTCTTTTGTATAACTTCCTATAACTGTGTGAGAATTTTCTTCTACAATGTAGTTTATCTTTCTTATTTTTTATAATAAAAATAAATTATGAAGTCCCATCTTTCTAAACAGACCGTAATATTACTTCTAGTTATCTCACCATGCAATGCATTTTTACAGTTTGATTTAAGCTCGAGGTGTTTTCAGTTGCTCATATTTATACATTTTGTTATTGCTTCACCCGAGCCTATCATAGGCTATGCTTCCTCTTACTGTTCTCTACGAGGATTGAATTCTGTGCTCTTCACCACAGAGCTATCAGCTAGTGGTAGCCTTCTTGGATTGACTTGTGATGCAAACAAACCTCATGAACACAGCTAATATTTAAAAAGTTCAATCAACCTGCCATGAAAGACATCATTGCTACTTTAGCTTGAGCACTAGTGTATTACTTTGACTAAATGATCTTACTAAGTCATTGCACTGCTCACCAACTTGATCTTCCACGATGTAAAGGGCTACTTTTGCGTCGTCTATCTCATTAGGTAATTATTATGGTCCATCCAGCATAAGATGTAGAGTTTACTACTTCACTCATCCGTTCCTGCGGTTCATAAGATGGTCCAAAGAAGTGTGGGGAATCTGCGGCTGGATTTTGGAATTCAATGAATCGAGAAATGAACATCAACTTCCTTCTAAATTTTGTGCTGATCTTAGAAAATATTAATCACATTTGTCAGCACTTAAATATTGGCAATCACAGTAGTTTTTTTTTTATGCTCACGGCTCAACTCAAGAGGTAGACCCTGATCAGATAATTTGCCTATAGTGTGAATGGTAAGGACTTGGGAGTTATCAGTTTAAAGGATAGGGGATGCATAACCCCCAAGAAAAAGGGTAACGGCATTCAGTATGGGAACACAATCTTCAGCTTAACAAAGATTTTGTATCTAAAGGGCTAATAGAGCTAAAGCAAGAACAGGCTTGAGCAGTATGGTTGATACTTTAAAGCCTTGTTTCATCCTCAAAGACTGTGTTGAGGCGAACACAGTGAACTACTATTTCTTTGTGAGGCAGTTTGTTTCAATTGTTTAGCGTTCTGCCTTAAAATTTATCTCTGCAGTTGGTATGATATAGATGGCCTTAGATAGAGAAGCAAAATAGGCTAGGGTGACCCAATTTTTTCTTATCGTCTCCAGGGAAACTCCATTGCGGGGAAACTTTCTGCAGTCAAGGTATTTATTGATATATGAGTTGTCTAAAAGACGTTATACCTTGGTTTATTTGCCTCTTTTAACAACTATGTAGATCAAGGGAACTTCATAGGCCAATGATGAATTTTTGTTGATTTTTCGATGTGGAAAGAGAGAAGGGTGAAATCATCTTTATGCACTTGGCTACTCTGTTTAGCCATCACCATCACTTTGCAATAACTATTATTATTGATAATTAATATCATTTTCTGTTGACCCATGTTTAAATATTTGTGATTTTTTATGAGTTTTACACTTTACGCTTGTGAACTGGGCATGTGTATGTGAAAATTAACTAGTTTCTGTTGCTTAATGCAGTCTAAGAAATCAAAACGTAGACTAAGACAACCTGGCATTGTTCCTGTGGCTTATGCAAAAGTGATGAAGAAACTCAACTTCAAATACTGCGGCTAAACATTGTGAGCACTCTGCGAGTTCTGCCATTTATGGCATTAAAAGTTGTTTAGGTGGCCATTTGTTGTTCTAGCTTTTACATTGCAGAATTGGTGGACCATGGAAGTGTAGAATGTTTCCTTTATTTTTTATTGTTTCTGGACAGTTTTAGCCATCACTTGATTTGGTTACGCATAAAAATTCATGCTCTCTTATACTTGTTGAGATCGAGTGATATATATTATTAGTTGAGACGCTGTTTATTCCAAATGGAAGTTCATTTTTTTGCTAATTTGGGGGAGGGGTTGAATCTAGGACTTCTTGCTTAGCAAGGAGTCTAGTACACCAACTGAGCCAAAGGTCGTCGGTAATGCAAGTTTATTTAACTCACAAACACATGTTATTTAGTCAAAGGCACAAGTAGGTACTAGCCAAACATAACCATAGTAATACTAATGTTTGAACAAGGAAGGTTACAATACTCCATCATTATTCATGATACATGATTCTATCTTTTGTTGGTGTATTTAGCCGCCACAACTCCCCCTCTCTCCAAAGATTCATAGTTAGGGTTGTAATCCATTTTTCTCCAAGTGCCACTCATTGGATCCATAATGTAAGTTTGGTTTAGATCAAATCTCCAGTTGCATGCAGATGCTGCCCCGCAGATGTAGTCGAATTTGTAAGCCACAAATGCACCCATGTTGGTTGAGCAGTTGTACATTGTTTGCGACGGAAAAAGTGAGTTTGTTCTGAAGGTGAAATTGAATTGCTGTCCGCCGTCCAAGTGCTGCACTTTCTGGCTTCTCTCGAAGGAGAAGCACCGTATGCTTAGATAATTCGTGTGGTTGTTTTGAATGTTGACTACTATCGTGTCGCCGTTGTTCCAGAAAGCATCTGAAACTGGGCTGATGAAGATCAGCACTACTGCAACTAGTATGGAGGTATGCATGGTAATGGCAGCAGCCATGGAGGTCATATTGTAATATGCAGCCCCTCTGTTTCCCTTGCCTCCTGAATTATTTCACATTCAACAACAATGTCGAATTTTTTTTTTCAAAACTTAAAACAAATCATATCAATTTTAATTGATTTTAAAAAAATTAATATAATATTGGTATTATAATTTGAAACTAAGGGAGTGTTATATTATATTATATTATTTATTTTAGAAACAACATTTTTAACTTTCTGAGTAAAATAGGGGAGTTATTAATGTCCGAGGGTAAAATATGAAGAATTTTAAACCTTGGAGCCATGATTAAAAAAAAAAAGATTTGGGGAATAAAACTGTATATTAATTAAAAATAATATATACAATATGTCTTGGCGGACAGGTGTTATGGACAGGAATATTGAACCGGCCAAAATTATTTTATTTTTATTTTTTTTTGCTTTTTTTGTCTCTCAAAAAATGTATAGTATTTATTTCAATTGAAATTTTTACAGAATACAATGTTTTTAGGTGTAATTTGGATACATATACAATACAGTGTTGAACAGTTTGTATTCTGTAAAAATTTCAATTGAAATAAATACTATACATTTTTTGAGAGTCACAAAAAAAGTAAAAAATAAAATAAAATAAAATTGGCCAGTCCAATATTCCTGTCCATTACACCTGTCCCTGTAGAACTACTCTAATATATATGTCATGTCCAATCAAAATTTCACATTCCCATATATATATATATATATATTAATCCATGATCCTAAACAATCTCTAGTGCATAAAAAAGATTTAAGATTCTTGTTTTTGTTTTTGTTTTTGTTTTTGAATTAACCATGGGCATGCATGCTATACGTACCTCTGGCCGCCATTGGAGGGAGCTCCTTTCTCCCCATGAATTCCTCCTACAAGAGAAGGGAGACAATGGAGACGGGAGAGACGAAGGGAGTTGAGGAGGATAATTGATTCTATTTCTCCACAAAGCTTAATGAACCTTTTTTTGGTATTTATATACACCTTCCGAATTATATTCTTGTCCAGTCAAAAATTATTCAGCATAATAATTATTGGTGGGTTTGCTATTTTTAAGCTTTATGATTTATATATGGAATACAAGCTACCTAAATATAAGTCACTAATTTTTTTGTTCATAGAAAATTGGCCAAGCTGTTACAGCAGGCTACCTAAATCTGATGGGGAAACCATCATATGGCTGTTACAGCAGTCTAAGCTGTCGATAATTGCCGCCACGGGAACTGGAACAAGCAGCAGGGGGTTCTGTTTCTCAACAGAGGGCTCTTTATTAGCAGGGTTGCATCAGAAAGTTGATGAATTGGGTGGGCATATGGGTGGGACAGGAGGAAGTAGTAGTAGTAGTAGGTAAGGCTCTAAAAATGAGTAAACAGTTCGGTTTGATTTGTATTAGAGCTCGACTCAAAATATAAATGACTCAAATATGAGTACATTTTAAAATTTGATAAATTATTTGAACCTCTTAAAATTGTTATTTTTTATTGATACTCGAATTATATTTGTTCGAAAAGTTCAAATTGATCGGACTTGATTCGAGATCGTACTAAATTTGGTAGCTAAACGAGTCTCAATCAAACTTTATTTTATACTCGATAAATTTAATGAACCAAATATAAGCATTCAATATATATTCAGCCGGACTCGACTCAGTTAATTTACGCCCTTAGTAGGCCAACTGTCGATGAAAATTTGGAGAGACCCCATAACAAGATTTTTGTTGTAAAGCATAGAACTCTTAGATAGTATTATACTAGTATTATTATAGAGTGCTATAGTTTGCATATGCAGGTCATATAGTTTGATTTGAATTAGCTTCAAATTTAATTTCAGAAGTGAGTTTATTATTGTGCGAGGTATATTATATCCTTCAATTTTTGTAAATAAATTGAATAATTTTATATATATATTAATTATTATTATATAATACATAATAAAATTAATATATTTAATTATTTATTAATAATATCATTAGATTAATAATAATTTAATTCACCGATAATTTTTTCGATTTTGATACCTGTCCGGTTATGTGACAAATAAAATCCATATAATTAATTAAACTACGTTCCCAATTCTTAATCATTTCAATAATTTGTTGATAAATTCAATAATGTCATTTGTAACAAAAGAAGAACATGCCCATGCATGCATGTACATATAGATTACATGCAATCATCATAATAATGCCAATTAACAGTATTATATTTATCTCTAATCTACTACACCCAAGTGAACTAACCGAGGCTTTCCCCCCCCCCCCAAATTTTCTCGAGTTTTTCAACCAGCTGTACGTAGTTCTACAGCATACATACAACTATTACCATTTAATTTTTATACTACCGCATAGATTGATCCCATTTTTGGCACAAATATAGTAATTTATTTCTCGTGATCACGGCCTAAAAGTGCAAAATTTAATGGCCGAACACGGTGGTGAATTACCGGCAGCAGGGAGATTGAGAGTGGTGGAAGAGGAGGCTACACCAGATGTGCATAGTCCTGTGGCGATGAAACTGGAGAGGGCTACAGAGGCTTATAGGGAATATGGAGGGATTCAAGATAATCCTAATAAGGGTGAAGTTATGGTTTGGTGTTTGTATGGACTATGTTCATATTTTATTCAAACGCTTCTTATTCCTATTGTGTTTCCACTCATTATCAGCCAAATCTCCAAGGCACCTACACTTGAGCAGGAGCAGGGTTGGGACAAGAGCTTCAAGGGTTTGAGTACTTGTACCAAAATGGAGATGCAAGTGTAAGTGATACTATATTAAGTTCTTTGTTTTGTCATTCTTTAGGGGAAGAGTAAATTAATGTGATTCAAATTCGATGAAATTGACACGTCTTAACTATTGGTCAGCTTCTTGCGCTCCAATATTTTTCCCCATCTACACATTCAACTATACAAATTTTACATTTAGCAACACAATAAAATTCGTCGCTAATAATTGTGTCGTCATTAAAAGCAATTTTTTTGTGTCGCTAAATGTATATTTAAGAAAATTAATTGGAGAATAAATGTAATGGAAGAGATTCTATTTTAATTTTCTTAGTAAACATTCAATAACATAAAAATATAGATTTTAACAACAGTATTAGTAATATAATTATTTGTGACAAATTTTTTTTAATATTACTAACTTTATTGTGTCGCTAAATGTAATATTCATTGTTTAATTTGGTTAATCTGACTAAACTTTTTCTTGATTCTAGGTACCAAGGACTAACATACCGATCAATAAATATCAAAAACTTAAATTTCTCAGCACTAGAATGGACAGCAATTTCATGGTTCATAGGCCTAATACTCTCCGCACCAATTCTTGCAATCATCTCAATCAACCTTGACTACGCCCAGCACCCTCAACTCCTAGCCGGAGCCGCAACCACCCTTGGCCCCATCTCCTGCCTCCCCGCCGGCTTCTTCAAAACCCCCTTGATTTTCCCACCATACATCGTTGCCATCACCACTGCCACCACAATTGGCACAGCCTCCCACACGCGCCACCTCGGCCTCATGCTCCGTGGCTTCATCAGCTCCACCATTCACAAAAGCGAATTCAACTCCCGGCGACGAATTGCCGGCTGGCTTTCTATTTACGCCACCGTGACCGGCTGCCTAGGTTCCGCAATCTTTGCGACCTTCACGTACCGTATGCTACGTGGCCCGGATAAATTCACTAGCTTATGGATTGTCACAATTTTTAGTGGCCTAATGTGGCTTACAGGAATAATAATCCATATTTTCACTACAAATAGGCCTAGTGAAAATACAAAAACAGCCCTTAATTCCGTCCCCAAAACACACGTCTTTTCCATTTTTAGCCACCCTCACGCTGCCGGTAGCCTTGTGGGGGTTTTCCTTTCATCTTTAGCCACAATGTGCATATTTACAGGAGGGGTACTTTTTTTGGTAGGGCAAATTTGTCTTAAACCATTGGAGATATTCTTTACATTGTTAGCCTATTTTATTTTCCCTATATTATCCCTCCCACTTTTACATCCACTTCAACAACTTATTAGGGCAGATGCATTGAAAATGCAGCTGCTAGGGTTTATCTTATCGGCTCTTACAACCGGATTCGGATTCTATTTTCGGGACAAAAACTGGCAGAACCACCATGTGTTGGTTTTTACGGCGGTTCAAAGCACGGCAGCCGGGGTTTTGCATGGTTTTGGTAGGGTTTTGTTGGTGGATTGTTCTCCGGCGGGGAAAGAAGGGGTGTTTTCCGTATGGTTTTCGTGGGTGAGAGCTTTAGGAATGTGTGGTGGTTTCGCAGTGGCAACCGCTGGCGGTGGTGGGGATATTAGTAGGCCTTTTGGGGTTGCTTTTTGCGGTTGTATCGTTGGAATTGTTGTGTTGATATTTGGGAATATTAGTAACTTTGGTGGAGCTATAGCTGCTGGGAATGTGAGGGAGGATATATAGTAGAAAGAGTTCAACAATACATGATTATGATGATAATTATGAAGGTAGCTAGAGCTGGAGATTAGGTTGTTTAGATTGTTTGATGGTTTTAACAGTTATTGGTTATTTGTGATTTTTTTCTAATCTCATTTTAATTGGGTTTCTTCTATTTAATGTAGACAATAAGTTTGATTGTACTCCCTCCGTTTTACTTATCGTTTAAGTAAATGAAATTTATTTCTTTTTACTTGTCGTATCTAGATTTTAATAAAATATTAATAACTTAATTTTATTATTATATATTAAATTATATATTATTAAATATAAATTAAACACCCAAAGTATACATAATATATATTACATTTTAGGTGATTTTATTTATCTCCAAATTATTTGACGTTTTTAAAAATCTAGGAGAATTAATTATAATATTTCCAAAATTATGTACAATGGAAAAATGTTAATGAGATTTTAAGAGTATTATAGATAATTAATATTATATTTAATACTTTTTAATTATTTTTTAATTTCGTATTCAATTTTAAAACATCATAAATATTATGAGACGGAGTGAATTAGTGAATAGTAATACTAATACTATCACTTTATACTTGAGTGTGTCATTGGATATAAAATTTGAGTGTAAATATGTAATTTTTTCTAAAAAAACATGTAAAAAAAATGTAAATCAGAACAACAGTTGTCTTGTTGTTGACAGAGGGAACACAAAGTCTTGGCCTAATTAATGATCAAGATTGTGACCAATAGACTTGTTTGATTGGTTCTCTCATTAATTATGAAAGAAGAATCAATAAGTCTAGGACGACATTTTTCTAGTGACTTTTTTTTTTTTTTTTTTTGTAGTATCTTTTAAAAAATATATAGTATTTATTTTAACTGAAATTTTTATAAAAAATAGTATTTTAAATATAATTTGGATACATACAAAAAATAGGGTATATGCGACACATGTCTAACCCCTGTTTTAACATATTTATCCAAATTACACCTAAAATACTGTTTTCTGTAAAAATTCCAGTGAAAATAAATACTTTATATTTTTTGAGAGGTACTATAAAAAAAAATCAAAAAAAAAATTAAAATAAAAAAATAAGATCACTAGAATGTCACTAAAAAACATCCCTTAGGACTCAAGAAGAATATATATCCGGATTAGTCAATCCAGTCGTTCTTACTATTAAATATGGCAAAGTTTTGATTATTCTACTAACAAGCTACAGTATTTTGGAAGGCAAATTCGCAGGTTGATGAAGAAATCAAAGATAAAGTGAACATGGATCCAAAAAAAAGAGAGCAGATTTTTTGTAACTAAATTTCTTGTCCCCCTAGTGTTCTCCGGCCACTTCAATTTTGACATATGTTCTTTTATTTAATTTTAGAATTAATTATTGTTAAGTAAAACACTAAGTGTCAAAATTTGAGTAGAAAAATATGAGAACAGAAAAATTGGAGACAGAAAATTTGCTCTCAAAAAAAGAGTCAAGGAAAAACCCATACACCAATGCACGCGTGGAGAGTGAGAAGGTGAGGGACAAATTAGATAAAGTTGAGAAAAATTTTATATTGGTCGACAATATATTTTTTTAATAAACCAAAGGGTTGGCTGAATGGTCAAGAAGGTTTGCTCTTTTTTTGAATTTCTGGTAGGGTTAAAACTCATGAGAAAATCTCCTGAATGCACAAGGCCGATGTGAAGGATACGCTCCCGAGATTTTTGGGTCAACAACCATGAGAAAATTTCCCGAATTAAATGTATTAGATCGACGTGGAGGATGCGCATTTAAGTTGGTCCGGGGAGGGATTTTGGGGTCAACACTCATGAGAAAATCTTCTGAATGAACTAGGTTGATGTACAAGATGCGCCCTTAAGTTCATCCCGAGAGTGATTTAGTCATCAGGGACGGAGGCAGAATTCAATATTGGAGGGAGAGGGAGGGGGGGAGAGGGAGGGGGAGGGGGGGTATGTCACTAAAAAGTAAAGTTTCACAATTACAAAATATATTTTTATTAAAACAAAGATAGTTTAGTAATATAATTTTCTATGACAAAGACAACAAAACATAACAAAAAAAAATTCTTTTAGAACATATCAAAGCTTCGTCAGAATTGCACCCGACGTTCTTTCAAATCACGAAATCCATCTATAATGGGAAAATGAGAAAATATCTACTTCTGAAATTATCTTCACAATAGTCATTAGTCAATACTATTATACTAAGTAACAACTAGTCTGATTATAACATTAAAATTTTAGACTTGGATTTGGATTTTGGGATTTTGAATTAGAGACTATAACAACTATTGAGTCAGGCCGAAAGCAATAGAATACCAAGTGGGCCTTACAAAAAACTCAAATCTTGGAGGAGCCATGGCCCCCTCCAGCCCTATACTAGCTCCGTCCCTGGGCCCAATGATCTTAATTTTCAAATTAAGTTCAAATAAAGATAATTTTCTTAAGTTTAAATATTGTACTTTGAATTTTAATGAGAGTGATTTAACTCAATTAAGTTCAAATAAAGATAATTTTCCCATCGGAAAATTAAGATCATTGGGCCCAGAGTTGGTTTGGTAATGAAAAATTCAAAGTATAAGATAGGAGTTGGCCTAGTTGGGAGTAAAGTGTTTGAAATGTAAAGAGTCTGCAGGTGTCTTGCATCTTTATTTGAAATTAATTGAGTTGCCCGACCAGTTTCTTAAGGTTGTTTTAAGAACCCATGCATGCATGTTTTTAATCATATATATGTTTACGATGTTTTAGGAAAGATTGCTGGTCTGGTATGCTAGCTGCGTTGTCATGGAGAGTATTTTAATTTATTTATTTTCTGATCAGAAGGATGATTTAGGAGTTAAGAGGAACAATTAAGTAACTAAGAAGGGTTTAATGAAGCCTAAATAATATGGGTAATCATATGTTTTTATTTTTGTTTATGTCTTGGCCTGAATGCATAATACTTGCATCACTACTACAAAACAGTAAATAGACAACACGAAAAAAACGTTGTGGTTTCAATCAGAAAAATGTCGTGGTTAAGAGTATTATCTATTTGATACCCTTACACAACGTTTTTAAAACGTTGTAATTAAGCACAATACACAACATTTTTTTAGAAAAAAACGTTGTAGATTTGTTTTCCAAAAATTAGCAGATGCTTAAAACGTTGTAGAAGATATGATTCCACAACGTTTTTTTGGATAAAAATGTTGTTGTTTAGTATATCAGGCAACGTTTTTTAAATGTTGTAGATAAAAAAAAAGAAAAAAAAAGGATGTGGTTGTAACCAAATCTGATCCCATAAATATTTGTAACATTGTAACCAAATTTATATATCCAAATAAACATAATTCTTATGATAACATTGTAACATTGTAAAACACAAGATAAGCGCTCTCGATCCCATAATTCATAACCAAATTTATATATCCAAATAAACATAAATATTTGTAAAACACAAGATAATCGCTACTTTCTTATGATAACATTGTAACATTGTTATCATTGTAACATTGTTGTAACAAAAGTTGCTTTAATTTTTTTCATCTCACGATGCAAAGCATTACTCAATGAACCTTCGTAACCCTCCCGCCAATCATGCTTTGTCAGACGCCTATGCAAAAGTGAAACATTCTCAGAATCCGTTGAGTACCTTTTAAGTAAAATGAGACACATTTTTAGTTAAAGTCGTGTTGTAGTTAAATACAAACACCTTAACTACAACATATAACATAAAGTGGTGCAAGAAAACTTAATAAACTAAGTTAATGGGCATAGATGAGACTAATTTGTCGGTAATCCAACGAAAAAAAATCGAAAAACTTAATAATATGAAGCGAATACATTCTTAGAAAATTATCTATGAGACATTAACAAGGGCCAACAAATTCTCAATGTTATTAAAATGGTATATCTTGACAAGTTACATACCATGCTCCAATTTGGGATGCCAACAATGACAAGCATAATAACAACAAATTTAACAAATAATCTAATTCAACAAGTAAACATCCCGAATAACAAATAATGCGATTACTATATTCCATGCAACGATGAAAATAGCTAATGATACGATAAATGATAAATTATGAGGTCAGCATACATAACAACTAGTAAAATAATGTATAAAGGGTTAATAATGCCATACTTACAGGTTATTCAACTCAAACATGCCAATAAGATTGCCATAGATTTCAAGTGAGAATACTTGTAAGAGTTAAGGAATAACAGTCAATCAGCTAGTAATAGCAGTAATACCTTATAACAAAGCTCAAGGCTTATTTTCTCTCTTTGCCTCAACACTATAATCTACATGTTATGGCAAAAAAGGAATATGCTAGGATTCATGATAGGTGCAACCCACAATAAATCAAAAATTGAACCCACAATCAACTGAGAAAGTACTTGAGACTTTGACCTTTCTCTTATCATTCAAAAATCAATCAACTGCATAACCCACAATCTAAGTTGGAATTTGCTGACATCCTCCAATCCGAACCAACCATAACCATGGTTATCACAAAGTCATACTGGAAAGAAAAGAAAGCAGATAGCTTACCACCATTACACCACCTATATGTGACTGAAAATTATTCTCTTGACTTTCTATTATCAAATTTATAAAGCCAGTTATATATTGTAATTGCAGTCTATCTATCTATCTAGCTGTCAATCAAAAATTACAGAAATACATCTATCTATCTAGCATGAACAATAAATGACATTCAGCAATAGAAATTTTTGCAACATTGATAGAAATACATCACAAATTGAACCATAGGAAAGAGAATAAACAGACCTGATTCTTCAGCATTTCAACTACCAATGAAAGAGCAAGTTCTCTATGGGACTGTAAACACTAAACACTTGGTTGTTTAAATCTTTATCATAAAAATTATCACACTCAATCATCTAGGAGAGTATATAACTATATCAGCTAAATGAGAATCAAAAGGAGAAACAGATTAAACCTTAACAATATGCATTTCTAAAATCCCCATATCTTACCTGCCCTTCGTGAAGACATTCAAAATTTGCAGTACTTTGGTTGTGAAAGAACTGTGCACGATCTTCTCCGCTGACTGTATGTCATTCAAATCCACAACAAATAGATAAAGCACCAAATAAACAATAAATGTTTCTCCTATAATTAATAAAGAAGAAAATTTTACTAACAGATGAGAGAATGTACAAGAGGGGGGAAAGATGTCAACCTTAGTGGAGCAAAAAGAAGACAAAATACTAGAGATAAAGAACTTAAAAAATTGTAGCCATTATTCCCAATGACAATCTGATTTAGAAAGACCATGAAAGCTCCCATGGTAGGCACCACAAAGAGGCAAGGGTAAAATACTCTTCTAAATATATGTGAAGGTAGATGTTGCTCCCTGAAAATCCAGGCCTTATGCTCAGTCCACAATCTCCCTAAAATAATAAATGTATTTGAAAAAGAATAAAAATTATCACATATAATGTTAGCATAAATTAATACAATTGAGATCATGAGCAAGACTTTTCCTGTATCAGTCAAAGAATCGATGTATCTAGGGCTATAGGTGTAAGAATGCATGATCATATTTGTGACGCCCCCAAAATAGGTATACATCACCCATCTTGAGTCGCCAAAGACATGGTACAAAAATACAAATACAACTTAATAATACAGCTGTCGTGTAAAATACGACAAAACATAAATTGAGAGTTTTAATAAGAATAGTGTCATCTAGACAATATCCACACTCAATGGAGTCCTCATTATATTTATTGTCACGCTATTTAATAGAATAGTGAGGACTACTAATGTTATCATACGATCACATTACTTTCGTTCCTCGACTAGTCCTCGCTACGTTCTCATTTCAAGAGAAACGGTGAAAGAAAGGTGAGCTCAACTAGCCCAAGAAGAAATATTATGACTAAGATAATGCAGAATAAATTATCGTTAGCCTTCAACAAAGGTGTTAAAGCGATACAATATAACAAACATCAAGTTTAAGCTGCGGTGAACAAGCAATCCATTAAAAGAGTCAGTAGAGAATAAAATTTACTATCTTTTATGATTTAAAAGGTTTTTCATCACTTTTATCATTTGGGACTCGATTTTAATAAATAATCCACATCATCCCCGCACTACTACCAATGATATTCATTAGTATCACAACCATAAATTATCCATGCACTACGGGCCAAGGATATTCGTGTATTCATCAATGGTCATGATCATGCCAACAACTGTCCATCAATGCACTACGGGCCAATGAGGACTTTTACCACATCATTTGTAACATTACAGTTATGATTATACCGATTAATCCCTGGTCATAATTATACCAAGTTCATCTATGCACTACAGGCCACAGATGACTTTCAACGTAATATTAACATGAGGATGATGACAATGATATAAGATTTCAATAAAACAAGTTCAAAAATTAATTTATTCGAGGAACTAATAACGCCCAAATTGTCAACATGATATCGTAGAGTAAAATTCAAGAATACTCGAGAAAAATATTTCCATGAAAAGATATCTTTGGATGAAGCTTTAAATATCAAGGATATTCCACTAATTTCATGGAGTATAGAAGTCAAAACTTTAACCAACTGAGTATAATAAAGAATGGAATAACAAAAGAAATCACCAGGCATGCGATAGATCGACATGCAAGTTATTCCAACAGAATAATAAATAACGGAACTGTGTCAAAGTAAATTGCGACCGCATACGATATTCCAACAAAATAATAAAAAATGGAATAACAATAGAAATCATCATCACATGCGATAGATCAGCATGCAGAAAGTTATTCCAATAGAATAATAATTAATGGAACCGGTCGAGCGTAATACGCACCGCAAGCTGTGATATTCCAATGTAATAATAAATAACGGAACTCAGTCATGCGTAAACGCACGCATGTGATATTCCAAAGAATAATAAAGAATGGAATAACATAAGAATTTTACCATATATGTGGTACCAGAGCATAGATAAAGAGTTATTCCAACATAATAATAAAGAATGGAATAATGTAAGAATTTTACCAAGTATAGGGTAGTGGCAGATACAAAGTTATTCCAATGAATAATAAAAAATGGAATAACAAAAGAATTTCACCGTAAATGCAGATTGCAGATAAACAAGTTATTCCAACATAATAATAAAGAATGGAATAACTGAAGAATTTCACCATGTATGCGGTACTTCGCATAGACAGGTTATTCCAACATAATAATAAAGAATGGAATAACAGAAGAATTTCACCATGTATGCGGTACTTCGCATAGACATGTTATTCCAACATAATGATATAAAATGGAATAACAGAAGAAATTCACCAAGTATAGGGTAGCCCGCGTATACAAGTTATTCCAATAGAATAATAAAGACTGGAATAACAGATGTTTTCTTCATGAATACGAAAGAAATAATACCCCTTACCTTAGAAGAAAATGGATATAGGAGTAATGAAGTGGCAGAATACTTTTCTTCTTTCTCTCTTTAGTTTCTCTCTCTAGAGTTTCAGTGAATTCGTATGAAATAATGAAGGAATGAGCTTCTATTTATAGGAGAATGGACTAAATAGTAACTAATTCATGAACGGTCCAGATTGATTTACTTTTAAATGGACGGTCCATATTGATTTCTTATGCACAATATTAATAAAATATTCTAATAAAATAAAATCTTTTAAATAAAATATAATATATTCTATTTATAATCTAATAAAACAAATAACTTTATAAAAGTATTACATTTTTATATAAAAAGATTTTTTATATGCAAAACACTATGCATAATAAAATATATTATATTCTAATTATTGTCTAATAAAACAAATAACTTTATAAAAGTATTCATTTTATATAAAAACTTTTTCATTTTATTACATTAATAATACTAATAAAACAAAAATATATATATATATATATAAACATCCGTGACTTCATAAAAAGACACCTCAATAAATTTAACAACATTTATCATCATTATTATAATTCACAATATTAATCGATCGTGTCGCTCCTGAGGAAAGAGGGGCTTTCTAATAAGGATTTCTCCCTATCAAGCCAGCAATTAGGTGACCAAACCTCTCCTGGCAGAACTTCTAGACATCGTTAATATTGTAAATAATAATATTAATAACTCTGTCTATCTCAATTATTGATTTAATAATATATAAAATATCGACAATAATTGAATCAAATAACGTGAGATCTTATGCAACAATTCATTGTAGCAATAATTGAACAAAACCGAGTGACTTCTCACGTAAGCATCAATAATCAATACTGCGTGTGCTACTATGCAACCACGCCAGACATCGTATTTTTAGTAATGAAGTAGTTCAACAGTTTTAACGGTAAAACTTCCTCCGTTATTTTTTATAAAAATATTTTTTTCATTTTTTCAATCTAACAATAATTTCGTTGTGGGGTCCACCAATGATTGTGTCGTCGTACGAATATTCCCTGTTAAAATGAATATTCTCCGACCAAACGAATATTATATAACAACTTGCATACTTTGCAAAATTTATAAATATTACCCACAACTATAACATTATATCAAATCCACACCATAATTTTGAAAAAAATATTTTGAGAAATTTAAATCTTTATTCATAAAATTTGGGGTCTTACAATCTCCTCTCCTTATGAAATTTCACCCTCAAAATTTACGTACGTGTCTGGTATGCCGAAGAGGTGAGGATACCTTGACTTCATTTCAAATTCTAACTCTTGAGGTATAACCCTTGAGTGTTGAATACGATCCTTCTTATCCAAGATTTTAACACGTATCTTCTCATACATTAAATCTTCTGCTATCTCGTCTAGTTCTAATTTAATAATCTGGTTCGGGTCGTCCACATAATTACGTAACATCGATACGTGAAAAACGTTATGAACACGCGACATACTTGGCTGTAAAACGAGTCTATAGACCACAGTTCCTACTCGATCAAGGATTTCGAATGGGCCAATTAAATCGAGGGTTGAGATTTTCTCTCTTCGTCGATTCTTGCTTCTAGAATAACGCCCTCTTGAACCTTCTTCTTCACATTCATCAACTCTGAGTATGTAGCTTGAGCGGCTTTAACTTTATCGATTAAAGTCGATTCTAATCGTATATTCGTTATCTTCACGTGGGTCCCTAGAGTCTTTAACTCTATCTTCATCATTTTTAAGTTATACAAAATGGGTTTTTGTGTTAACAACATCGCACTCGTAAACGCATACGATCTTCTACTCAACGCGTCAGCTACCACATTCGCTCTTCTATAATGATATTGAATGGTATAGTCGTAATCTTTAACAGTTCGAGCCAACGTCTTTAGCGGATTATACGTTTGTTTTGGTTGAAGAAATATTTAAGGGTTTTAGAAATGGGTTTTGTACTGGGGTCAATACAAAATTCAATTTCACGCTCTAGGGGTAGGCTAAGAAGTCTTCAAGAATACGTCAGGAAATTTATTAACAATAGAAATATCATTCAAAACTGTGACTCTCATCCAAGACTTGGATAACACGTCACATTGATACCTATCAACTTGTCATCGTTATTCACGACGCCGCTTCTGAAAAGTCGGCTTGATTGCATTCCACACAAGGAAGTCACCAAATAAAAGCTCAGAGCTCTTTACTTATGGCTTGGATATGACAATGATTGACTTTAGGGTTTGGTTGCTTGAATTCGCATAATAGGTTGGTTAGGAATATGAAAGCTAACAACCTTACGAAAAGCATGATGAGTAGTTAACCAATCGATTCCTAAAATCACATCAAAGGCAAGTATTTTCAAAGAGATAAGATCGTCAGGTAACGTGAAAGTGTCGATTTGAATCAACAAGATTTATAAACAGTGGAGGTAATGAAGGTTTCTACTAACGGAGTTTCAATAGATAAGTCAAAGTCTAATTTCTCAAGAGTCAAATTTAAACGTTGAGCGCAAGCAAGAGAGATAAAAGAATAGGTAGCACTGGTATCGAATAAGGTATAGACTTCGTAAGCGTTTATAATTAACTTACTCGTGATAACTTCGTTCGGGTTCCTCGATAAACGCTCTTACTTAAACTACCGGCTTTGACTTGTCTGAGACATCCTTTGGCATCACTATCCAAGCTGGACTTGACTTCACTACACGACAAAATCGAGCTAGGTGACCTTCTCTTCCGTAATTAAAACACGCTTTGGATCGCTGCGTAAAGTTTGGACGGATGTGTCCCTCCTGTCCACATTTGAAACATACGACCGGTGGTCGTTCTTCTTCCTTTAAAATGGGTGTTGATGCTGCTATCTTTCCATCATTATTGAACCTTCTCTTCTTAAAATTTCCACTTCTATTATCTTGGTCATGATTACCACCGAAGTGGTTACCATTATTGGAATGATAATTTCCTCCACGATGGTTATCATTATTGTTCGATGGCCGTTGCCACCAGTATGATTATTATCGTGTTGCTGGTCATTACCTTTTGGTTGTACTGACTCATTATCGCGCTCTAATAACTGAGCCTTATTCACAACATCTGGATATAAACAAAGTTTATGAGAAATGAGGTATTGACGTATCTCAGGTTTCAAACCTCTTAGAAACATTCGCGTCATTCACTCAATTATTAACATTTTCAACTGCCATTTTCAAACACTGCCACAAAACAAGGGTTAATTAACATATCACATATTATCCCTATACTCTGATCGACCAATTAAATAACAAATAAACTTAGATAGGTCATACTAGCGAAAGAATTCCCGTCTCTCCCCTCCTAGTTCTTGTCTCACATCTCAGCCAAGAATCATATCCCTAAGCTTTGATACCAACTGTGACGCCCCCAAAATAGGTATACATCACCCATCTTGAGTCGCCAAATACATGGTACAAAAATATAAATACAACTTAATAATACAGATGTCGTGTAAAATACGACAAAACATAAATTGAGAGTTTTAATAAGAATATTGTCATCTAGACAATATCCAATCTCAATGGAGTCCTCATTACATTTATTGTCACACTATTTAACAGAATAGTGAGGACTACTAATGCTATCATCTGGATCGTTACTCCATATTCTGGCTAGTCCCATTACGTTCTCATTTCTCAAGAGAACAAGTGAAAGAAAAAGGGTGAGCTCAACTAGCCCAGTAAGAAATATTATGACTAAGATAATGCAGAATAAATTATCGTTAGCCTTCAATAGTGTTAAACAAATACAATATAACAAACATCAAGTTTAACTACAGCGGAACAAGCAATCCATTAAAAGAGTCAAGTAGAGAATAAAATCTACTATCTTTTATGATTTAAAAGGTTTTCATCACTTTTATCCGGGACTCGATTTTTTAATAAATAATCCACATCATCCCCGCACTACTACCAAGGATATTCATTAGTATCACAACCACAAATTATCCATGCACTACGGGCCAAGGATATTCGTGTATTCATCAATGGTCATGATCATGCCAACAACTGTCCATCAATGCACTATGGGCCAATAAGGACTTTTACCACATAATTTGTAACAATACGGTCATGATTATACCGATTAATCCCTGGTCATAATCATAACAAGTCCATCTATGCACTACAGGCCACAGATGACTTTCAACATAATATAAACATGAGGATGATGACAATGATATAAGAATTCGATAAAACAAGTTCAAGAATTAATTTATCCAGGAACTAATAACGTCCAAATTGTCAACATGATATGTAAGACCCCAACTTTTATAAATAAATATGAATTTTCTATAAATATTATTTTTGAATATTATGGAATAAATTTGATATAATGTTATAGTTGTGGGTAATATTTATAAATTTTGCAAAGTAAGCAAGTTGTTATAAAATATTCGTTTGGTCGGGGAATATTCTTTTTGTCGGAGAATATTCGTACGACGACTCAATTATTGGTGGACCCCACAACGGAAGTATTGTCGTAGTTAAAAAACGACAAAATTATCTTTCTATAAAAATAACGGCAGAGGTGTTACCGTTAAAACTGTTGAACTACTGGGTAGTAAAAAGTACGATGAATGGCGTAGTTGTATAGTAACACACGATATTGATTATTGATGCTTACGTGAGAAGTCACTCAGCTATGCTCAATTATTGCTACAGTAATTGATGCATCATATCTCTTATATTATTGATTCAATTATTGTCACAAAGATCATCTCGTATAATATGTTATAGTATTAAATCAATAATTAAGATGACAAGTTATAAATGATTAATAATTGTTGAAAGATTAAATATGTGTTGATTAAAAATAAAATGATTTGTGGTAATATTTATTCAATCCTTGATGTATATAAAGAGTCTCATTATGAGACGTTTGTGGTAAGTTTGATTATTTTATGGGGGCCCATATGTCATCATCTAAGAGTCTCTTCGTCAATATAGTAATTACCTTCGTCAATAGTAATTACCTTTGTGAATAGTAATTACCTTCGTCAATAGTAATTACCTTTACTAAAGCGCCGAACCACTTGTCGTTTCACATTACAAAGCGCCGAACCACTTTTTGTTTCACATTACAAAGGCCGAACCACTTGTCGTTTCACATTACAAAGCGTCAAACCACTTTTCTTTTCACATCACCGATCGTCAAGCCACTTGCCTTTTCACATGGCAAAAAGTCTTAAGCTAGAAATCTTCTATAAATAGAGGCCTAGTTTTTCATTATTTTCATGAATTCATTCAAGCTATAGAGAGAGAAAGTATAGAGAGAATAAAGAGAAAGAAGAAGAGTATTTTATTACTACACTATCTGCAGTATTCAATATCCTACCAAAAGTAAGGGTGTTATTCTTTCTTATTCATGAAGAGAACTGTTGTTATTCCATTTCTTATTATTACTGTAGGAATAACTCAGTATATGCTGTGATCTACCCTATACTTGGTGACATTCTTCTATTATTTCATTGGAACATCACATACGTGTGTTTTACACCGGACTGGTTCCGTCTTTTTATTATTATTCCGTTGGAATATCACATGTCATGTTTTACACCGGACTGGTTAAAATCTTATTATTATTACATTGGAACATCCACATGCAGTGTGTTTTACTGGGACTGGTTAAAATCTTTATTATTACATTGGAACATCCTTGCGGTGCAAATTTTGCCCGACATGGTTAGATTATTATTATTCTCATTGGAATAACCTGTCTATGCAAGCACCGCATGCATGGTGATTTCTTTTGTTATTCCATTCTTTATTATACTCGGTTGGTTAAAGTTTTGACTTCTATACTCCATGAAATTAGTGGAATATCCTTGATATTTGCGCTTCATCCAAGATCCTTTCATGGAAATATTCTTCTCAAAGATTTTTGAATTTTACTCTACAAAGCAGTATCATGTTGACAGTTTGGATGTTATTGGTTCCTAGATAAATTAATTCTTGAACTTGTTTTATTGAATTCTTATATCATTGTCATCATCCTCATGTTTATATTATGTTGAAAGTCATTACGTGGCTCAGAAGTGCATAGATGGACTTGGTATGATTATGATCGAGAGACTATTCGGTGTAATCATGACCGTAATGTTACAAATGATGTGGTAAAAATCCTCAGTGGCCCGTAGTGCATTGATGGACAGTTGTTGGCATGATCATGACCATTAATGAATACACAAATATTCTTGGCCCGTAGTGCATGAATAATTGTGGTCGTGATACTAAAGAATATCCTTGGTCGTAGTGCAAGGGTGATTCGATGATGTGGAATATTTATTAAAGCTGAGTCTCAGCTATAACAGTGATGAAAAACCTTTTAAATCATAAAAGATAGTAGATTTTATTTTTTACTTGACTCTTTTAATGGATTCTTTGGTTCATTTGTAGTTAAACTTGATGTTCATTATATTTTATCGGTTTAACACCGCCAGAGGCTAATGATAATTTATTTTGCATTATCTTAGTCATAATATTTCTTCTTGAGCTAGTTGAGCTCACCCTTTCTTTCTTTGTTTCTTCGTGAAATGAGAATATATTTGGGGACGAGTCGGGGAGCGGAGTAATGGTCCAGAGGATAGCATTAGTAGTCCTCATTATTCGCGTGAAAGAGTGTGATAATAATTGTAATGAGGACTCCTTTTGAGTTTGTATGATCTCTAGTAGACAATATTTGTATTCAAACTCACGGTTTATGTCGTATTGTATACCTACAGTTATATTAGTAAGTTGTATTTAAATTACGTACCATGTCCGACTACCCAAGATGGGTGATGTATACCTAATTTTGGGGGCGTCATGGTTGGTATCGAGCTTAGGATATGATCCTAGCTAAGATGTGAGAATAGTACTAGGAGGGAGAGACGGGAATACCTTCGCTAGTATGACCTACCTAAGTTTTATGTCTTTATTTTGTTGGTCGGTCGAGAATATAGGGATAATATGTTACATGTCAATTAACCTTTTTTTTGTGGCGAGATTCGAAAATGACATCCGAGAATGTTGAGAATAAGATGGAGCCACAGCGATCGTTGATTCACCACATATCAATAATCGGGATAATGTGCATCGAAGGCGACAATCCTCATGCAAATAACAACACCGACCAAATGATGAATGATCAAATGTTCGGAGGCTTTATGAAATTCATGCAACAATGACAGGAGAGAGCGACTCTGTCCAAAGCGTAGGTGGAAACACGAAAAACTCTCGGTGAGTCACCGCTAAATAGTTCAAGAATTTGGGACCACCGGAGTTTAAGGGAGAGCCAAAACCACTACGGTGGGGAGCATGGATAAAGCAGATTACCAAGATATTTGATGTCTTGGGATGCTCCGAGGAGCAAAGGTTCCCTTGCACGCCTTTTATGTTGTACCGGAGAGGTGATTCTTTGGTGGGAATCGGTAGAAACGTACTCAACCTCATTGCAGATTGAAGATATCTTGGGAGAAGTTCAGAGTCGCATTCAATGACAAATACTTTTCGAAAGTATTCGCCATATGAAGGAGGTGGAGTTTATCAAGTTGGAATAAAACAATATGACCGTGTCGCAATACGAGGCAAAATTTGCGGAGTTATCACGGTTTCGTCCCCACTGGTGGATAATGAAGAGAGAATGACGCTGAATGTTTTTAAGAGGTTTGAAGCTTAGGAGATACGTCAACATCTTATTTCTCATAAGCTGTGTTTGTATTCGGATGTTGTAAATAGGGGCTCGATTAGTGGAGCGCGATAAAGAGTCAACACAACTAAAAGAGAAGCAAAGGCAAAATTATAATACCGGTGAGAGTAGTCATCAAGCGGTGACAACAAGCGTGGAGGGAATCAACAAGGCGAGATATGGTAACCACTTTGGTGGTAATCGAGGCCAAAACAATAAGAATGGACATTTCAAGAAAAGGAGATTCAACAATGATGGAAAGACGTCAAGACCAAAGACCGTTGTTAAGGAAGGAGAAAGACCACCTATCATATGCTTCAAATGCGGAGGAGAGGGACACATCGATCAAACTGCGCCATGTCAGTCAAAGCATGTTATAATTGTGGAAGAGAAGGTCACTTAGCTCGATTTTGTCATTTCATCAAGACAAATTCAGCTAGGATGGATGCACCAAAGGTAGTCCCGGAAAAGTCAAACCCAGAAGGTCAGAGGAGAAGCGTTTGTTGTGACCTCCCAGAGAAGCAAGGAACCCGAATGAGGTCATCACGGGTAAGCTTATCATAAACTCTAATGAAGTCTATACTTTATTTGATCTGGTTCTACCCATTCTTTTATTTCTCCTACTTGCGCTCATCGATTAAATTTGACTCAGGAGAAATTAGACTTTGACTTATCTCGTGGAAACTCCGTTGGGAGAAACCTTCATTACATCTACTGTTTATAAGTCTTGTTTGGTTCAAATCGGTACCCTCACATTACCTGTCGATCTTATTTCATTAAAAATACTTGCATTTGACGTGATTCTAGGGATTAATTGGTTAACTACTTATCATGCAAAAATTGATTGTTTTCGTAAAGTTGTTAGCTTTCATATTCCTAACCAACCTATTATGCAAATTCAAGCGACCAAACTATTAAAATCAATCACAGTCATCTCAAGCCATAAAGCTATTCGTTTATTGAAAAACGGATGTCAAGCTTTCTTAGCTCATATCACGTGATTTAAACAAAAATACTCGGTTTTGAACGATATTTCTATTGTTAATAAATTTCTTCGACGTATTCCCCGAAGAACTTCGCCTACCCCAGGCGTGAAATTGAATTTTGTATCGACTTTAAACCGAGACAAAACTTATTTCCAAAGCCCCATATCGAATGGCTCTATTGAACTTCGTGAGTTAAAGACCCAACTGCGAGGAATTGTTAGACATGGGCTTTATTCGTCCTAGTACTTCTCCTGGGGGTGCTCTGTTCTATTCGTGAAGAAGAAAGATGGGAGTATGCGACTTTGTATTGATTATCGGGAGTTGAATCATGTCACCATCAAAATAGGTATCCATTGCCACGTATTGATGACCTGTTTGACCAGTTGCAAGGAGCCAAATTCTTTTCAAAGATTGATCTTCGTTCCGGATATCACCAATTGAAGATTAGAACCGCTGACATTCCAAAGACGGCCTTCAGAACTCGGTACGGGCATTATGAATTCCTAGTCATGTCCTTTGGATTGACTAATGCTCCTGCTGCCTTCATGGATATGATGAACCGAGTATTCAAGGAATATTTGGATCACTTTGTGGTCGTCTTTATTGATGACATCCTTATTTATTCCAAAAGCCGTGAAGATCATGAGCAACACTTGAGGTAACACTCCAAAAGCTTCGTGAATAAGCTTAATGCCAAGTTAAAAAAATGCGAGTTCGGCTTGAAGAAGTAGCATTCCTTGGGCACGTGGTATCAAGTCATGAAATATCATTGACCCAACAAAGATTGAAGCTATTCAAAGTCGGGAACAACCTAAATCGATGATCAAGTCACGTAGCTTTTCGGTTAGCCGGTTATTATCGGAGATTCGTGGAAGGATTTTCTCGAATCGCTACTCCATTGACTTCGGTGACTCGGAAGATACAAAGTTCGGTTGGAGCGAAGAATGTGAGAAAGAGTTTTCAAGAACTCAAGAGGAGACTTATTTCAAAGCACTTGTTCGACAATACCATCTGGCTCGGAGGATTTGTCATCTACAAGTGATGCTTGAGCAAAGGGTTGGGATGTGTTCTCATGCAACATGGAAAAGTTATAGTTTATGCCTCGTGACAACTCAAAGAATATGAGAGGAATTATCCTACTCATGATCTAGAGTTGGCAAGCGTTGTCTTTGCATTTAAAATTTGGAGGCATTATATGGGGAGAAAGTGGAGATCTTTACGGATCATAAAAGCCTCAAATATTTCTTCACTCAAAAGGAACTCAACATGCGACAACGACGTTGGCTTGAGCATTGAAAGATTATGATCATACCATCCAATACCATCTCGAAAAGCGAACGTGGTAGGCGACGCATTGAGTAGAAGATCATATGCAAGCACGAGTGCGATATTGTCAACGTAAAGGCCCATTTTGTGTGACTTGCAAAGGATGGAGATAGAGTTAAAGACTCAGGGGACGCATGTGATGATAAGCGAGTATCTGAGTAGAATCGACTTTATTCGATAAAGTTAAAGTCGCGCCAAGCTGAGACACGGAGGTCGATGCGTATGAGGAAGAAAGTGCAAGAAGGTGCTATCGGAAGCAAGAATCGATGAAGAAGGAATACTTGAGTCAACTCCGGACTTTGTGTTCCTAACGACCACGATTTAAAGTATAATATCATGATGGAGGCGCACAACACACCATTTGCAATCCATCTGGGAGTACCAAAATGTATCATGATATTCGGCTATAAATTTTGGTGGATCAATATGAAAAGAGAGATAATATTTGTTTATCTCAAGGTGTCTAACTTGTCAACGAGTTAAAGCGGAGCATCAAGTACCAAAAGCATCTCACATGATAGCCATTCCACTATTTTTCTAAGTGAATGAAGACCTGGAATCACACTAAGACATTGTCACAGTTATTTTAAATCTTGTTTGCAGATAATTTAAGATGCATCATGTGAGACCCCATAATTTATGAATAAAGATTTAAATTTCTCGAAATAATTTTTTTTTTTTAATATTATGGTATGGATTTGATATAATATTATAGTTGTGGGTAGTATTTATAAATTTTTCAAAGTATGCAAGTTGTTGTATTATATTCGATTGGTCGGGGAATATTCGTTTTAACGAGAAAATATTAAATGCGACGACACAATCATTGATGGACCCCTAACGGAATTATTGTCGGATTCGAGAAAACGACAAAAAATATTTTTATGAAAATAACGGCGGAAGTTTTACCGTTAAACCTGTTGAACTACTCTTAGTAGTAAAAGTACAAAGAATACGTGTGGTTCAGATAGTGGCACGGTATTGGTTATTGATGCTTACGTGACAAGTCACTCAGTTATACTCAATTATTGCTATAGTAATTGTTGCATCATATCTCTCATATTATTGATACGATTATTGTCACAGTATCCTCTGCATTATATATTATATTATTAAATTAATAATTGAGACGACAAAGTTATTCATATTATTAAATTGTAATATTTACAATGTCTAGAAGTTCTGCCAAAGAGAGGTTTGGTCAGCTAATTGCGCGCCAATAGGGAGAAATCCTTATTGGAAAGCCCCCTCTTTCCTGGAAACGACCTGGTTGTTAAATATTGTGAGTTATAATATTTATGATGAATAAGTTCGTGTTGATTAAAGATGAATTTGATAGCTCCATTGTGTTGGGATTATTGGTGTTAGTTGAAATCGACATCTATTCCGATGAAAATTGATGTCTGGGGGTTATATTGATAAATCGGGTAATTTATCAGATAAATGAGCAATTAATTGCTACTAATTCACATGCTCATATAACTATTTGTTCACATGTGTGTACTATTGAGTCACATTCACTTACTATTAGGGGAGTTGGTGCAAGATTGATAATACTTGCATGACGAAGTTAAAGATAGAGGTATAGATGGAGGTATTATACCGTAATTCGTATTTTCACATGATTATAACTATTGAATCACATTATTTACTATTAGGGGAGGTGGTGCAAGTTTGATAATACTTGGAGGACTAAATTAAAAATGAAAGAAAAGTTGGAGGTATTGTACTGTAATATTTCGAGCCCCAAAAATGTGCAATTATCGAAACTATATTTTCCTATAAATAGAAATTCATTCTTCCTTCATTTCTCACCAATTCACCAAAGCTATAGAGCAATTATTATAGAGAGAAAGCTATAGAGAGAAAATCTATAGAGAGAAAGAAGAAGAGAAGCCTGCTACCTCACTATTTCAGTATCCAGTTTCTTCTGAGGTAAGGGGTATTATTTCTTTCGTATTCATGAAAAGAGATATTGTTATTTCATTCCTTATTATTCTGTTAGAATAACCTGTATATGCGAAGTACCTCATACATAGTGAAATTCTTCTATTATTCCATTCTTTATTATTATGTTGGAATAACCTGTATATGCAAAGTACTGAATACATGGTGAAATTATTCTATTATTCCGTTCTTTATTATTACATTTAATATATGCTCATACGTGCGTTCTGGTTTGAACTCGGTTCGATTATTTATTATTCTCATTGGAATATCTGTCGGTCGTAAATTTTACGACTGGTTCCGTTCTTTATTATTTTGTTGGAATATCCTGTTGGTGCGGATCACACCTGACCTGGTTCCGTTCTTTATTATTCTGTTAGGAATAACCTGTCTGTGCAGTCTCTATCGTATGCATGGTGAATCCTTCTGTTATTCCATTCTTTATTATTCTGTTGGAATAACCTGTCTATGTGGATTACCACATGCATGGTGATTGATCTTTTGTATTCATTCCTTATTAAATTGTGGAAATGATCTGTTTACGTGGATTATGAAGAAAGTCATAATAAAAGCAATGGACTGATGAAAATCATGGGTATATGTAGTATTAGTAAGTGTTATGATAATTTATGTTGGTTAATATGTGAAAACATGAAAGTTTCTTAGAAATCACAAAGGGTTGAAAAATCAGATTTTGGTGAAAATGAAACATGAAATTCAATTGACCATATCTCCTATTATATTTTGAATTTTCGAGTGTGGTCAAGTTCTAGAGTTAGATCTATGAGTCTTATAACTTATCTAAGTGGAATCACTGAAAAAGGTGTTGTAGATTTTCGTATGGACTGATTTTAGCAAAGGAGTTAAAAGCTGCAAATTTCGAAAAAGTTACTGTCCAGAATTTTAAAAGGGCATTTTCGGCCACTTAATTTGTGAGAAAAATTCGGCCTTTTGGGACACGAAATTATATGGTATAAATTACCTCCTGTCCAAAAATGAGCTCATTCCAACTTAAAATGAGCAAGTTATGACCATTTTAATATTTAGGTTTTTCCGATTTAAAACGACATATAATCAAGTTCTATAATTCCGATGACCATGAAATTTAAATTGGAAGCTCAAGTTAACATGTGTAAGATCTTGCCAAGATATGGGAATTTTTGGAGTTAAAACTTGAGGTAGCTAATTTCATAAGGAATTAATTAGAAATTGATTTTTGAAAAATAGTAAATGAATTTAAAAAATTTCGAGAAAAATATATGTTCAAGATGGGACTATATTCTGCTGAATCCCAGAAAAAGAAATATTTTTGGGACTGATTTGGTATTTTTCATGAAAATGATCTAGTTATGAGTAAATGAGTTAAATATGTTATGTGAAGTAACAAAGTTGAAAAATAGGATTTTATGCCTTGGGAATCCTATATAGGGTATATGCAAATTTTTTATGAGGGATTTGATCATTGGTGATGAAATCTTATGAGTATGGCATTTTGAATAGTTAAATGCATTATGTGGTAAAGTGTAAACAATTGAAATAAATTGTTTATAAGTTTAAGAAGTGATTAAAATATTGTTATAATATTAATAATATTAGATTATGAGTTTATTAGGTGGTTGATAATATTTGGATAAATTTAAAGTCTTTAATATTTATCCTTGCTTTCGTTTGATTAATGCTTATATCATTGTCATCATCCTCATGTTTATATGGTGATGAAAGTTATCTTTGGCTTACGTGCAAAGATGGACTGTTGATTATTGAATTGTATATCTTTGGCTTACGTACAAAGATGGACTGTTGATTATTAGTTTTATAGTTGTATATCTTTGGCTTATGTGGAGAGATGGACTTGGTATGATTATGACCAGGGATCATTCGGTATAATCATGACCTGTAATATTATAAACGATGTGGTAAAAGTCCTCAGTGGCCTGTAGTGCATTGATGGACAGTTTTTTGTATGATTATGATTAGGGATTATTCGGTATAGTCATGACCATTGATGATTTAATGAATATCCTTGGCTCGTAGTGCAGGGATGATTCGATGTTGTGGTTTATTTATTAAGGTGAGTCTCAGCGATTAAGTTGATGAAAAACTTTTTAACTCATAAAAGATAGTAGATTTTATTCTCTACTTAACTCTTTTAATGGATTGTTTGTTCCGTTGCAGTTAAACTTGATGTCTATTGTATTTTATCAGTTTAACATTGTTGAAGACTAATGATAATTTATTCTGCATTATCTTAGTCATAATATTTCTTACTGGGCTAGTTGAGCTCACCCTTTCCTTCACTTGTTCTCTCGTGAAATGAGAATATAGCTGGGATGAGTCGGGGAACGGAGTGACGGTCCAAATGATAGCATTAGTAGTCCTCACTATTCTGTTAAATAGTGTGACAATAAATGTAATGAGGATTGAATTTGAGTTTGTATACTGTCTATGAGGACTCCATTGAGAGTGGATATTGTCTAGAAGACAATATTCTTGTTTAAACTCTCAGTTTATGTTTTGTCGTATTTTACACAACGGTTGTATATTTAAGTTTTTATTTGTATTTTGTAACATGTATTTGGCGACTCAAGATGGGTGATGTATACCTATTTTTGGGGGCATCACACATCCAATACAATCTCTTTCAAATGCGCATCCAACTATGTTGGTTCCCACAACAAATTGCTCACAACATAAGCATATTAAGAAATCACTTGAAAAAGGTTGTTAAGATAATCTCTATTAAGCATTCAATTATTCATATTTACAACTGCAACTGCTTATAAAATTATAAACCCCTTGCTCCAATTCAATTTGATTATGGCTAATTTGTAGACAAAGTAGCTATGAAGCAAGTAGCAAGCAGCAAGTAGCAACCAAAGGAACGGCTACTAACCTTGATTGCTTAATAGTTAACAGTGCAAGTCGACAACACAAGGAACTCTTCCAAGGTCTCCTCAGCAATAAATTGGAGTCTGCCAAAAAATGAAAATAACAAAGATAATAATCAACTATCCATATAGGAGTTTGCACCATTGGAGAGGGGAGAGAAACAAAAAGAGCTCATGAAATTGGCACAAATAGCATGAACATACCTTCCTTATCCTGAATATTAGCCTTAACAATGTCTAGAATAACAAATGTTGTCTCGTGGGTTAAGGCATGGGCTTCCAAAGCAATCAAAGCAATAAAAATAGATATATTACAACTTAGTTCCAGACATTGAAAAATCCTCAACTGCTCATTGCTCGTTAAACAAAATAGGTCCCCAATTTTAGAACACATGACAAGAGACATTTTTGTTAGGTTTGTAATATTCATGAACGCAATCAAATTGCATAAAAAGTGCGGAAACGTGTAAAATCAGAGTTTAAAAAAATTTACAAACCATATACCCGGATAACCCTTTATGCATAATTATTAATTAAATGAAAAAGATGAATAAGAAACATACCCTTGAAGATTCGAGCTTCCTCAGGTACAAGTTCACCTCCAATCCTTTTCGCGTTCAACTTGAATCCACCGGGTTTGGTTCCTTCCTTTGATCAACGTTAGCCACCCAAGTGTTTGGCCTCTAGAGGTGATCCACCAAGGAAGAAGAAGGATTCAAGAAGATGGGTGGTTGGCTAAACCCTAGTTTTTCTATCTCTATAGAAAAAGATCGTACTCCCAACCATTGGAATAATTACGTAGTCGATATATCGATATAAGACTCCTCTTATAAAGATATCAAGTAACCCTATTCAAAATAAGGTATTATTTAATTAAACTCTTTTTTTAATTAAATGGGCTCCCTAATCTTATTAGGGATAATTAATTAAACTCATTTAATTAATTTTTCCTCCTAATCCTATTAGGAATAAATGAGAGTACTTATATTAAATAAATTCCTAAACTCTTTTAGAAATTAAAATAATAATAATTGTAATAATATTAATAAGACTCCTCTTATTAATTTATATTTAATATTTCTAAAATATTAAATAATAATATTAAGCTATTTAATTTATTCTATCACCATAGATTAAATTAAATATACATAACTATATTATTACGATTATGCCATTAACTTCTTAAATAATTATTCTTCCTTTTATGGTGTGACCCTTTAGGTTCTCCATATTAAACCTAGGTTGTGAATAAATCAATTAGAACAATTCTAATCTTATTTAAATAAATAAATTAAACAATTAATTTATTTAAATAAATAATATTTATTCTACAATAGGGATAAGCCTCCCTAATGATCAACGACTTTTCGGATAATATAGATTTCAACATTAATCATAAAAGAACCTTTGAGTAAATAGTTATAAATGACAATTCAATCCTTCCACCATACAATGTCTCAATTAAATATAAGACATGGAATTGTCAAGTCTTATTTTATTTAATTATATGTATTTCGACTCTTAAATGCACAACTCAAATAATGCAAATTAGAAACTCCTTTCTAATTTCATTCGCCTTTGCCAAGGACTCATGGGTTGTCATTTATCGAATCACATAGGACATTTCTCTTCTTTTAATAAGTGGTAGATTCTTTATTGATCATACATTATCTCCATGTACAACTTATTATACCCAAGCATACCCTTTGATATACCCTAAAGGTCTTAAGGAATAAGTCAAAGTATAACTCATCATACACAAGATACTATGATGATCTCAAGTCCAATGATCACTTGACTACTATCACTACAGAATTCCTATTGACAGCAAGTAAAACTCCATTAGGTATTCCTTAGCGAGCCACGCTCAAAGTGAACTTATTCTCTAATAAGCACTACATACTTGCTTTAGTGTCTCCACACAAATGATCATGAGATCAATCATCCTCATCCAATGAAAGCAAAGCAACGTATGTACCAATCTATCCCGGATTCACTAATCCCCAATTTAGTAATCCAATGATTGGAAACTATTTTAGTTTTAAGCTTTCTAAGAATTTAGATCTCATTAGAATGATCATCATCATTATTCTAAAAGCATTGCTTAAAACTATGGGTTTATCACATATAATAAAACAGCATCATGTAGATAATTAAAAGCCTTTAATAAATTAATACTTTTTATTAATAAATGAATAAGATTGTTACAAAGTATATGCTTTATCATCAAACATGATTGGCTTGTGTGCATACTACTTTCAATCTCCCACTTGCACTAAAGCCAATCGTCATGGTAACTCATACTCTTCTTCTCTAAGTGACGATTATCCTGCTGTTGGATAAGCTTTAGTTGATGGATATGTAATGTTGTTCATGAGAGTCCACTATCTCTATAGTGATTTCCCATCTTTCAATGATTCTAATAATCAAATGAAAGTGCCACAACACATGTTTAGATCCAAGATGAGACTTAGGAACTATTCCTAGTTCTGTAATGAACTTTTAATCCAAACAATCAACTTGCGACTTCATTTATAGCTATATACTTTGTCTTTATCACTAAACCAACAACTCTTTCTTTGTTTGGAACCTTTTCAATTCAATCGCACCACTATTCAAGATAACGCTTTACCTTAAAGTGGATTTTTTCTCATCATCTTAGTGCATGTCGAAAAACTTGAGTCTGTTAAGCCCTCTAGTTTTGATTTAGACCCACCATGAATATGATCACATCCTTAGTGCTTGGGTTATGCACTTTAAGATGTTTTTCAACGACTCATAGTGAACTCCATAATATGTTGATCAACATCAGTCTCGTATATTTCATTGCATACATGATTGTCACTCATGTGCCTCTCTCTTTTCGTGGAGTGCGTGGGGACTATTAAAGAGATACACTCCATAGCTCATCGACATGAGACATCTCTTGGAGTTTGCCATGCTAAACGACTTTAGCATCAAATGAATATACATTCCTTGGGTCAAGTCGAGCATCCTGTTATATCTATCTATATAGATTTATCCCCAATTAAGATACTCTTCCCAAACCATTCATGGAGGAATGTTTAGACAACTTTATCTTTACTGATTGTAGCATTGATAAGTTATTCCTCATCCGTAGTATATCAACATATAATACTAGAAATTTCAAGACGCTCCCACTGACCCTTTTGTACACACTAGAAGTCTTACCTCATCGAATGTAACTCTAGATCATCATCTTTTATGATATGTACCTCATCATCATCATCCATGATGAATCCATACCTCCTAGGTATCTTTGGTACTATTCCAGATTTACGATTCAGTTGTGGTATATTAGGTCTATCTACAGGTTCCTCTTATTTGACTTATAGTATTTTGTGGTTCTTGAACTCTTCAAGATCAATTATCCTCCCACTAGCCCCTTCAATAATAAACACATTTATCTTAGAAGGCAGCGTGTTTCACAACAAACACCTTTTGCTAAGTAGGATTATAGAACATATACCCTAAACTTACTTTAGGATGTCCCACAAAAATTGTACTTGTCAAATCGTGTCCCAAGCTTATCCTTTGAAACCTTTTCACATAAGTTGGACAACCCCTTATCTTAACATACTTAAGATTAGGAATCCTCCCATCCATAACTTTTATGGAGTCTTGGAAATGGATTTTGAGGTTACCTTTTGTAGATATCGACCATTTCTAGGACATTATCCCGTAAGTGAAAGTAGTATGCACACAAGCCAATCATGTTTGATGATAAAGCATATACTTTGTAACAATCTTATTCATTTATTAATAAAAAGTATTAATTTATTAAAGGCTTTTAATTATCTACATGATGTCTTTGTTTTATAATATGTGATAAACCCATAGTTTTAAGCAATGCTTTTAGAATAATGATGATGATCATTCTAATGAGATCTAAATTCTTAGAAAGCTTAAAACTAAAATAGTTCCCAATCATTGGATTACTAAATTGGGGATTAGTGAATCCGGATAGATTGGTACATCGTTGCTTGCTCATTAGATGAGGATGATTGATCTCATGATCATTTGTGTGGAGACACTAAAGCAAGTATGTAGGTGCTTATTAGAGAATAAGTTCCTTCGAGCATTGGCTCGCTAAGGAATACCTAATGGAGTTTTACTTACTGTCAATAGGAATTCTCAGTAGTGATAGTAGTACAAGTGATCCTTGGACTTGAGATCATCATAGTATCTTGTGTATGATGAGTTATACTTTGACTTATTCCTTAAGACCTTTAGGGTATATCAAAGGGTATGCTTGGGTATAATAAGTTATACATGGAGATAATATATGATCAATAAAGAATCTACCACTTCTATTAAAAGAAGAGAAATGTCTATGTGATTCGATAAATGACAACCAAAGTAGTCCTTGGTTAAATGCGTAATGAAATTAGAAAGGAGTTTCTAATTTGCATTATTTGAGTTGTGCATTTAAGGATCGAAATACATATAATTAAATAAAATAAGACTTCGACAGTAATTCCATGTCTTATATTTAATTGGGACATTGTATGGTGGAAGGATTGAATTGTCACTGGTAACTATTTATTCAAAGGTTCTTTTATGATTAATGTTGAAATCTATATTATCCGGAAAGTCGTTGATCGTTAGGGAGGCTTATCCCTATTGTAGAATAAATATTATTTATTTAAATAAATTAATTGTTTAATTTATTTATTTAAATAAGATTAGAATTGTTCTAATTGATTAATTCACAACCCAGTTTAATATGGAGAACCTAAAGGGTCACACCATAAAAGGAAGAATAATTATTTAAGAAATTAATGGCATAATCGTAATAATATGTTATGTATATTTAATTTAATCTATGGTGATAGAATAAATTAAATAGCTTAATATTTATTATTTAATATTTTAGAAATATTAAATATAAATTAATAAGAGGAGTCTTATTAATATTATTACAATTATTATTATTATTTTAATTTCTAAAAGAGTTTAGAAATTAATTTAATATAAGTACTCTCATTTATTCCTAATTGGATTAGGAAGGAAAATTAGTTAAAGGAGTTTAATTAATTATCCCTAATAAGATTAGGGAGCTTAATTAATTAAAAGAATTTAATAAATCCCAATTCCTTAATTGTTAAGGTGGGTTGCCCACATCTATAAATAAGAGGAGTCTTATTATGGGTGATGAGGTTGTTGACTTTTACAACATACGTAATTCCAATAGTTGGGAGAGTACGCTCCTTTTCTATAGAGATAGAAAACTAGGGTTTGAGCCAAATACCCATCTTCTTGAATTCTTATTCTTCCTTGGTGGATCACCTCTAGAGGCCAAACACTTGGGTGGCTAACGTTGATCAAAGGAAGGAACCAAACCCGGTGGATTCAAGTTGAACGCGAAAAGGATTGGAGGTGAACTTGTACCTGAGGAAGCTCGGATCTTCAAGGGTATGTTTGTTCTTCTTTATCTTTTCGTTTAATTAATAATTGTGCATAAAGGGTGATCCGGGTTTATGGTTTGTAAAATTTGAAACTCTGATTTTTACACGTTTCCGCATTATTTTTGCAATTTGATTGCGTTCTTGAATATTACAAACCTTGCAAGAAGGATACTGGAATGTCGGTAAAATTATTATGGACCGCACCATGTCCAACAAGGTACGATTTTTCATTCAGATACATCAATCAATTATTGCGTATCAGGATGTGTCCATTATGAGAAAACCATTTGAGATGATCTAGAAACTTATTGCACAAGTATTTATTCCTTGATCTAATCAAAGAATCTTAATACTTTGCCAATTTGTTTCACTTCTGAATTCTTTGAACCTTTCAAATAATTCACACTTGTATTTCAATAAATACATACATTCAACTCTTTGAATGATCATCTCCTTTTCTTATACTAGTTTGTTCAATTTACAAAATTATTTTCATGTAAGTCAAGTATACAAAATTTATTAAGTAATATTCCAGTTCTATACAAAACATTATTATTATAAATAGAACAACAATTGTTCTTAATTATAATACCAAAGATTTCATTGTCCAACAATAAAATAGAAATAATATTTTTAACAAGGCGGAATACAATAACAACTTATTGACTTAATAGATTTTGCTTCAAGTAGCATTGCTAAACTATAAGTTTCTATGGCTAATATAGCAACCTTTGTTACATTTCCCACATAAGATTACTTATATTTGTTTAGCTTTCTACTCGATTGGTCCCTTCATAAATCTATATTTATGATAACCAAAGTTGGTATCCAATACCCAAGTAGAACCTTGACTTAAAGAAAAATTTATTTAAATCATGAACAAAATTGTATTTATGAATAGAAACTTCACTAAGCTTCTTTTTGTTAGCCTCTCGCAAGATGCTTCTCGCAGCTTTCTTTCTAGTGTCCGGGCTTATTGCGGTGGAAGCAAGCTCCTTTGCTATCCGTATCAGTTTTGTTCTTATTATCCTTTGTTTATGCCTTTCTATTTACCTTCTTTGAATCGTTCTTCTTTTCAGAAGATCCTTTGGCCCCTACCAGTAAGACTTTATCTTTCTTGGTTGGAAAGTGACTCTCAACATTTTCAATATGTTAAGCAAATCACGAGGTCGATATCTAGCTTGTTCATATGAAAATTCACAACAATTGTGAAAGGAGTCCGGAGTGAGTGCAAGATCAAATCTTGGCTCAACTCTCCATCCATGACAAAACCGGTTGTCCTAATTGATCAATCAAATTGATTATGTTAAGATCTTTTTTATGCTGCATTTATAGTGCCATTGGCCATTCTAGAAACGGAAGAGCTCCTTAGATATCTCGATATCTATCGGTCCTACTTTCCTCACCATCAACTACTTGATGTGCGGGGAATATAGTAGGAGCATTCATAGTTTCACGACGTGAAGCTCGTTCTCGTGGATGCGAGCATGATGCATTGAGCCAACTATGCATCATCTTGCCACTTTCTAAAAGTAGCAATCTCTTCCTCGAGACATTGTCTACAACCATTGCGAGGATAGGCGTATTAAGGACATAAGATAACTTTTTCACCATGAGAACTATTCTCAAATTCCTTAACCAATCCATTTAATTGGCCCCGATTAATTTAACATCTAATATGCTTCAGTGATGATAGTAATTTTAGACATTGTAAAATTTCGTAAATGAATTTGTAATTAACAACATTTTAACATACATTCTTTTATTAATTACCAAAATAAATTAGGTCTTGTTTTAAATTGGTATCTCCCACTATTTTCTTCAAACTATATTACCTCACTTATATAGTTTGGCAAAATCTAATTAAAGATTTGCTAGTGAGAATAAGGATCCCATTTCAAATGTATATAGCCTTATGGTGACACAACAAACTATATATAAATAAATAGGTAGACAAGTTTTGTCAATTACATCAACTACGCAACTCCTTTTCTTTTGCCTCTTAGATTATTTTGATCAAGTGGTGGCACATTCGAATCAAAATTATCCAAGTTAAGTCCAAACCTAGCACTCCATATATTCAAAAAAGAAAAATATCATCATTGTGGTGACACAACAAAACAATATTGTTCAATTTTCTTTATAAGCATCAAATGTGATAAATTAACATCTTAAATACTTAATACTTGCCTTGTGGTGACACAACAAACTCATATTAAATATTTAATACTCTATTAATTTTATCATGTTAGAAGGCTTGACGTTCGATATTCCAAATATCTTTGAACGCTTAGGACTTAATATAAAATTTGAGGGGTTTGTTATTAATTTGTCTCATCTTGTTTAGCAAGTAGCGTACATATATATATATAAAATACGCGTTATATTAATGAACATGCAAGCATGTTTGCATAATATATAATATATATAGTATAAGCATGCACATATAGAATACTATATTCTACCCGGATTGATTATGAACTTTTATTCTAGTTTGGTTCACTAGAGCCACCAAGTGAACCAAAAGGTCAAACCTAGGGGTGCAAGAAATAATATTTAAATATAACTATTACATTTAAACTCGGGCTCCATTACAAAACGGGTCTTCAAGCTCCTTGTTTCTTGATCTCCAATTCTTCAAATTTAATTCTAACTATTCCTATTACAAAACTATTTAAAATAAATAAAACCTTGATCGTGATCGAGGAAGTACATAGGAGAGAGATAAAATTTACATTAAAAAAATTAGAGAAGGCGAGGTACGCAGACCCCATTTAATAAAACATATACATTCATGCATCCAACTAAAATAAAATCCAATCACGTTAATTGATAGTCCATAATCAATCCCATTTATTATCATACACATCATCATACGCATCAATAAATAACATTCATCTTATGAATAATAAATATTTAATATATATATTGATATCATTTAATGGGCAAAATTTAGTTAGTATAAAATCTAATTTTGAATCAAAATAAACTCCTTTATTTTAATCCAAATTTAAATCAAAATAAAACTATTTTATTTTAATTTATCCAATTTTGAATAAAATAAACTATTTTATTTTAATCAAAATCTTTAATCAAAATAAACTCTTTATTTTAATTAATTATGGAATCCAATTCCATGTAAAAAAAACTCCTTTAGGAAACACGAATACTCTTTCCTATTCACAAATAAACTCTTTTATTTTGAATAATATGAAATCTTATTTCATATCTAAATAAACTCCTTTATTTAAAGAAATACGGATTCTATTTCCTATTCACAAATAAACTTTTTATTTTGAATAATATGAAATCTTATTTCATATCTAAATAAACTCCTTTATTTAAGGAAACATAGAATCTAATTTCAACTCCAATTAGTTATCATGGAATCCAATTCCAACTTTAATTAGTTAGCATGAAATTCAATTTTAAAATTAAAATAAACTCTTTTATTTTAATATTAAAATAAACCTTTTATTTTAAGATTAAAATAAACTTTTTATTTTAATAAAAAATAATTAAGAAAATCATATATATATATATATATATATAATTTGCATGAATTAGTTATATAAATATGTAATATAAAAGTAATTATATAAAAGTAATTATTATTAATCTGGTGAATACACGTGAATCTCACTTGCAAGATCATATATATATATATATATATATATATATATATATATATATATGACTTCCATCAGACCTCCACGAAATTTTCAAACAAGTTTAATAAATTTCTAAAACTTCGGAAATTTATACTAACCACGGACTAAATCAAATAATTTTGAATTTTTTTTTTTTTTTATAAATTTTATATAATAAAATTATGCCCAATTAAATTATTCTAAACACATATCAATATACAAATTAAATCTGAATAATTAATAATTTGCATAAAGGTTTGGCTCTGATGCCACTGTTAGGTTTATAATATTCATGAACGCAATCAAATTGCATAAAAAGTGCGAAAACGTGTAAAATTAGAGTTTAAAAAAATTTACAAACCATATACCCGGATCACCCTTTATGCATAATTATTAATTAAACGAAAAAGATGAATAAGAAATATACCCTTGAAGATTCGAGCTTCCTCAGGTACAAGTTCACCTCCAATCCTTTTCGCGTTCAACTTGAATCCACCGGATTTGGTTCCTTCCTTTGATCAACATTAGCCACCCAAGTGTTTGGCCTCTAGAGGTGATCCACCAAGGAAGAAGAAGGATTCAAGAAGATGGGTGGTTGGCTAAACCCTAGTTTTTCTATCTCTATAGAAAAAGATCGTACTCCCAACCATTGGAATAATTACGTAGTCATGATATCTGATATAAGACTCCTCTTATAAAGATATCAAGTAACCCTATTCAAAATAAGGTATTATTTAATTAAACTCTTTTAATTAAATGGGCTCCCTAATCTTATTAGGGATAATTAATTAAACTCCTTTAATTAATTTTTCCTCCTAATCCTATTAGGAATAAATGAGAGCATACTTATATTAAATAAATTCCTAAACTCTTTTAGAAATTAAAATAATAATAATTGTAATAATATTAATAAGACTCCTCTTATTAATTTATATTTAATATTTCTAAAATATTAAATAATAAATATTAAGCTATTTAATTTATTCTATCACCATAGATTAAATTAAATATACATAACATATATTATTACGATTATGCCATTAACTTCTTAAATAATTATTCTTCCTTTTATGGTGTGACCCTTTAGGTTCTCCATATTAAACCGGTTGTGAATTAATCAATTAGAACAATTCTAATCTTATTTAAATAAATAAATTAAACAATTAATTTATTTAAATAAATAATATTTATTCTACAATAGGGATAAAGCTCTCCCTAGCGATCAACGACTTTCCGGATAATATAGATTTCAACATTAATCATAAAAGAACCTTTGAGTAAATAGTTACTCAGACAATTTAATCCTTCCACCATACAATGTCCCAATTAAATATAAGGCGTGGAATTCTTCGTCAAGTCTTATTTTATTTAATTATATGTATTTCGACTCTTAAATGCACAACTCAAATAATGCAAATTAGAAACTCCTTTCTAATTTCATTCGCTTTTGCCAAGGACTCTTTGGGTTGTCATTTATCGAATCACATAGGACATTTCTCTTCTTTTAATAAGTGGTAGATTCTTTATTGATCATACATTATCTCCATGTACAACTTATTATACCCAAGCATACCTTTGATATACCCTAAGGGTCTTAAGGAATAAGTCAAAGTATAACTCATCATACATGAGATACTATGATGATCTCAAGTCCAATGATCATCAGACTACTATCACTACAGAATTCCTATTGACGAGCAAGTAAAACTCCATTAGGTATTCCTTAGCGAGCCACGTTCAAATGAACTTATTCTCTAATAAGCACCTACATACTTGCTTTAGTGTCTCCACACAAATGATCATGAGATCAATCATCCTCATCCAATGAAAGCAAGCAACGTATGTACCAATCTATCAAATTCACTAATCCCCAATTTAGTAATCCAATGATTGGAAACTATTTTAGTTTTAAGCTTTCTAAGAATTTAGATCTCATTAGAATGATCATCATCATTATTCTAAAAGCATTGCTTAAAACTATGGGTTTATCACATATAATAAAAACAACATCATGTAGATAATTAAAAGCCTTTAATAAATTAATACTTTTTATTAATAAAGAATAAGATTACAAAGTATATGCTTTATCATCAAACATGATTCGCTTTGTCAGGTATACTACTTTCAATTTTTGCTTCAAAACAGATCTTTTAGTCTACAGGATTACTTTGTTCATATGGAACCAAAAGAAATAGAAATGGAAATAGAAAAAACACAGCAAATGATATTTAATGCAATGAATAACATAAAATTAATGTTAATCTGGTATTGGAAGACTTCAATTTATGCATGCTCTTGTTTGATTGAGTAAGTTCTCCCTTCTAGTTTCCATAGTAGCTCTAAGTCGTCTTTGTGACGGTTCATTCATACCGCAGAGAAGAGATGTTTTGGATTGCTTTTTACGCACCGTTGGATGAATCCGACTTCGACTGTCCACGGGTTTCGAGAGTATATAGAAGGGACGGTCATTGGGGTTACACCAGATTCTTAGGGCAAAAAAAGTTACCCAAAGAAGATAACACATGCGATTCCCACAAATATGACGAAAAAATATTACAAGAATTCAAAATCGAGGACATACCAGTTAGGGTTTTCTTAGATTAATCCTCCGTTCGACTGATTTGAGGGCAAAGTCGATCGATTTGGCTTCCACCATGAGACAATCAAGAGAGAAATTTGACCTAAGAACTTCTGATTCGTGCTTCTGCAGTTTTGAAAATACTCAAGATCTTCTCCGTTTGGATGATGGAGAGAAGGGCACCCGCTTCCTTTGGTCGTAGATAGAGAAAGTACAGAGATAAGTGAGAAAGTAGTCTTGTTTTAATTTCAAATTTTGGCTTCCTGTTCCTATTTTTTGCTCCGTGTTTTTGTAGATAGATAACGTTTTTAAAAAAAAAACGTTATCTATTAAAAATCAAAAAAATGCCCTTTTAAATAGATAACGTTTTTGCATATATATCTACAACGTTTTTTTAAAACGTTGTAAAAAAACCACAATATTTTTTAAAAAACGTTGTGGTTTGTGTTGTCTATTAGGTACTTTGTACTTGGTGTTGAGTTATGTTTCTAATTATGATGACAAGTATTTCCATATCCTTCAGAACTCTTCTATTTTTATAGAAGTTTTTTTCATAACTTTAATATCCAACAAACAAATTATAAATAAAAGTTTAATAAGTTGACCGATTCTTCTTCTTTTTTCTTTTTTTTTTGATTTAGTGATGTAAATGTTAATCGGGGTAACAAAAAATTATTTAACCCATAAACTTTATCGACCACATTAACATCATTTTGTTAGAGTTAATTGATAAAGTTTGTAACAGTTTCAAAAACCTTCAAATAGATAGATAGAAAATAAATTTTGAAAGTTTATATTTAATTGATTATCATTTTTTGATGTAAATACAAGTTTAAATTATAGTTTATTATTGGTAGCGGTATAATATAGTCGAACAATATTTCTTTTATCTAATCCTTTAATTAATCCGGAAAAAACATACATAATATGAGATTATTTTAAATTATCCCAAGAATAATTTGATAAAAAATCAAACATGCGACTAGAATTATTTAATTCAAAAATTAATAAATCCCGAGATTATAATTCTAATTTGTAAATGAAACGGGGAATTATGATATCTGCATACAAATGTAAGTGTTAGTATTTCTTTCAAAATAAATGTATCTAGCTTTGAAACTAATATAAATGTTAAGCACTTCTTCATTTGGAGGGGCTTTTTTCCCCCTTAACTAATAATAATATATTAAGATCTCGTACATTAAATTTATTCTCCAATTTTTCTCAATATATAGTAGGGACATAAAAATTGGCTAGTGACACTTTCAACGACATAATTATTTGTGACAAAATTTAACGTCGCTAATTGTTTGAATTTTATTTTGGCAGGCGTTAAATAATTTTTGTATCATTAAATGTGTATTGAGAAAATTTGAAGGATATGGGTAATCGAGAGAATCCTAATCCAACAACGAAAGTCTACTTTCATAATAGATATATGGTTATTTAACTTAAAATTAATTAATAATGAGAACAGTTGGTTATATCAAGTATTTATGTTAAAGATATATATATATATATATATATATATATATATATATATATATATATATATATATATAGTACTATCTTCATTCCAAAAATTAGAATTTGATTTGATTTTTAAGGTCAAACGAATTATATATTAAACTTCAAAATTAGTATGACTCATAAAAGTTTAGAATAAAATAAATTCATAATTAATAGTTTTTGTTATATGTAAGACTCCAACTTTTATGAATAAAGATTTAATTTTTTCTAAATATTTTTTTGAATAATAAGGTGTGGATTTGATATAATGTCAGAGTTATGGGTAATATTTATAAATTTTGCAAAGTAAGTTCAAGTTGTTATAAAATATTCGATTGGTGGGAAATATATTCGTTTTATCGGGAATATTGATGCAAGACAATCAGAATGGACCCACAATAGAATTATTGTCGGAGTTAGAAAACGACAAAAATAACTTTTTATAAAAATAACTAAGAAAAGTTTTTACTAAGAGTAGCAGTTGAAACACATGATGGTAAAAGTACAATGAATACGATGTCTGGCATTGGTTGCGTGGTTGCATAATAGCAAACGGTATTGTACAGTAACTTTGATTATTGATGCTTACATGAGAAGTCACTCAGTTTTGTTTAATTATTGATGTAAGACCCCGAATTATATGAAATAAAAGTATCAATTTTCTTATAATTATTATTCTATTTAATAAATGGTTAAATTGATAAAAGGTTAAAGTTAAGGGTGATATTTGAAAATTTTGCAAAGTAAGCAAGTTGATATAAAATATTCGTTGTGTCGGAGAATATTCGTTTGGTCGGGGAATATTCGTTTTGTTAGGGAATATCCGTACGACGACACCATCATTGGTGGACCCCAAAACGGAATAACTGTCGGAGTTAAAAAATGACTGAAATATATTTTATAAAAATAACGGCGAAAGTTTTATCGTTAACTGTTGAAATAACCAGTGGTAAAAATACAGTAATACGCGTGGTTGCATACTAGCACACGGTATTGATACTTACGTAAAAAGCCACTCATTTTACTCAATTATTGTCACAGTAACATCTGCATAATATTTATATTATTAAATTAATAATTGAGATGACAAAGTTATTCATATTATTATTTGCAATATTATTATTGAGATGACAGGTGAAAATCCATTTGTAGTTTCGTATATTATTTCGTTTCATATTCTTAAATTTAAACTTACTATTGTAAGTATCGCTTCTATAATCCTTGAAATTAGTGGAATATCCTTGAGTTTTGCGCTTCATCCAGTATCGTTTCATTGGAATATTGATCTGAACTTTCTTATTAAATATCAATATTTTTCTCGGGGTACTATTCACGGGTTATTATTCACCCGGATACTATTCACTCTAATATTATTCACTTGGGGATTCGGGGTACTTTTCATGTCGGGGTAGTATTCACATGTTACTATTCACTCTAGTATTATTCACTCGGGAATTCGGGGTACTTTTCATGTCAGGATACTATTCACGAAGTACTATTCACGGGGTACTATTTACCCGGGTACTATTCACCCAAAAAATTTATTTATTTTCTGTCCAAATTATTTTTGATACATGAATATTATTCTTGAATTTTACTCCACAAAACAGTATTATATTGACAATTTGGACATTATTGAATTCTAAATAAATTGAATTATAAATCTTTAAAATTTATCCGTTGCTTTCATTTAATTGAATTCTTATATCATTGTCATCATCATCATGCTTATATTGTGATGAAAGTCATTTTTGGCCCGTAGTGCATAGATGGACTATTGATTGGTATGATTATGACCAGGGATAATTCGATATGATCATGAACATTGATGATTACACGAATATTCTTGGCCCGTAGTGCATGAATAATTTATGGACGTGATACCATTGAATATCCTTGGCCCGTAGTGCAGGGAAGATTCGATGATGTGATTTATTTATTAAGCTGAGTCTCAGCGATAAAATTGATGATAAACTTTTTAAATCATAGAAGATAGTAGATATCATGCTCTACTTGACTCTTCTAATGGATTGCTTGTTTCGCTGCAATTAAACTTGATGTCTATTATATTTTATCAGTTTAACAATGTTGAAGGCTAACGATAATTTATTCTGCATTATCTTAGTCATAATATTTCTTACTGGGCTAGTCGAGCTCACCCTTTTGCTTTCATTGTTCTCTTCAGGAAATGAGAACGTAACCAGGACTAGTCGAGGAACGAAGTGATGGTCTGAGATGGTTGTTTTAGTAGTCCTCACTATTTAGCGTGATAATAAATGTAATGAGGATTGAATTTGAGTTTGGATATTGTCTATGAGACAATATTCGTGTAAAAACTCTCAGCTCATATTGTATAATTAAGTTTGTATTTGTATTCAGTACCATGTATTTGGCGACCCAAGATGGGTGATGTATATCTATTTTGGGGGTGTCACAATTGCCACAGTAATTGTTGCATAATATCTCACGTTATTGATTCAATTATTGTCACAATATTTTATATTATTAAATTAATAATTGAGACGACAAAGTTATTCATATTATTATTTGCATTATTGACGATGTCTGGAAAGTTCTGTCGAGGAAAGGGATTTGGTCACCTAATTGCGCGTCAATAAGGAGAAATCCTCATCAAAAAGCCACCATTTTTCTGGGAATGATCTAGTTGTTAATATTGTGAGTTATAATATTAATGATGAATGTTATTGAAAATGTGTTTTGAGAAGCCGAGTGAATTGAGATAAATAGAGGAGTATTTTATGAAGTAATTGTTGTAAATTTTGCTTATTATATGGACCCCCACTTACCCATTTTTCAAAATTATCGGGAGAAAGTTATCTCAATTTTGTTATATATATATATATATATATATATATATATATATATATATTATAATAAGTCTTTTTTTTATGAAAAATAGAATATATTATTTTTTATTATGCATAGTACTGCATAGTGTGTTGCATAGTACTGTATAATGTGTGCATAGTGCAACATAGTAAATAAGAAAAAAAAATTCAACCGAACGAATTCAGCGCCCGTGATGGTTTTACTGTGTGCCCGTGATTTTATTTTCTAAATCGTATCCTTCCATTCTCATATAAATAGGATGCTTAGTTTAGAATTGAAAATCACACCAGAATCAAAAAATTCTTCTTCTATAATATTGAGCGTATTTCTTTAGAGTTTAAGGAAGCTTTGAGTGTAGAAAATAGTGCAAGTTTTCTTCAAGAATATTTTCGCTATACCAGTCAGAAGTACTCTCCTTTGAAGGTAAGGAATATTATTTTTGTTCAATATTCGTAAGAAATAATATTTTCTTTCATACACTATAGTATGTAATTAATATTATTTCATTTCGTATTCCTAATTCTACACTCATGTTGATAAGTATTGCTTCTATACTCCTTGAAATTAGTAAAATATCCTTGAAATTTGCGCTTCATCTAGTATCGTTTCACAAGAATATTTTTCTGAATATTCTTGTTAAATTTTGATCTTTTCATGCCGGGGTACTATTCACGAAGTACTATTCACGGGGTACTATTCACCTAGGGTACTATTCATGAGAAAAATTGATTTCTTTTCTGTCCAAATTATTTTCAGAATATTATTCTCGAATTTTACTCCACAAAGCAGTTATCATGTTGGCAATTTGGACATTTTTAAACTCTGGATAAATTAAAAATCTTTAATATTTATCCTTGATTTCGTTGATTGATGCTTATATCATTGTCATCATCCTCATACTTATATTATGATAAAATTCATCTTTGGCCCGTAGTGCATAGATGGACTATTGATTGGTATGATTATGACTATGTATCGGTATAATCATGACCTGTAATGTTACAAATGATGTGGTAAAAGTCCTCATTGGCCTGTAGTGTATTGATGGACAGTTGTTGGCATGATCATGACCATTGGTGATAATAACGAATATCCTTGGCCCGTAGTTCATGGATGATTCGTGGATGTGATAATAATGAATATCCTTGACCCGTAGTGCATGAATAATTCAGTGATGTGAATTATTTATTGAGCTGAGTCTCAGCGATAAAATTGATGATAAACTTTTAAATTATAGAAGATAGTAGATATCATGCTCTACTTAACTCTTCTAATGGATTGTTTGTTCCGTTGCAGTTAAACTAGTTGTCTATTGTATTCTATAAGTTTAACAGTACTGTTGAATGCTAACGATAATTTATTATGCATTATCTTAGTCATAATATTCTTTATTGGGTTAGTTGATCTCACCATTTACTTTCATTGTTCTCTTCACGAAATGGAAATATAGCTGGGATTAGTCGGGGAACGGAGTGATGGTCCGAGATGGTGGCTATAGTAGTCCTCACTATTTTATAAAATAGTGTGATAATAATTGTAATGACTACTCCATTTGAGTTTAGATATTGTCTACGAGACAATATTCGTGTTAAAACTCTCAGCTACGTTTTCTCGTATTGTATAAATGAAATTTGTATTTAATTTCTGTACCGTGTATTTAGCGACTTGGAATGGGTAATGTATACCTATTTTAGGGGCGTCACATTATATATTATACAATTATAATAATTGTAGAAACTAAAATTAAATAAACTAACTTATAACAATTTTATATGATAACCACAGAATAAGAAAATTAGGTCAACGTTCCATAGTTATATATTAAAGCACTTATTTAACTATTATTAATTTGGGGTATTATATTTTAAAAAAAAAAATAAATTACGTGAGAGCTCAGTAGCCTTTGATGAAATGAAGAAAACAATATCACTTTTTTATAGTTGTATGTTCAAAGTGTAAGATCGCATCTTATTTAGTTCCTTATTTTAAAAAATTTACTAAAAAGAATAGTTTCGACTTGTGATCATCATATGACTGCGTAAGTAAATAATTATATATATATGTACAAAAGGCTAATTTTAAAATAATTATATACATACAGTTCTACATTTACATTTGATTTAGTAAGAGGATAATATTATTTGCTAAAATTTTGTTGGCCTCTTATCGTCTCTTAATCGGTAAGAGAAATATATAAATTCAAATCATTAAGAGTTGTCTCTTAATGAAAAATTTAAATCTATTGAGTCTCTATAAATATTGTATCCTCTCCATTCCAAAATTAACTTTTTAAAAAGTCAATTTAAGATATTTTTAAATTTAAAAGTTTATAGCCAAGTGTTAGAATGATTGTGATTGTGTTGGATTTAGTAGGGCTGAGCAAGTAACCAAATTAGAACCGAAACCGCACCAAAAACCGCACAAATCGCACCAATTAAAATTGCACCAACGGTTCCGGCGTATGTGGCGATTTTAGGTGAGTTGAATAACCAAAATTACGGTTCCGGTTTGGTTACTAGCCAAAACCGCACGCATAAAACTGAAATTGCACCATGTGTGTGTATGTGTGTATTATCTCTAGTAAATTCTAAAGTTACTTTTCACTTGAACACACTCAGAGAAAATCTTAGTCTTGCATTGTCATTTTTTCACCAATTGAAAGAAGATGATTAGAGGTTATAGAGTCAAAAATTGAGCATTTGGGTTTTGGAATTTCAGATTTGTTTGATGTGTTACTAGAGGGGCTTATAGGTGAGGGACCAAATTCGTTGGTTTGAGCACTTGATTTATAATATGTTATATTATTAAATCAATAATTGAGACGACAAAGTTATTCATATTATTATTTGAAATATTGACAATGTCTAGAAGTTCTGTCAATGAGAGGTTAGATAATCTAATTGCACGCCAATAGGGAGAAATCCTTATCGGAAAGCCCCCTCTTTCCTGGGAACGACTTGGTTGTTAAATATTGTGAGTTATAATATTAATGATAAATAAGTTCGTGTTGATTAAAGATAAAATTGATAGTTTCATTGTGTGAGAATTATTAGTTTTAGTGGAAATCGATATTTATTTCGATAATAATTGATGTCTGGAGGTTATATTGACCAATCGGGTAATTCACCGGATAAATGAGCAATTAATTGTTATTAATTCACATGCTTATAACTATGTGTTCACATGTGTGTACTATTGATTCACATGATTTACTATTAGGGGAGTTGGTGCAAGATTGATAATACTTGCATGACTAAATTAAAAATGGAGGTATAGATGAAGGTACTATAATATAATTAATTTTTTTCATATGTTTAGAACTATTGAGTCACATGATTTACTATTGATTCACATGATTTACTATTAGGGGAGGTGGTGCAAGTTTGATAATACTTGCAGGACCAAATTAAAAATGAAGAAAAAGGGAAAGCTATTATACTGTAATATTTCGAGTCCCAAAACTTGCAATTATCGAAACTATATTTTTCTATAAATAGAAGCTCATTCTTCCTTCATTTCTCACCAATTCACTAAAGCTATAGAGCAATTATTATAGAGAGAAAGAATAAGAGAAGTCTCGCTACCTCCTTTATTCCAAAGATCCAGCTTTTCTTCTAAGGTAAGGGTATTATTTCTTTCGTATTCATGAAGAGAGTTATTTCTTTCAATATTCGTAAGGGTTGTTATACCATTCTTTATTATTCTGTTGGAATAACATGTCTGTGCGATCTATAGCATGCCTGGTGAATTCTTTTGTTATTCCATTCTTTCTTATTCATTGGAATAACCTCATTCATGCATCTTGATTTCATCGCATGCACGGTGAATTCTTTTGTTATTCCATTCTTTATTATTATGTTGGAATAACACATACATGCGATCTATCGCATGCACGGTGAATTCTTGGTTATTCCATTCTTTATTATTACATTGGAATAACACGCATCTACGCGGACTACCGCATGTATGGTGAATTCTTCTGTTATTCCATTCTTTATTATTCTGTTGGAATAACACATGCATGCGATCTATTGCATGCTTGTTGAATTCTTTTGTTATTCCATTATTTATTATTACATTGGAATAACTGCATGCGTCTGATCGCATCGCATGCACGGTGAATTCTTCGATTATTCCATTCTTTATTATTACATTGGAATAACTTTGCCTCACTTGGACTCTACATGCATGGTGAATTCTTACATTATTCCATTCTTTATTATTACATTTGAATAACACATGCATGCGATTCTATCGCATGCCGGTGAATTTTTTGTTATTCCATTCTTTATTATTACATTGGAATAACTCATGCATCTTGATTCATCGCATGCTCGGTAAATTCTTACATTATTCCATTCTTTATTATTCTATTGGAATAACATGTCTATGAACTCATCAGATACATGGTGAATGATCCTTCGTATTCATTCCTTATTAAATTGTGGAAATGATCTGTCTAGGTGGATTACCGCATGGCGGGCAAAAATCCATTTGTAGTTTCATATATTCTATTATACTCAGTTGGTTAAAGTTTAGGCTTCTATACTCCATGAAATTAGTAGAATATCATGGATATTTGCGCTTCATCTAGTATCTTTTCATGGAAATATTCTTCTGAGTATTCTTAAATTTTACTCCACAAAGCGATATCATGTTGACAATTTGGGCGTTATTGATTTACGGATAAATTAAATTATAAATCTTTAAAATTTATCCACGAACTTGTTTTATTGAATTATTATGTCATTGTCATCATCCTCACGCTACTTATATTGTGATGAAAGTCATCTTTGGCTTTTACGTGCATAGATGGACTTGGTATGATTATGATGAGGAATTATTCTAAGTATAATCATGATGATAATGTGACAAATGATGTGGTGAAAGTCCTCATTGGCTGTAGTTCACCGATGGATGAGTTGTTGGTATGATTATGGCGAGGATTATTTGGTATAATCATGACCATTGATGATTACATGAATATTCTTGGCCGTGATGCGAGAGATGATTCGATTTTATTTATTAGTGAGTCTCGGTGATAAAGTTGATGAAAAACTTTTAAATCATAGAAGATAGTAGATTTTATGCTCTACTTGACTCTTCTAATGGATTGCTTATTCCATTGCGAGTTGTTGATCTAAAACTTGTTGTCTACATTATATTCTATCGGTTGTTATATTGTTGAAATTTAAGGATAATTTATTACTGCATTATCTTAGTCATAATATTTCTTCTTTTGGGCTAGTTGAATTTCACCCTTTTCTTTCATTGTTCTCTTCAGGAAATGAGAATATAGCTGCGACGAGTCGGGAAATGGAGTGATGGTCCAGGATAAGTGGCTTTAGTAGTTCTCACTATTCAGTGAAATAATGTGATAATAATTGTAATGAGAACTCCATTGAGAGTGGGTATTGTCTAGAAGCAATATTCTTGTTTAAACTCTCAGCTATATTTTGTCGTATATTACCCGATAGTTTTATAATTAAGTTTGTATTTGATTTATGTACCATGTATTTGACGACTCAAGATGGGTGATGTATACCTATTTTAGGGGCGTCACATATTTTATATAACAAAGAATCACATTTGTGTAATACTCTCATATAACAAAAGTCATTTGAAAGGCAATTTATTTCTATAAATTGTTGTTTTAAATTGTCTCGAATTAGGATCAATTTTTCTCTCACTCGACATTACAAAGGTCAACGAGTGTTAATTAACTAGTAATATTTTAATTACTCTAAGGGAGAATTGCCTAAAGGGCATGGAGAAATAGCAGTAAAGCGAATCTCAAAAACGACGGGACAAAGATCACTAGAGTTCAAGAATGAACTCATCCTCGTCGCCAAACTCCAACACATTAATTAAGTCAAGCTTCTTGGCTGTTGCATTCACAAAAAGGAGAAGATTTAATCTATGAGTACATGCCAAATAAAAGTTTGGATTTCTTCATTTTTGGTTAGTAATAGAGTCACCAACAATTAATATCAGTTTATCTTTTCTCTAAAACATTGCTAATATATATCAGTATTTTGTGGAGATAGATGAAATTAGAAGGAAGAAACTAGCTTGGGTGCAACGTTTGAGCATTATAAAAGGAATTGGTCAATGGGCTACTTTACCTTCACAAATACTCAAGACTAAGGATAGTTCATAGAGATCTCAAAGCTATTGCTTGACCAAAACATGAATCCCAAGATTTCTAGTCTTGTTATGGATATGATTTTCAAGCAAGATTTATCAAAAACAAATACAAAAAGGGTTGTTGGAACATAGTAAGTAAGATTAAATTTATCCATGTTTTACTAGTGACGTCGACATTGTCAGGGTAAAAATAATTTGCAGAGTAAATACCCATTGAGCGATACTGTTGCAATTGTTTTAGTGACACTAAATACTTTAAGTGATACCTATTTTGATCTGACAACATTATTTCTACTATGCCAATATCAACTACCTTTACTAGAAAAAGTTTACCCACAAGCCCAAATATGTCATTAATCAACTATATTATTATTTTATAGTGGTTACATGGCTCCCTAGTACGTCATGGAGGGCATTTTCTCTATCAAATCTGATGTTTACAGTTTTGGAGTTCTAGTACTTGAAATCCTTAGTGATCGGAAAAATAATAGCTTTTATGCGTGGAAGATCGAGCTGTCGAACGAGCTTCCCATGTCAGATGTTATGTCGATGCTAACAAATCAAACTTCACATTTGCCAATGTCTAAGATTTTACACAGGAAGTAGCTACACAGTTGAAGAAGATTTACCAAAAAATTCAGTCGCCTAAGCTGTCGATAAATGGACTCACCATTTCTGCAATGGACGCCAGATAGTAATGATTTATACGATCATTGAGTCGAGTATTGAGTTGCTCAGATTTGGTTCACAAAAATTATTCAGTATTGTTAGAATTAGATAATACACGCACGCGACAGTAAAGAATTAACACAGAAATTTACGTGATTCCCCACTTTGGTAGTCCACGAGAGCGGCGACGTTCTTTTATTATTCACTGAATTACATAGGGTTTTACAATAGAGAGTATATATAGGCATATAACTGCTACTCATATTCTAATTTTAATTCAACTTTTGTCCGCTAGCCAAGACTCCTAGCGGCGAAGCCGCGCCTTGATCTTCTGAAGTCTTGTCGATCCTAATCTTGGGCGCGACCAAGACTACCTCCAACCTTCGGTTCACAACTTGATGGGCCAATGCTTTGCTCCGCTCCGTTCAGGAACTTCGCTCCCTCACTCTGCTCCGCACTTGGCTTTTTTCAGGAATTTTCCAGTTATGAATTATAAGTCACAACAAACTCCACCTTGACGAATAACCTCGCCATTCAGAAGATAAGTCACTTGCTTATATTTGAATCATTTATATTTCGAGTCGAGCTTGAATCGAACTTTTAGTCGAACGAGTACGAATCGAACCCGAACTGTTTGTTCATTTTATAACCTTATTTGTTAGAGAATGGCATTTATTACTATGATAACATAAGTAATACTCTGACATTATTCAAATGTTAATAGAGTCCTCACTTATTGATATTATTAGCCCATTCCTGATGTCTTATTACTGCTTTTTAAGAATAAAAATGTAATTTCAGACGTTTTGGATTGATTTTGATGGGTCGGAGCTGTTCTTTTAGCATATCTAGAGTTCAATTTTTTTTAAAAATATTTAAATTTTAAAAAAATTATAGAAAAACAATTTAAATAAGCTCTATTGTGACGGCCTCAAGTTTAACACAATAATTTACTCTTCTTATTTTAAAATTAGATATACATTTGATGATAAATTATAAAGAAATATGGTATTAGATAATTTCTCTTTTGTTATATTAAATGTTCATGAAAAAATATTTCATTAAATTAAATAAAAAACTAATCATAGGATAAACACAGTCCCCAATGATATGAAATTTGTACAAATAGTCATATTTCATCCATTATATTTATAAACACACGACTTAAAAGAACTACTGTTGGTCCAAATTTAAAATTAAAAAAAAAAAAGAAAATTTATACAAGAAAAGCAAGCACTTCGAATTTTAACTGCAAAAAAAAACAATTCGAATTTTAACTGCCAACCGAAACATAATTGCCAATTATAATCGCAAAATATAAAAATAAAAATAAAAATTATTATTTACTCCCTCCGTCCCCGGAAGGATGATTAAAAGTACATATTTTTTGTACCAAAAAGATGAGATAAAATACAAAGGATAAATATGTCATTTAGTGGAGTCTATTAATATTAAAAACTAAAATATTTCATCACTTTATATATTTTTATGGGGCAATTAAATAAGATACAACCCAAGTCGTCCAATCTTTATAGGATTAATTACATATATTAGTACATTTTTAAAAATAATTATAATAATGGTGCATAAATAAAATAATTACAAAAGTAATACATTTTTTCATATTTATTTACAAAATTAATACATTTGAGTATCCTTTAATTGTGGTCCACGATTATCTCCCTTATCTCTTCCTGTTAATCATGGTTGTGGTTCCTCCCACTCCGTTGATCACCACCAATAACTATGCCTGCAAACCCTTCACTCCTTATCCTCCACCCAACGCGCTTCTCCATCTTCCTGAAACCCTCCCTTCTCGTTCGGCCTCTCTCTCTCCGCCCTTACTACTTCTCTCTCTCCTCTCGAAGCCACTCGTCGTCCTCCTCTTCCCCCGCCGCTGCAACACCACAGTCTCTCAACTCTGACACAAATGAAACGGGTAGGTCTGGTTCTCGATCTTTGCCTCCAATTGACGTTAATCCTCCCAAAGGAACTAGAGATTTCCCTCCAGACGAGATGCGCTTCCGCAGTTGGCTTTTTCACAACTTCAGAGAATTTTCATGAAGATTTGTACCAGATTTTGATTAGTTTGGTTGTCGTTGTATTGTCCTTCTGAATTGTGTTTCGTACTTTGATTTTTTTTGGATATCCATAACCATTTGTTATGTCTAGTGAGTCTGTAATTTTTATTGGAGCTTATGTAAATGAGATTACATATTTGATTATATTACCAGTAATTTGACATTATTTGTTGGTTCGTATTTGTTACTTCTAAGCTGTGTCTGATACATTGTTTGAAAGGTGCAGTTGGTAACCAAACATCCATAGAAGGGTAACCATTTTATTTTTTTGGTAGTAACCAGATAGTTATAAGCTTGTATTAGGACATATATCAATTGTTAAATGTACATGTGAGAGTATACATGTGTTGCCTAAATTGGGTTGGATATACATGTTGTTTCTGTTTTGGTTACCATTAAAACATGTTCTGGTTACTTTCATATAACTATGTGGTTACTTCTTTATTATGTTTTGGTTACTGTTATCTTATGGTTTGGCTACTATTATTGTGCCCTTAATGTGGGATTTTGATTACTTTTATTTTTTATTCTAGTTAATATATAATTGTTTAGTATACATGGATTGCCTAAACTGAGTTTCATTACATGATGTTTCTATTTTTGTTACCATTAAAACCTGTTCTGGTTAGTATCATATAATTATGTGGTTATTGTTTTATTATGCTACATTATGGTTACTGTTATTAGTAACCAGATAGTTACAAGCTTGTATCAGGATAAACATCAAGTGTTAAATGTACATGTGAGAGTGTCCTATTTATCTAGCTGATGTATACTTATAAATTACATACTCATAAATATTATCTAGAAATTTTACATTTGGTATTGAAATCTGCATATAGAGGTAACCGTTTTATTTTTTGTGAGTAATCAAATTTACATAAGAACAGTATTCAAATTTGTTGTATTGGTTACTGTCAGTCCACGTTCTGTTGAAATAAAGCACAACTAGAATCATCTCCATTGTCTGACAACTGAATAAACATTGTAAAGTAACTAAATCAATATTAGACAGTAACCAAACTACATAATCTTAGTAATCAGAACATAAACCACATTTTTACATGCAATTTTGAAGGCCTAAATGATGGAATTTGACCCAAAAAAACCCTGCAGTTCACTAGCAAAGTTTGTGACTTTTGATCGTTGACCCATTTCCAAAGAAATTAAGCTCCGAAAATGCCAAAATCTGACACTCCAAACTTGACAGAAATTACCAAATTATCACTTGATCAAATTTTTCCATAATCTATCAAATCTTTTCATAAACTGGATCAAATCTATCAAATCTTTCCATAAACTGACACGTATGCTCTTCAAACACATCAGTTTGTTACCAACCAAAGACTAACAGTTGTATGAAGTTAACCAATGTAGTCAATAAGTAACCATCAATATAAAACAAACCAGTATAAAATATACTAATATTATACAGTAATCATAACAACATTATACAGTAACCAACATATATCTATTTAGTAACCAAAACATAAACACATTTTTCATTGTATTTTACAGTAAAAAAACAACCAGTATAATGTGTTTGTTACCAACTAAAGACTAACAGTTGTATGAAGGTAACCAATGTAGCTAATAAGTAACCATGAATATAAAAAACATCAGTACAAGTGTACATTAATATTATCCAGCAACCAAATAAACATTATACAGTAACCAATTAAATAGTATACAACAACCAATATATATAATCAATTAAATTAACAGTTGTATGAAGGAAACCAATGTAGTCAATAAGTAACCACCAATATAAAAGAAACAATTATAAAACAAAATAACATTATACAATAGCCAAATAAACACCTTACAATATCTAAATACATATTAGACAGTAACCAAAATATATGTAATTAGTAGCCAAGATTATAAAAAATATTTTTACCTTCATTTTACAACCAAAACAATCAGTAATGACTTTGTTACAAATTAAATACTAACAGATGTATGAAGGTAACCAATGTAGTTAATCAATAACCATCAATATAAAAAAAATCAGTATAAAACACAGTAATATTATGCAGTAACCATGGTAATATTACATAGTAACCAAGTCAGCATTATATACTAACCAAATCCAGATTAGACAGTAACCAACATATATTTACTTAGTATCCATAACATAAAACATATTTTTCCATGCATTTTACAGCAAAAACAAACAATATAAAAAACATCAATATGTACTTAAAGATCCAGCGGATTGCGAGAAGGTAACCAATATATTTAATAAGTAACCATCAATATAAAAAAACATCAGTAGAATATACATTAAAAGTATACAACAACCAAATAAACACTATACAGTAACCAAATCAAAAATAAACAATAACCAATTTATATGTACTTAGTAACTAGAATATAAAACATATTTTTACATTTATTTTGCAATCAAAACAGTCAGTATACTGACTTTGTGACTAATTAAAGAGCAAAAAACTTAAGAAAGGTAACCAATATACGAGTATATAGTAACCACGGGGTAACTATATGCATATAAACTTTAAACTCAAATACCTCAGTATTCAAATCTGTAAGGAATCAATTAACAATCAACAATCAAAGTTGTTACAGAGGCTGGTTACTGATCTTGAAGTTATTGTTGATTTTCTTTGATATTATCTGATCTTAGAGTTGCATCGTCGTTGGAGAATTCGTCTTCTTCGGTATGTCGTTGCTGTGTTTTTTCTAATATCAAAGTTGCCTTTTTTCTTTATTAGCGTGAATTTAGGACCGGTTAATTGAAAATATGAAAGTCGGTAAGACGTGTAGGGAGTCAATGCTCCGTAACTTTAGCAACGTATTATTGTGTTGCGTTATTTTTGTAATTATTTTGAGGATATTTTATTTTTGTAAATACTTTATAATTGTTGTATATTAGTGTTAAGGACCCATCTTTATAGGTATGATCTTTCCTAAGCCTAATGGAATAGGCAGCCCGACCCATACCCAAGTGTAGATGGACTAGTACTAATTACTAAAAAAGATAGGATTCTTTACAGAAATATACAACAATTAGAAAGTAATTACATCATTAGTGCATCCACAAAATAATTACAAAAATAGTGTAACAAATTCAAACCATTCAATTTCACATTAATAAGGAAACCTAAAATTAAGGAAAAATAAACGCCATAATTGATAATTCAAATTTAAACCATTCAATTTCACATTAATAAGGAACTAACTACATGAAACACCGCCTTCCGCCACTGATCTCTTGACGGCATCACCTAACTCCGTCGCCCTCCTCCTTATCTCCTCTCCTTCTTTTGATCCCATTGACCTCTAGCAGCTTTTTCCCGAATTCTTGGATTCCACCAACTCATCTCACCGGGCCCAATTCTAAATTCTAAATTCTAAATTCTAATAGTAATGATATAATGCAGGTATGTGTCGAATGATAATGGCCGAATTTAATAGTCAAGGGGGGACATGAAAGATTGAAGAAGCTTTATGGTCAGAAAGGTAATGGGCCATTGGCCCCATGCATGTTTACCTCTTCTGTTGTTCATAATCTCCCGTATGCGCCAAAATCTCTGACTATAATTCCCTGCCCTTGTATCCTCTCTTCATAACCATTTGGCAATTCGGATCTCCCCTTCATCATCCTTTTCCGTCGCAAATCTCCCGAAGTACCTGAGTTATTGTTCTGAATTTTTTTTGACGATTTGGTTACTCATAAAAATTAAAATGGTTACCTTTGTATGAAGGTTTGGCTACCAACTGTATTACATTCAAAATAAAATTGTAACCTAATAAAACTGAATTGGTTACCTTGGTGTAAAGGTTTGGAAACCAACTGCATGAATGTTTGACTACCAATTGCATCACATTCAAAATAAATTGGTAACCTAATAAAACTGAATAAGTTACCTTGGTATGAATGTTTGGCTACCAACTGCAACACATTCAAAATAAATTAGTGGAGGTGGCGGTGAAGGAGAAGGAGGTGGAGGTGGCGACCATAATGGAGTCGGTAGAGGAGGAGGGGGGGATGGCAGAGGAGGAGGTGGAGGCGGAAGGCGACCATAATATTGGAGGCGAAGGTGGTCATAACGGAGGTGGAGGTGGAGGTGGTGGTGGTGGAGGCGGAGGAGGGGACGACCATAATGGAGGCGACGGAGGAGGAGGTGGCAGCGGCGGAAAGGGAAGCGGATCGGGAAGGGAGGAGATGGCGGTGGAAGTTATAAATCTGAAATGTTTATTTTTGATGATGATGATGACAACAACAATGAAGATGATATTTAAAATACCCACTTAAATTAAAGAGATAATAAATACATTAATTTTATAAATAAAATTTTTAAATATATTAATTGTGTAAATATTTTATGAGTGCACTATTATTATAATTATTTTAAAAAATATACTAGAATATACGATTGTTCCATATAGTCCTATTTCGTGACATACCGGCCCAAACATAAATATTAATGTAACAGCCGTTACCGCGGAGAATATCTTTTACAGTTTACTCTTTCCTTACTCCAGGCTCCAGCCGTAACGGCAGATTAAAACCTCACGGCAAGGAATCTCGTAAACAAAGAAATTTGGCGGTAAAATAACCACACATACATGACGTGTCAGCAGCTTATTCGCCAATTAATGTATGTATGTATGTGTCTCATCCCCATCATGCAACGGCATATTGTTTTTTTCCCGCGCGAGCAGAACCCTAAAGCAGAGTGAGGAGAGGGAAAGAGAGAAAAACCCCAAATAGATATTCATCTTAGTAGAGAATAAATAAATAAAAAAATAAGAGTCTTATTTCTCCATCCAATTCCCCAAAATTCTCGTTTTTTATTCGATCCGAGTAGGAGGAGGCCTGCGTTTTGCTGAATTTGCTGAATTTTGTTGATTTGGTAGGTTATTTTTTTTTTGCAAATCTTGATTCTATATTAGCAGATTTTAGTAAAGTTAAGAGATCTGAGTTCTAAGGTGTTTTGTGTGTGTTATTTATCAGTTTTATATATGAATTTGTTTCTTGAATTTAATGGCTTGTAGATCAGTTTTAGGGCTTGACCTAATATGCAAAACATGAAGGAGAATAATTCAAATTCAGATGTTGCAGCTCGATTTACTGATTTTTGCAAGGTTTTCTATTATATTATCTCCTTTTTTTATATAAAGTTTTAAATTGAGACCATATGTAATTTCTTTGATCTGATTGCAGAAGGGACTATCAATGGATGAGAATACTTTGACAGAAGCTATGAAGCTGTTTAATGGAAGCAAACATCTTCTACAGACAAATATATCTGCAGCTGTTGGAAGTGGAACAGTAAATTTTCCATCTTTCTTTAAGATTTTTTATCTCATGAATGATTCTTATGTTTTTGTATCACACAATTTGGAGTTGGAAATTAATTAACTTTTATATGTAGCTGACTGATTTGTATTTCTGGATCAGCCGCAAGAAGCAGAAAGTTATTGGTTTGCATTTTTGCTGTACTCTTTGAAAAGATTAAGTGAGAAAAATTTGGATAACACAAATCAGGGGATAGATGAAAATGGATTTACCTTGTGCCAGATATTGAGAGTAGCGAAGCTGAAGTAATGTTCTTGTTCTAATTACTGATTCACTGTTTGTTTTTCGGTTACTCTTTAATAAATTTGTTTTTCTAATTATGGCTGTATTTTGTTTCTTGATTTTATAGTATTGTGGATTTTTTCAAAGAGATTCCTCAGTTTATTCTTAAGGTGGGCCCAATTTTATGTAATTTATATGGCCTAGACTGGGAGAAGAGACTTGAGGTACTGATATCTTGGAATATTGAGTTTTACTGTTGAGAATTATGTAATTGTAGATATTTTGATGGGTTGTCTCAATTATTTTTGGAGTTCTACTTATTCTTATTTTTTCCCTCCTCTGATCAGGCAAAGGAGATGCAAGCCAATTTTGTGCAATTGAGCAATTTAAGCAAGTGGGTATCATTATATTGTTCTCCTTTCTAAAACAACATATTTTCTTAATGTAAAATCAATTTTTACCTAGCAGACACTTTTGTATGATTGATGGTTTAATATCTTTAATTCTAGTAAGTAGATCGTGTATAATCTTGTTTTATTAACTAAACCATGTTCCATCTATAGTTGCAAACAAATAAAAGCTTTCAAATTAGATATATGTAGCTAACTGAAGTCAGCCAACTTCATTGTTGAGTGAAAGATGTCAGCTATAGCTGTTTCTTGTTGACTGAAAGATGTCAGCTATAGCTGTTTCTTTCACTAATTCTTTTTTCTTGCATGTCTTGGTTTGTAAAATTAAATTGCCAATCAACGTAAAATGAAAATGCTTTTATCACCTTCTGTTACATGATTTATATGAAATTTATTTATGTAACACGTCCTATAACATGTTGGATTTTTCGCAACATGTAACCTTACATTTTTGCTTTTTCTTTCTTTCTTTTTTCCCTTGTATATTCTTAAATAGAAGGCTCTTAATGACTTTTTTCCTTTTGGTATTAAGTTCTTAATGATTTGCAGCGCTTGTTAATTATAGATTTTATCAAATTCATGATGCAAGGTACTACAAACGTGCATACATTGAACTTTTCTTGACAAGTGATACAAATACTGATAAGCAGTTAATTGCCAACGCCTCAGACTTTGTGTCATACTATCATCGTTTTGGATGGTTGCTATTTCTGGCTCTCCGTGTCCATGCATTCAGCCGTTTGAAGGACTTGGTGACTTGCACAAATGGTTTAGTTTCTATATTGGTCAGTTACATTTCACTATGCTAACCATGATGTACTTTTATTATTATATAGTGAAAAAGACAAATCCTAAATAATAGAAGAGTACTGCTACACTAACAACAGATTTACAAGAATGACATGCCATCCAATTCACTTACCTCTTCTTTTCAGCACTGCGCCCATTCTCTTACGTCTTTTGTTCATTTCTTTTGTTGGAGTATCACTTTCCATTTTAGAGTAATGTTCCGATGAGCATGGAGTACATACAATGAACAAGTGGAGCCAAAGAAAAACTCATTTTTGATTTTACCATAACTTTTCATCTGACTAATTGATGATGAAGATAAAAGTATGTTTTTAATGCTCAATTAAATCTTTGATAGGTCATATTGATTATTCATGTTCCCGTTCGCTTCAGAAAATTTTCCATTAATGACTCTTCACGCTTTGGTAATTATTTTCCCTAGGATTGTTCTTTTGAAATGTCATTGCTCTCCTGTTTCGTTGGAGACTAAACGACTTTACCATTGTGCTAATTTCTTGGCAGTTAAAAAAGGCAACAAAGGTGTGGATCTGCTTGCCTCACTTTCCAACATGTACGAGACTTCAGAAGATGAGTTGAGAAAAACCCTGGAAAAAACCAATAATTTAATAGCAATTATTTTGAAGAAAGAACCTCGCTTGGCCTCAGAGTGTAAAATTGAAAATCTAAACGGTTTCAACGCAGGTACCATGAAAATCTTCCTTTTTTTGTTGCTGGGTTTTTGTAGTGTACTCATGTCTCAACTAATGCTCCTGTGCTGAAACTGTCAATCTGTCATCCCCATTTAATGCAGATGGTTTGATCTATTTTGATGATTTAATGGACGAATCATCTTTACCTTCAAATTTAAGTATTTTAGAAAAGGACTACAATGAGACAATTCGTAACAAGGGTGAATTGGATGAAAGGGTGTTTATAAATGAGGATAGCTTGCTTGGTTCAAGCAGCTTGTCTGGAGATGTAATAAATATAAGTGTGACTAAGGTATGTGTTTTCAATGAAAGATGTTCTTTTGATTTTAAATACTTTGTTTTTAAAAAAAAAATTCTTGTTTAGAGGAAAATCAACTCAATAGCATCACCAGCAAAGACAATAACAAGTCCGCTCTCCCTCTACGGCTCTCCTGTTTCATCTCATTTGAATGGCAGTCTTGGTAGTGGTACCTTTAGGGTAGTAGGTACTCCTGTGAGCACAGCAATGACGACTGCGAAGTGGCTTTGCAACATTATTTCTCCACTTCCATCCAATCCTTCACCAGAGTTGGAGCTATTCCTGTCAAAATGTGATAGGGATGTGAGGCATGATGTGGTACATGAGAGCTCAGTATAATATTAGAGGCTATATTTCCAAATAGTGGTCAAGGTGACCGCAATGTCCCTGGAAGCTTGCAGAGTACGAATCTGATGGATAACATATGGGCAGAGCAACGTAGATTGGAAGCAGTAAAATTATATTATAGGGTATTGCAAGCAATGTGTACAGCAGAGGCCCAAAATTTTGCATGCAAACAATTTGACCTCTTTGCTAACTAATGAGAGGTTTCATAGATGTATGCTAGCCTGTTCAGCAGAACTGGTTCTTGCCACTCATAAAACAGTGACTATGTTGTTTCCAGCAGTTTTAGAAAGGACTGGAATTACATCTTTTGACCTTAGTAAGGTAATAGAAAGTTTCATCCGTCATGAGGAATCTCTTCCAAGAGAACTGAGGCGACATCTGAATTAGCTGGAAGAAGCGACTTCTGGAGAGCATGGTCTGGGAAAAGGGCTCTTCAATGTACAATTCTCTGACAATAGCAAGGCCAGCCCTTTCTGCTGAAATAAACCGTCTTGGGCTGTTGGCAGAGCCAATGCCCTCTTTAGATACAATTGCTATTCATGTTAACATGTCTAGCGGAGGGTTGCCTCCTGTGCCATCTTTGCAGAAGCATGAAGCATCCCCAGGTAATACATTATTTCATCTTAATTTGGGGACTATCCCTATTATATATCAGTTTATTGCTGGTAAATCATTGTGGAGGACATATTTTGGTGAATTTGGAGAACTTAACTTAGATACTCACTGGATTTTTGATTCGTCAAAGAAATAATTGCTGACTGGACTTTTGAGAATTTACCTGTTTGTGATATAATAATGAACAACAGTAGGTTGCAAGACTTGGTGATGTTTCTGTATTAGCTTGCACTCTTTAACTAATTACCTGCACTGGGCTAATGATTTTCCAGGTCAAAATGGAGATATTCGATCACCAAAGAGAGTTTGCACTGATCGAAGCGTATTAGTAGAGCGGAATTCCTTCACATCACCAGTGAAGGATCGCCTTCTGGCCACCAATAACTTCAAGTCAAAATTACTGCCACCTGCTTTGCAGTCTGCATTTTTAAGGTAGCTATGATAATTCCAAGGTGCCATGAAGTAGATCTGCAGCATGGTATGCTATTTTTTTTTTCTTTCTGATTAGCAGTACTGAAATGGCTAATTTTATGCAGTCCAACAAGGCCAAATCCAGGGGGCGGAGGGGAAACATGTGCCGAAACTGCAATCAATGTATTCTTTGGCAAGGTAATATTATTTTGCTTGACTTCAATTATCTAGAATATATTGGTAGATATATTATTGCGTGCATATGGCGTCATTGAGAAGATGTATTTTTCTTTGTTATCACCTCTGATTTGAAGTTAGCTTCCCTCTTTTTTATTCTTATTACGTGGATGAAGTCTCACTAGTTAAGGCATCTAATGAATACATTTATTTACCCATTTGGGTCATCCCATAGACGGTTGCATTGTGGATGGTTGGATGATCAATGTTCCAAAGACCCAAATTGTATATGTTGACGGATTTAGGAGGCAAACAGGCAGTTCAAAGATGATGTATCATTTATTGCTAAGTTGTGCATGGCTTTGTGTATACTGCTTTACTAAGAAATGAACTATTATGTTATATATATATTTCCATATACTTCAGTCTCTGTGTTTGAAGGAAATTTTGCTTCCCTTGCCTCACATCCTATTTTGATCATGTTACTTGCACTGATTTGTAATTAGATTTGATGTTTAACTTTGTTTATTGATTGTATTATCTGTTTATATGCTAACATTGTATTGTTTGAATTCTTTGAGTTGCCAGGTTGTAAAGTTAGCAGCTGTCAGAATCAATGGTATGGTTGAAAGACTACAATTGTCACAGCAAATAAGGGAGAATGTGTACTGTCTATTTCAGCAGATCCTTGTGCAGCGGACTGCTCTATTTTTTAACCACCATATAGACCAGATCATCCTCTGTTGTCTTTATGGAGTTGCAAAGGTTTGTTATTTTAGATAACTATGGGAACTTGACCTGCTCTTTTATCATCCTTTTAATTCCTTGTGTTCCGGACTGCAGATTTCTCAACTAAACCTGACCTTTAAAGAAATCATTCACAACTATAGAAAACAACCTCAGTGTAAGCCTCAGGTTTTTCAAAGTGTGTTTGTTGATTGGTCAATAGCTCGTCGTAATGGGGTATGTTACTCTTCTACGACTCTCTTGTCCTCAATCTTTTGAGAAAATCCTTAGCTTTTGAATGGTATTGAAACAGAAAACAGGAAGGGATCATGTTGATATCATCACGTTTTACAATGAAATATTCATTCCTTCTGTAAAGCCTCTACTGGTGGAGCTTGCCCCTGCCGGAAATGCTCAAAAAAGTAACCAAATGTCAGAAGCTACCAATAATAAAGATGGTGAGCTTATTCTAAAGCTTTTCTCAAATATCTGCTGTAGGTTTTGAATCTTTTTTTGTGATCTCCTTGTAAGTTGTCTTTTGCTGAAACCTGTGGTCTCATATACTTTTCTTTGTTTCCTCTTTTGCTAATTGATCATTCCTTGCCAATTAGGTCAATGTCCTGGATCACCCAAGGTATCTACATTTCCCAGCCTCCCTGATATGTCCCCGAGGAAAGTATCTGCAGTACACAATGTCTATGTCTCACCATTGCGATCATCAAAGGTATTTGTTGTGTTATATTTCCTTTTTTCCTACTGATGGTTTTCTGGTTGTTGGGAGAGGGTTGATCTTTAGGACTTTGGCTTGGACTTCATGTATGCATATGTATTACAATTCACAGCTTTGCTGAAACCACCACTTATTTGTAAAGCTGCTATATTATTCTTGAATAATAAGACTTTGCACTATGTATGGATTTTCTTTTCATTACATCCAGGATAGCGTAGAATATGTCTAAAGGGACTTCCATTACTAGCCAAAACCTGTCAATCCTAGCCTGGCCAGAAGTTGTTGTGCCTAAGAAATTGAGCTAGCCTGGCCCTTATTTTAGGTCTTTCTGATGTATTAATTGTATTAACCAGAAAGAAAAAGCAAATTATGATTTGTTCAGCTCAAGTGTTAGATTCGTTCTTATTCGCATTTCAGACATTAAGTTTAGGTTATTAATGAATTTGAAATTTAGTAAGACTTTAATCTCATTACCTAATTCAGAATTTTAAATCTACAAAGAGGATATATTTTGCCCAGCATTGTGCCCTTTATTGGTAAAACACATTTGATCTCAATTTTATATGCAGAGGGATGCTTTATTTTCTCATAGCTCTAAAAGCTATTATGCTTGTGTTGGAGAGAGCACCCATGCTTACCTAAGCCCTTCTAAGGATCTTACTGCCATCAATAACCATTTGAATGGGTATGCATACTTTTATTCGACATTTAAGACATTTTAGAGTATGAGACGAGTATATAATACTGATGCCCTCTTCCATTTTTCAGTACCCGAAAGTTCAGAGGCACACTCAATTTTGACGATGTTGATGTTGTTCTGGTTAGTGACTCCATGGTGGCCAACAGCCTCTACCTTCAAAATGGAAGCTCCGCATCCTCATCAGGGTCACCCTTGAAACCTGAGCAAACTGACACAACATAATCTAACGGCTGCTGCTATATTCTTTCGTATGTAAATCCTAAATTCTTTCCCTTTTTTTCCTCTTAATGTTTTTCCTCTTAATGTATATTTTTACAATGTCTGCCACTGCCACTGCCCCTGCCCTGAGGATATTTAGTCTTTTAATTGCCTCTAATCATCTAATTTTTTTCTTTTTTTTTGTCAAGGGTTTACTTTCCAAAATCTTGAATATGCTCTCTGATATGCTCTCTGATACTGACCTAAATGGGGTTGCTCCATGGTGTTCTACCGTTCTAGACTTCTAGTTGTTCTAATCAAGAATTCCTGTATATCCATACATTTTTATCCTCTATTGGCAGAAGAGGTTGATCATATTACTCTATATCTGGAAACTATAGTTGCATTCGAGTCCTAACATCATTCATTCCACGCATTTGGACACATTTTTTTTTTGGATTGCCATACATGTACATGTGTATGTATAAATTTTGGGTTAATAAGTATGGTGGAGCTTCAACTTAATAAGTTAGCCTTTTTAGATAAGGAGGTGATCAAGCATGCTCAGATGTGTGATGAATTGATGTGTAATGAATCGTTCAATTTCACTTCAAGAAATATGTATATGTATATACCATCTTCTAAAGATGTATAATACACTACATGGAAACATGAAGAGACAATGTTTGGGATAGGCTATAACTTATATTACGGGCTGAGTTGAGCCACATTTTTCTGATTCCGCTATGCCGTCTAGTTTGGGTATCACCCCCAAACCAATCCTCCATTTTTTAAATTTTTTTTTTAATGATTGACAAATGTGGGCATGTGTAATTCTTCTACAGATTCTCAGTTTTGAATTTATGAGACACTTATCATGATATTTATTATTGCAAATTAATAACACCGCCACTTAATAACTATGTTATGGTGTTTAATACTTCCTTCGTTATAGAATTAGATATATATTTTTGTTTTTAAATCATTTTAAAATTAGAGTTTTATTTTCAGATTATAAAGTTAGATGATATTTATAATTTGTCATTATTTTTTACTATCAATTTTAATATCAAACCACTACATTTGAATTCTTAGCTAATATTAAAGTTATATTTAAGAATATAAAATTATCTTTAAAATTATTATTTTACAAATACCTCTAATTTTGGAACAAATAGAGTATTAAACTTAATTTCTGCCACATTATTAACCCATAATCAACAAAAGGAGAAATTTTTATGTCCTTTTAATTTTACATAGTAAAACTCTCTTTATAGAGATAAAGGAGTACATTATAATTTATAAATGCATTTCTCTTGTTTAAACTATTGCAATTCAATTAACACATGCAACAATTAACAATTGTTAAGGAATTTGTTAATGTCAAAATCTGTATGTTCGAAAAATCATCAAACAACGAGGGAAACCGGCACAGTGAACAAATCATTGTGAGAATTATGTTGGAAAATGCATATTCATTTCTTTGAAGGATGAAGTACAACAAATGAAGAATGACTTATAGACGTTGAGATTTCGGGAATCCCAATGATCCAACACTCATCCTTAGTATGTATCGAAGAAGCGTATAAAAGAAGCTAAGAAAAGGACTCCATGCTGCTAAAAACACCTTTTCAGGTGTTAGGTGAGATAGCAGTTTGTTGTGTCAGTGGGTCAGACGGCTGAACAACAGATTTCCAGGAAGTCAACATCGGTGCTCAGAAATGTCTGATGCATTTAATGCTATAACGGATGTCTTCAACGAACACTCAACGTCGTAAGTGCACAACAAAAGCTAAAGAACACTCAACGTTCAAACTCTACGATCTAAAAAGAAAAGCTTGCTCTGCTACTCAGTTCTTTCGAACGTATACTTAACTGCAACTGAGTAGCACAACCCAAAAACTCAACTCTCATCAAGTGTATTCCAAGTCTGCTGAACTTGAAGAGTTCTAAGTGAACTAAAAAGTTCCAAGACTTCTGGTCTTGAAGGAATCTAAGTAATTAAAAGATTGTAAAGATATCCATAGTGGATTTTCTACTCGAGGAGTAGAAGAGTGGACTAGGAGCCTTGAGTGCTTTGAACCACTTAAAATCATTGTGTCTTCTATATACCTGCTATAACTGTTATATCTGTCATAACTGTTTATCACCCATAATATTGGTTTATCTTAAAGGGGGACAAACAAATTATATATTCCGCTGTGGTTAATTCATTAACAAATCTGACAAGTATTTTGTAAAAGAAAATTTTAAATATCTATTCAATCCCTTCTTTTAGATAACTATTGTGTCTCTACGAACTAACAATTGGTATCAAAGCAGGTTCTCTCAATCAGCCTACAAAGCTTGAGTAGATCTAATGGCACAACTGATAAGCGAGTCCAAGACCGGAGGAGGCAGCAAGCCACCAATGTGCAACAAAGATAAATTTGCCAACTAGAAATTTCGTATGCAAGCCTACATGGATTCAATAGATGAAGAGCTATTTGAAACTGTTATGAATGGGCCCTACGATCCAACAAAGCTTGCACCAACTTCAGATGATCCAAACAGAGTTCAAATCAAGATCAAATCAGAATGAACTGACAATGAGAAGAAAGTCGTCCAACTAAACAAAAATGCCAAAAACATTTTGTTCCGGTCTTTAGAAGATGACTTGTTCGAGAATGTGGTCAACAGCAAAACTACCAAGGAAGTCTGGGAAGCATTGGTCATTATGCACGAAGGAATAGAAGAAGTCAGAAAAAACAAGCAATCTCTTCTGACTCAACAATATGAGATGTTCGCCCATGTTCTAGGAGAAAACGTCACTTCTACTTATGAAAGATTCAATTTGCTGCTCAACTCTCTTCGAGCTTTTGAAAAAATCTATCCAAACAAAGATCTCATCATAAAGTTCATGAAAGCTCTACCGAGCAAGTAAGATGCCAAAACCACTGCCATCAGATAATCAAAGAACCTCCATGAAATGACAGTTCAACAACTCTATGGCAACCTTCTTACCTATGAACTAGAGTTGACCCAACGAGCAGAGACTCTATCTGAAGGAAGAAAGAAGGACAAATGAGTTGCTCTCAAGGCAACAGAAACCATCTCCAAAGCTCATGCTGAAAATGATTCTGACTTTGAGGAAGATGATGACGAGGATATTGCAATACTGGTAAGAAGACTCAAAAGGTTCATGCAGAAAGGCAAAAACAACAAACCTAAGAGATTCAACAACAACAACAGCCAGAAGCAGATCAACTAATTATGCTACAACTGCAATAAGCCTGGTCATTTCATTGCAAACTGCAATAAACCTCTTAGAGAATAGCTGAAGAGGAAAACAAATCCAAAGAAGGAGTTCAAAGGCAACAAAAAGCTCTAGAAGAAAGACAAAGGTCTTGTGGCCGGAGGATCATGGAGTGACTCAGACAACGACACAACTTTCTCGATACTCCACGATTACGCCTTGGCCACGCAATCTCTCGGTAGTAAGACCGAAATTTTTTAAAAAAAAGGAATTTCCTTTATTTATTATTTGAAATAGTAAGGGTTGATTTGATTAATGTGGATAGTTAAGGGTTAAATCATAAATATTTCAAAATAAGCAAGTGGTTATAAAATATTCATTTTTGTCGGGGAATATTCGTTTGGTCGTGGAATATTAAATGGTGGGGATATTCGTTTGTCGTGGAATATTAAATGCTTTGTCGGGGAATATTAAATGCGGCAGTAGCGATGACCATGTGGGCCCATGTGAGCGATTGGATGAGGAAAGCGACAAAGTTTGGGTGGTTATAAATACTTGGCGTAGTTATTCTGAATTAAAAGCTGTTGGAATAAATTGGTTAAAATCTGATGTCTGGCGTGGTTGCCTTGATGCTGCGGTATTATTGCAGTATTGTTGAATTATTGATTAAATACGTAAGATGGCACTACTCGATAATTTTCACGATGAATTCTTATTCGATATTTTATTTTATTGATTGATAATTCTTTGCGTTGATATTTTATATTATTGTTGTTCGATAATTGTCCTTTGCCTGATATTTCCCATTATCGGATCAATAATTCATATTATTTGAATAATATTATTAGATAACATTATTGGCGATGTCTAGAAAGTTACATCTAGGAGGAGGTTTGGTCACCTAATTGCTTGGCTTGATGAGGAGAGATCCTTATTGGAAAGCCCCCTCTTTCACAGGAGCGACACTGGTTGTCGTAAATGTGATTACGTAATATTATTTGTGAATAATTAATTATTGATTCATATGATAAGGAAATATTTATTTTATATGAATATAAATGATGGATTTATTTATGTGGTTATTAATGAAGGAATTAATGTTGAGGTGTTTTATCGGTATTTTATCGGATTGGAGGTATTAAAAATCAAATCGGGGTTTTTTGAGATATATTGCGGGGTTATAATTTTTAATCAAATAGTTGGATTGTAGTAATTTTGGGTATGTTATACATACATAAGTTGAGTATATGTCCACAAATTTTGAGCAGATTAAAAAAAATGCACGAATGATTTGTTGTGAATTTTAAGAGGTGTCGGATTAGGAAATTAGGTTTATAATTGATTTTGGTGGAAAATTCTAGAATTGAGTGGGCCCCACTTGTGGTTGGTGAAAAAATGTGCTGAATTTTATTTCAAATGTGGTGGGTGGCAATAGTAGCGAGTAAAAGCCATCGGTGCTTGGTCGAAATGCCTTGGCGGGCTAACATTTTCTATAAATAGAAATTTAAGTTAGAATTGAAAATCACACGAAACAAAGTTTTCTCTCTTTCTCTCTCTATATTATTAGGCGTATTTTGTGAGTATTTAGATACTTTGAGAGTTCTTTATTCGGTACAAGTTTCATTCGACATCACTTGAGCCTTTCCTTAGAAATCTTGATTCTTTGAGGTAAGGGATGTTATTTTCTTCTCGAATGATATTAATTCTTGATATCATTATCTTTGAAATATTGGTTGGTACTTTTTATCAAATTTGGAACTTTTTCATGTATCGGGGTTACTATTCATGAGTTCTTATTCACGAGTTCTTATTCATGAGTTCTTATTCACGATTCTTATTCACGAGTACTATTAATGAAGCGTGAAGATGTTTTTGTGGAATTTCTATCTTTTGGTGTCGGAGATTCTTATTCACGTATACGGCCTTATTCACGTATCTGACCTTTATTCACGAATCTGGCCTTATTCATAGAAAAATGAAAATTTTTCTTTTAAGTCTAAAATATCTAATACGGATACTAGCTTTGATTGTATCCGTGTTTTGATCATTCTTGAATTTTACACCCTTATGATTATTTTTGAGGTATTGTTGGACATGGATAAAACAAAATCTGAATCCTTAATCCTTAATCCTTGTCATTTTGTTTCCTTTGGATTCGTTCTTTAAAAATATTTTCATCATCCTCGGTCTTAAATGATGATATTATTGAATATCTTTGGCACTGTAGTGCGAAGATGAATGATTTCTGAAGAATATCTTTGGCTGTAGTGCAAAGATGAGCGGTGTTTAAATGAACATTTATGGTGATGAATATCTTTCTTTGGCAAATGTAGTGTTGAAAAGATGATGATGAAGTGTTTAAATGAACATGGTGGTGATGAATATCTTTGGCCTTTAGTGCAAAGATGAGCGGTGTTTAAATGAACATGGTAGGTGATGAATATCTTTGGCCTTTAGTGCAAAGATGAGCAGTGTTGAGATGAACATAATAGATTGATGAATATCTTTGGCTGTAGTGCAAAGATGAATATTTGATTTGAGATGAATATTGATTGATGTTCTGAGGGATAAAATATTGATGATGGTATTAAATTCATAGATTATAGTAGATTTCATTCTCTACGTAACTCTTACATGAATTATTATTTCATTGCGAATATTGATGCGAAACTTTGTTGTCTATTGTATTACATCAGATTTTTCCTGTTGGAGACTAACGATAATTTGTTGTATATTATCTTAGTCGTAACATTCTTCTTGGGCTAGTTGAGCTCACCCTTTTCCTTGTTGTTCCATTTTTTTCTTCTCGGGAGGCGAGAATGTAGCGAGTCTTAGTCGGGGTATGGAATGAAGGTTCTAGAGAGTTGTTTAGTAGTCCTCACCATTATTGTAAAATAATGTATCGATAAATGTGATGAGGATTTATTTGAGTATAAATATTATCTAGAAGATAATATTTGTATTTAAACTCACTGATTTTATTGTTGTGATAATAAAGTTGTAGTTGTTTACGTACCATGTATTTGGCGACTCGAGAATGGGTTGGATGGAATGGACTATTTTGGGGTCGTCACGGTTAATATCGAGCTTAGGGATATGATCTCTGGCGGAGATCGGGGAATAGAACTAGGAGGGAGGCGAGTAAATCCTTTGCTAGTGTGTCTACTAAGCTTATTTGTTAGTTGGTCGATATATATAGGGATATTATGTGATTGATTTCCTTAATTAACCCTTGTTTTATGGCGATAATTGAGAATGTCATTGAGAATATTAATAGTGGTGTAAATGAGGCCGTGGTGGAGATGCTGTGCTTACAGCGAGGAGAGCGTGCTGTGGTGGCAATGTACCTCTGTGAATAACACCCTTTGGCGAGATGATGAGCGAGGGGATGTTTAGAAGCTTTTTGCGGTTCATGCAAAATCAGACGAGGAGACTTCGTGTTCAAAATCTGAGGAGGAGATGATAGCGATTCACGGGTGGGTCGACCAAGCAGTTGAAAAGTTGGGACCACGAGTGCAGGAAAGCGAGATCGATCATGGCGGAAACATGGGTCAAGCAAATTACAAGATATTCGATGTCTTGGGATGCGAAAGAGCAGAAAGTTCCATTCGCTACTTTTATGTTAAAGTGGCGAAGCGGATTCTTGGTGGGAATACGTGAAGCGTACCCATTCATTGCTTTTCGGCATATCGTGGGAGAGCGTTTGAAGCAGATTCGATGACAAGTACTTCCTGAAAGTATTCGTCGTATGAAGGAAGTGGAGTTTATTAGATTGGGCGAGAATAACATGGCGGTGTCCCGATCGGCGAAGTTTGCGGAGTTATCGAGTTTGCACCTCATTTGGTGGAGAATGAGGAGCGTATGGGCGGATGTTTACGAGAGGTTTGAAACGGCGTCGTCGGTATCTCATTCTCATAAATTTTCTCTCTATTAGGATGTTGTAAGCGAGGGCTCGGTTGTTAGGCGAGATAGCGAATACGTTCAATGGGGACCATAACGAGGATCATACCAAAGATAGCGGTCATCGAATAGCGATAACGGTGGAGAAAGAAGAATACGGACAAAGCGGTAACCACTACGGTGGTAATCGTGGCCGTGAAAATAGAAGAAGCGAGTTGGGAGGAGATTTTAAAAAGGAGATTCAACAACGACCATGTGAAGGCGTCGGCGCTTGATGTATGGCTGGTTCGAGGAGGAGAAAGACCATCGGTCGTATGTTACAAATCACGGGAAGAGGACATATCATTAAGCGCCTAGCAGTTTAAGGTATGCTATAATTGTGGAAAAGAAGGACATATCGCTCGAGTTATGCGATATCGAAACCTAGTCCGGTGAGAATGGTGACTCGAAAAGGATGTCGAGAAAAGTCAAAGTCGGCGATTCACTGGAAGGCGTTTTCGTATGGCCGGTCAAAATCTGAGGAACGAGCGAAGTTAGCAGGTTAGTTAATTATAAATTCTTGCGAAGTTTATACCTTACTGAATCTGGGGTTCTACCCATTCTTTTATCTCTCTTGCTTGCGCTCAGCGTTTGAACTTGACTACGGAGAAATTAGACTTTGACCTATTTATGGAGACTCAGTTAGGAGAAACTTTCATTACATCAGTTGTTTAAAAATCTTGTTTGATTGAGTTGGCACCATTACCTTACACATTGACCTTATCTCTTTAAAGATACTTGCTTTTTTTGGGATTGATTGGTTAACTACTCATCGTACCAAAATTGATTGCTTTTGTAAGGTTGTTAGTTTTCATATTCTAAGCAACTTTGTTATTGAACTTCAGCGATCGAACCATTGTAGTCAAACATTTTCATATCAAGCCATGAAGTCATTCGTTTATTACGGATGTCGAGTTTTCTTAGTCCGTGTTATGGATTTGAATAAAGACACGTCGATTTGAATAATATTCTTGTTGTTATTGATTTTTTTCTGGCGTATTTCTGAAGAATTTCTTGGCTTACTCCCAAAAGTGATATTAAATTTTGTATCGACTTTGAACGGTACAAAACTCATTTCTAAAATCTCATATCGAATGGCTCTATTGAACTTGAGTTAAAAATTCAACTATAAATTTGGTACATGAGCCTTTATCTTGTGACTTCCTTTGTGGAATTCACTAAGCGAGACTCTCTGTAGGGGGCGTCGTATTAGATGCGATAGTAAAGCGATAGGTGTCATTGTGACGTCTTTATCAAGATTGGGATATGAGTCGCGAGTTGAGAACAACCTAAAGTCGATAATCGAAATCGTAGCTTTCTGAAGCTTAGTTGGTTATTATCGGAGATTCGTTGAAGGATATTCTCGAATCGCTATTCCATTCGCGTGGTGACTCGTAGAGATACAAAATTGAATGGAAGCGAGGAATGTGGGAAGAGCTTGAAGAACTCGAGGAGACTCATTTTTGACGTATATTACGACCATGCCATCTGGAAGCGAGCGTGGTGGCGGCGTGTTGAGTAGAAGATCGTATCTGAAATCTGAGTACGATATTGTCAAAGACTAATTTAAGTATAATATACAAATAATAGAGATGGAGATGAAAACTCTAGGTACCGCGTGATGATATCTGATGCGTGATGATATCTGAGTATAATCGACTTTAATCGATAAAGTTAAAAGGCATTCAAGCTACACTGCGGGTGATGAATTTGAAGAAGGAGGTGCGAAGTTGTTATTTTAAGCGAGAATCGGTGAGGTGAGGAAAGCTCGAACCTTGATTTATTAATCCATTTGAAATTCTCGATCGAATAGGGCTGTGGCTATAGACTCGTTTTACCACCAAGTATGTATGGCGTGTTCATGCGCGTTTTCACGTATCGATGTTACGTAAATATGTGGACGACCGAAACCGTCATTGAGTTAGAGCCGGACGAGATAATAGAAGACTTAACGTCACGAGGAGGTACTGTCAAGATTTTGTAGAGGAAAGAACATGACCTATGTCTGGGGTTATACCATAAGTTAAAGTTTTGTGGAGAAACCATCTTATTGAGGAAATGACACGGGAGTTGGAAGCGAAAATGAAAGCGAGGTATCTTTACCTTTTGAAAACACCAGTCGTCGTCGATTCGAGAACGAAATTTCATAAGGAGGGAGGTTGTAAGACCAGAAATTTTTTAAATAAAAGGAATTTCCTTTATTTATTATTTTGAAATAGTAAGGGTTGATTTGATTAATGTGGATAGTTAAGGGTTAAATCATAAATATTTCAAAATAAGCAAGTGGTTATAAAATATTCATTTTTGTCGGGGAATATTAGTTTTTGGTGGAATATTAAAATAATCGAGAATATTAGTTTGGTCGTGGAATATTAAATACGTCTTTGTAGGGAATATTAAATGCAATGGTAGCTTGACCGTGTGTGGGCCCATGTGAAAGCGATTGGATGAGGAAAAGCGACAAAGTTTGGGTGGTTATAAATACTTGGCGTAGTTATTCTGAATTAAAATTTGTTGGAATACCGGTGGTTAAAATCTGATGTCTGGCGTGGTTGCGCGATGCTTGCGGCGGTATTGCAGTATTGTTGAATTATTGATTAAATACGTAAGATGGCACTACTCGATAATTTTCCACGATAATTCTTATTCGATATTTTATTTTATTGATTGATAATTCTTTGCGTTGATATTTTATATTATTGTTGTTCGATAATTGTCCTTTTGATATTTCCCATTATCGGATCAATAATTCATATTATTTGAATAATATTATTAGATAACATTATTGGCAATGTCTAGAAAGTTACATCTAAGGAGAGGTTTGGTCACACTAATTGCGGCGCCGATGAGGAGAGATCCTTATTGGAAAGCCCCTCTTTCTGAGGAGCGGCTGGTTGTCATAAATGTGATTACGTAATATTATTTGTGAATAATTAATTATTGATTCATATGATAAAGAAATATTTATTTTATATGAATATAAATGATGGATTTATTTATGTGGTTATTAATGAAGGAATTAATGTTGAGGTGTTTTATCGGTATTTTATCGGATTGGAGGTATTAAAAATCAAATCGGGGTTTTGAGATATATTGCGGGGTTATAATTTTTAATCAAATAGTTGGATTGTAGTAATTTTTGGGTATGTTATACATACATAAGTTGAGTATATATGTCCACAAATTTTGAGCGAATTTAAAATGCACGAATGATTTGTTGTGAATTTTTAGAGGTGTCGGATTAGGAAATTAGGTTTATAATTGATTTTGGTGGAAAATTCTAGAATTGAGTGGGCCCCACTTGTGGTTGGTGAAAAAATGTGCTGAATTTTATTTCAAATGTGGTGGGTGGCAATAGTAGCGGAGTAAAGCCATCGGTGCTTGGTCGAAATGCTGCTTGGTGGGCTAACATTTTCTATAAATAGAAATTAAGTTAGAATTGAAAATCACACGAAACAAAGTTTTCTCTCTTTCTCTCTCTATATTATTGGCGTATTTTGTGAGTATTTAGATACTTTGAGAGTTCTTTATTCGATTACAAGTTTCATTCGACATCACTTGAGCCTTTCCTTAGAAATCTTGATTCTTTGAGGTAAGGGATGTTATTTTCTTCTCAAATGATATTAATTCTTGATATCATTATCTTTGAAATATTGGTTGGTACTTTTTATCAAATTTGGAACTTTTTTTCATGTCGGGTTACTATTCATGATTTTTATTCACGAGTTCTTATTCATGAGTTCTTATTCACGAGTTCTTATTCATGAGATTCTTATTCACGAGTCTTATTAAGTAAGCGTGAAGATGTTTTTGTGGAATTTCTATCTTTTGGTGTCGAGATTCTTATTCACGTATCACGGCCTTTATTCACGTATCTGACACTATTCACGAATCGGCACTATTCATAGAAAAATGAAAATTTTTCTTTTAAGTCAAAAAATATCTATTACGGATACTAGCTTTGATTGTATCCATGTTTTGATCATTCTTGAATTTTACACCACTATGATTATTTTTGAGGTATTTTTGGACATGGATAAAACAAAATAATCTGAATCCTTAATCCTTAATCCTTGTCATTTTGTTTCCTTTGGATTCGTTTCTTTAAAATATTTTTCATCATCCTCGGTCTTAAATGATGATATTATTGAATATCTTTGGCTTTAGTGCGAAGATGAATGATTCTGAAGAATATCTTTGGCTGCAAGGTGAAGATGAATATCTTGAAGAATATCTTTGGGCTGTAGTGCAAAGATGAGCGGTGTTTAAATGAACATGATTGGTGATGAATATCTTTGGCTTTAGTGCAAAGATGAGCAGTGTTTAAATGAACATAATAGGTGATGAATATCTTTGGCCTTTAGTGCAAAGATGAGCAGTGTTTAAATGAACATAATAGGTGATGAATATCTTTGGCCTTTAGTGCAAAGATGAGCAGTGTTGAGATGAACATAATGGATTGATGAATATCTTTGGCTTGTAGTGCAAAGATGAATATTTGATTTGAGATGAATATTGATTGATGTTACGAGGATAAAATATTGATGATGAATTTATTAAATTCATAGATTATAGTAGATTTCATTCTCTACGTAACTCTTACATGAATTATTATTTCAGCATTGCGAATATTGATACGAAACTTGTTGTCTATTGTATTCTATCAGATTTTTTCCTGTTGGAGACTAACGATAATTTGTTGTATATTATCTTAGTCATAACATTCTTTCTTGGGCTAGTTGAGCTCACCCTTTTCCTTGTTGTTCCATTTTTTCTTCTCGGGGAGGCGAGAATGTAGCGAGTCTTAGTCGGGGTATGGAATGAAGGTTCTAGAGAGAGTTGTTTAGTAGTCCTCACCATTATTGTAAAATAATGTATCGATAAATGTGATGAGGATTTATTTGAGTATAAATATTGTATACAGAAGATAATATTTGTATTTAAACTCGATTTTATTGTTGTGATAATAAAAGTTGTATTGTTTACATACCATGTATTTGGCGACTCGAGAATGGGTTGGATGGAATGGACCTATTTTTTTTATAAGAAATATTTTCTTAAATTTTTATCATTACAAACATGGTTGTTTTCCTTGCACGGGAGATTCAACAAAACGATCAAAGAAGAAGATAAACAACACCAATAATCATCAAAGAGATGAACAAGCGAACCCACCTTTCGGGTTTTCTTGATGCTTGAAATTCATTCGAGTTTAAAATTTGTTCTCTGTAAAATTAGTGAAATACCAGTATCATTTTTTATTAGCTTTAGAAGAAAAAAAAAAGACTGGGCCTTTAGTTTAATTTCTTGATCGTGGTGTTCTCTGTAAAATTGGTGAGATACCAGTGTCGTTTCGTCATGAATTGATGTAGTTATGATGTAAGACCCCTGCTTTTATAAATAAAGATGAATTTTCTATAAATATTATTTTTGAATATTATGGAATAATTTGATATAATGTTATAGTTGTGGGTAATATTTATAAATTTTACAAAGTATGCAAGTGGTTATATTATATTCGATTGGTGGGGAATATTAGGTTTAGCGAGGGAATATTCGTACAACTACTCAATCATTGGTGGACCCCAGCAATGTAATTATTGTCGGATTGAGAAAAGCGACAAAAATATTTTATTGAAATAACGGCGGAAATTTTCACGGTTGATCTTGTTGAACTACTCGGTAGTAAAAAGTCTGATGTCGTGTGGTTGCATAGTGGCACACTGTATTGATTATTGATCTTATGTGAGAAGGTTTCGGTTTGATTCCATTATTGTTGATTAATAATATGAATTATTATAAGCGATAATGACGTTTTGTTTTATTCGTATTATTAACGTAATAAAAAGCGAAACATCTTTTATATAAAAACAGAATACATTATTAAAGTTATTCTATAAATAAAATATAATATATTTTATTATGCATAGTATTTTGCGTAGTATTTTTTGCATAGTGTTGCATAGTGTTTGCATAGTAAAATGTTTTTATATAAATAGAATATATTATATTTTATTTAAAAGATTTTGCTTTAAATATGGACCGTCGATTAAAAGTAAATCAATCGAATAGTTCATGAATTAATTACTATGCATTCTATTTTCCTATAAATAGAAGCTCATTCCTTCATTATTTTCTTACGAATTCATTGAAACTACAGAGAAAACTATAGAGAGAAAGAAGAAAAGTATTACTGCTACTTCACTTTGCGATATTCGGTTCTTCTAAGGTAGGGAATATTATTTGTTTATGCCGTAAGAAGTGTTATTCTTTGTATTCATGAAGAGAACTTCTTTTTGTTATTCCATTCTTATTTATTACATTGGAATAACTTTGTATCTGTGAATCCCCTATACTTGGTGATCTTCTTCTTTTATTCCATTCTTCTATTATTACATTGGAACATCACATCTGCATGTGTTTTACATCGGACTGGTTAAAATCTTTATTATTATTCATTGGAACATCACATGCATGTGTTTTACAGGACTGGTTAAAATCTTTATTATTCTGTTGGAACATCACATGCGTGTGTTTTTTTGGGACTGGTTCCGCTTTTTATCATTACATTGGAATATCCTATCGTGTGTTTTTACGGATGCAGTTCCATCTTTATTATTACATTTGAACATCATCTGCCGATTGTAATTTCACACGACACGGTTCATTATTTATTATTAGTTGGAATAACTTTTGCTGTCTTGATACTATCGCATGCGTGGTGATTTCTTTTGTTATTCCATTCTTTATTATACCCGGTTGGTTAAAACTTTGATTTCTATACTCCATGAAATTAGTAGAATATCCTTGATATTTGCGATTCATCCAAGTATCTTTTCATGGAAATATTCTTACGATCATTCTTGAATTTTACTCTACAAAGCGATATCGTGTTGTGGTTTGGATGTTATTAGTTCTGAATAACTTAATTCTTGAACTTGTTTTATGAATTCTTATATCATTGTCATCATCTTCATGTTTATTTTTTTTAAAGTCATACGTGACTTGTAGAGCATGGATGGACTTGGTATGATTATGACCGGGGATTATTCGGTGTAATCATGGTAGTATTGTTACAAATGATGTGGTAAAAATCCTCAAATTGGTAGTAGTGCATTGATGGATAGTTGTTGGCATAATCATGACCATTAATGAATATACAACTATTCTTCGGCGTAGTGCGGGAATAATTGTGGTCGTGATCTTAAAGAATATCCTTGGCCGTAGTAGTGAGGGGTGATTCGATGATGTGGATTATTTATTAAAGTGAGTCTAAATTTATATGATGATGAAAAACCTTTTAAATCATAAAAGATAGTAGATTTTATTTTCTACTTGACTCTTTTAATGGATTGCTTGTTAAATTGCAGATTAAACTTGATGTTTATTATATTTTATCGGTTTAACAATGTTGAAAGGCTATTGATAATTTATTACGCATTATCTTAGTCATAATATTTCTTCTTTGGGCTAGTTGAGCTCACCCTTTCTTTCACTTTGTTCTCTTAGGAAATGAGAACATATTTGAGACAGTCGGGAGCGGAGTAATGGTCGAGGAGGATAGCATTAGTAGTCCTCACTATTACGTGAAATAGTGTGATAATAATTGTAATGAGGACTCCTTTTGAGTTTGTATAATATCTAGTAGACAATATTTGTATTCAAACTCACGGTTTATGTCGTATTGTACCACGAGCGATTATATTAGTAAGTTGTATTTAAATTACGTACCATGTATCTGACTACCCAAGATGGGTGATGTATACCTAATTTTGGGGGCGTCACATATGAAGTGAACCTGCTGAACTTTTTTTGTTTGTTTCTTAAATGGCCAGCTCAGTTTTTATTTATTTATTCATTTTTGGATTTGGGTTTTGTTCACTTTTGTATTTATTTATACCACCTCAGTTTTGTTCATTTTTTTGTTTCTTAAATGACCAGCTCATTTTTGGATCTTATATATATATATATATTCTCTAATATGTGTTCTCTTGTTTTACCAATAAGTCTCACATTGTCTAATATATGTTTTCTTGTCCTACCTTTATTTTATAAATAGATGAGACCACCAATACAAATTTCATCAAGTCTTACATTGTCTAATATGTCTTTTCTTGTGGTACTTCTATTAAATAAATAGAGGAGACTTTAAGTTAATTTAACAAGGCAAAACAAGATAGTCCAAAGAAAGGATTTGGACCGATACAACCAATTTGGTCCGATATATACTAGACCTATAAAATTGCTAAGTAGAATTAGTACTAAAAATTAATTTGTACTGAAGTAGTCCCGAACCGATATTAGGAACCCTAAAATCCGAAAAAAATAAAAAAATTTGAACACTCCTACATATGTATAGTATCCATCATGATGTCACAGAGGGAATATAATTTTGAGTCATGAGGTGGCCTTGGTTGAGGTGTACGTTAGTACGTTACTCCTTCTGTTATTTAATTTAGGTCGTTTTAGAATTATGCACAAAAATTAAAAAAATAGTTTGGAAAGCATTAATTATAACATTAATTATCTACAATATCCTTCACCTCACTTGTCTCATAGCTCTCTCCAATATTTCTCATAATTTACTCTTAAAAAAACTCAATGATCTTATTTACTTTTATTTTCTTTCCCTCTTTCCATAAAATACTTTAATTATAAGGGGTAATTTGGGAATAAGTGTGATCAATTCTCCTAAATAACTATAAATATCTAATAATTAGGAATAAAAAGAAAGTCCAAAATAACTTATATTTAGGAATGGAGGAAGTATAATATTTTGTTTTTGAAGATAAATTGAATGATTGATATCCACTTTTTAAAATATTTTGTCCTAAAATGATGGTCCCCAATTCCCCACTTTGATTTGAAACTGACTAAAGAAGAGTTAAATACGTTCTTGGCTTCCTATAAATAAATAAAGAGAATTAAACAAGTTTTTGCACATTTTGGAGTCTCCTGTGAGTCGTGTAATATAAGCAAACACCAATTAAAAAATGGCATACCACTAGAAAGTAGAAACATCATGACCTCTCTCTCATCCCCAAATTCTGTTATTTCGCATTCAGTATCACAACCTTCTTGTTTTTTTTTTATTCAACAACAAATTCTATACTTAACTCGGATTGTTTTTAAACCAAAATCTATATTTTTTAAAAATATTTTCAATGAGTTACGAAATACAAGAAATATTTTTATTTTTAATTTAAAAGTTTTTTATAATCCACCAAAAAATACTCTCCCAAACGAGCTCTTACAAACTTGACTTAAATAGTTTTTTTCTCACTAATTATAATCTATTTTCTTGTTGTGTTTGTAATCTATTTTAAAATTTTATTATGTTGTTTGATTAGTTAAATTTGTTAATGAAATTTTAATTTACAATTGGGATAAAATATATATGATTTGCGTTTATATATATAATCGTATAAACCTCATGAAAGCTTTATTCTTATATATACATATTAAAGTACATGATTCTTTTTATATATATATATATATATATATATATATATATATATATATTAACCCCTAAATTCTTCATACTAGTCATATATATATGAGTTTTCGTTTTTTTCTTTGCAGTACTTTGTTAGGAGTATCAAGTATGCCTCCTGACATGGTTAAGCCTTATATTAAAAGCTATATATATATCATGCTATTTTAATATAATTTATTGTTTTATAACATAAGCTTCAAGTGAATACAAGTTATACAGAACTCTTCCATGATAAATGATATTATGTAATGTTATTATAATTAAAATATATCTTTTGATTACAAATTGAATATAATATATTAAAATTATTGAATTTATGAAAATATAATTTGTATGAGTTCATAATTTAATTGTGTATTATATTTTATTTTGATAATTAGATCGGATTGAGGGAGTTTAGCGGGTGATAGTTGGATTCGGCGAATTATTTTGGTATTATATTAAGGTACGGATTCCGTACTTTTTCAGCGATATTCTTTAAATTTAATTCGTTCGTTTTGTACTCGTTTAGAAATTTTGTATTGCCTCTCGGGATTATTCCTTGTTGTCAAAATTATTGAGATAGTTTCGTTTTGGCAATGATATTTGAATTCGTATTTGTACTCTTTGAACTAGTTAATCGTGTCAATATATTTTGGAGACTTTATTCGTTTGTACCATTGTTCGTATATTTTTGTTCACACTTAGAGTTGTTTTGATCATTGATATCTTGTAATAATTGGGTATGTTTGTATTTGATAATTCGATTTCATTTGAATATGGTCATGTAAGCCTTGTGATTTGAACCCCTTTTGGGCTTACAATTTGTAGTTTGATCCTTAGGGTATACTTGAGCTAACCACCCGGGAGTCTATGAACATATCCTCTTGACATGAGGGCATGACACCTTCCAAATGGCGGTGTGATTAGTCCACGGCGTATCCTTTTGTATGCTCTGGGTATGAGCTTTGGCCATTTGATATATTTGTTCAGGATACGTATGGGTCGACCCAGTATTTGATTTGATTCGATTTGTTTGGCGGATTAGTGAAGTATGTGGTCGCAACATGCGTTTATCCGATTTGATTTTTATACATCATGAATGCAGATGTATTTTGTTAGCCTTTCGCTATTTGTATTTGACCTCGATGATGAAATTGTTATCTTACAACCATTTGATTCAACCTTATTTGTTTGGGATTCTTTTGGCTATAATTATTTGATTGACGATGTTAGTCGTTTGTAAATGGACTCTCAAATTTTGATCTATAAAGAATTCGTTTGTAATTCACATGTGTTCATTCATTCAACTCTTTTAGATTCATTACTTATTGTGATATATTTATTCATCTTCATATTCGTCTTTGGGCAATTGGCACCTTTGTGTTCTTTTTAATGCAGTAATCGGGGTGATCGGGATATGTGGGATGAGAGCTACCTTTGATCAAATGAGCAGATTAGTTTTTAAGAATTATTATTAGACTTGGTGTTCTTAATATTTTGTTAATGGATGTTTGAGCCATTTTGGCATTTATTTCTTATTAGTAGAGATTATGTAAGTGTGGAGTTCCTTCTATTTAAATTGGAGTATGTGACTTTTGGTATTTAATTTTATTGGAGATATTTGAGGTTTATTAGAGGTTTGTATTTATTATGTTTGTGCGTGACATCCCTTTTTCCTTTTGGGAAAGGGGTATTCTGAGTTAATATCAGAGCTTAGGTTATGATCTTGTAGATTGCCTTTTAGGCTTGACTTGTGAGTTATAGGTAGACTATTGGGTAGTTGTAAGATTTTATTATAGAGTTCTATTGCGATTGATTTTCGTTTTGCATAAATTCGGCTTTGATTATTTGTTTTGATCTGTTGTTCTCGTCTGTTTGATTCTGTATCATAGATGGCTCGTAGGTCTTCGAGAATTGCTGGGAGGCAGGGTAATACTGGTTAGGAGGGTCAAAGGCGACCCAGTTGAGGTCATTAACGAGGTAGAAATGATGGGGCTCGGTAATCAACAATAACCCGGCTATGGTAGCAAAGAATGGTGAATGAGGCGATTCGCAGTCGTGGGTACAAAGTATGCGAGGGTATTCCACAGATCAAGGAAATCATCATGCAAATGACATAGGGATGATTGAGATACCACAACATGAAGCGAGAATGTTCCTCCCAGGATCAAGTGGGTCGTGAAGTGCAACCTTTGTATGTGTTATTAGAGAGGTTCGTTAAGCGAAGCCCAACTCTTTTCGTTTTGCTCGACTCCAATTGATGCGAGAACCTGGATCGCCCACTTGGAGAAGATTTTTGATGTGATTGGGTGTTAGAAAATCAAAAGGTGAGATTAGCGGTTTATGTAAGACCAGAAATTTTTTTAAATAAAAGGAATTTCCTTTATTTATTATCTTGAAATAGTAAGGGTTGATTTGATTAATGTGGATAGTTAAGGATTAAATCATAAATATTTCAAAATAAGCAAGTGGTTATAAAATATTCATTTTTGTCGGGGAATATTTAGTTTGGTGGTGGAATATTAAATCTTTGTCGGGGAATATTCATTTGGTCGTGGAATATTAAATGATTGTCGGGGAATATTAAATGCGACCGGATGACCATGTGTGGGCCCCATAACTAAAAGCGATTGGATGAGGAAAACAACAAAGTTTGGGTGGTTATAAATAACGGCGTAGTTATTCTGAATTAAAGGCTGTTGGAATACCGATTGGTTAAAATACGATGTCTGGCGTGGTGCATTAGCGCATGATAGCCAGGTATTGCAGATATTGTTGAATTATTGATTAAATACGTAAGATGGCACTTTACTCAATAATTTTCCACAGTGAATTCTTATTGATATTTTATTTTATTGATTGATAATTCTTTGCGTAGATATTTTATATTATTGTTGTTCGATAATTGTCACCTTTTGATATTTCCCATTATCGGATCAATAATTCATATTATTTGAATAATATTATTAGATAACATTATTAGCAATGTCTAGAAAGTTACATCTAAGGAGAGGTTTGGTCACCTAATTCATTGCGCCCGATAAGGAGAGATCCTTATTGGAAAGCCCCTCTTTCTGGGAGCGACTGGTTGTCATAAATGTGATTACGTAATATTATTTGTGAATAATTAATTATTGATTCATATGATAAAGAAATATTTATTTTATGTGGATATAAATGATGGATTTATTTATGTGGTTATTAATGAAGGAATTAATGTTGAGGTGTTTTATCGGTATTTTATCGGATTGGAGGTGTTAAAAATCAAATCGGGGTTTTGAGATATATTCATGGGGTTATAATTTTTAATCAAACCGTTGGATTGTGGTAATTTTTGGGTATGTTATACATACATAAGTTGAGTATATGTCCACAAATTTTGAACCGTTAAAAATTCACGAATGATTTGTTATGAATTTTAAGAGGTGTCCGATTAGGAAATTAGGGTTATAATTGATTTTGGTGGAAAATTCTAGAATTGAGTGGGCCCCACTTGTGGTTGGTGAAAAAAATGTGCTGAATTTTATTTCAAATGTGGTGGGTGGCAATAGTAGCAGGTAAAGCCATCAGGTAGTGGTCAAGTGCGCTTGGTGGGCTAACATTTTCCTATAAAAGAGAGGCTAAGTTAGAATTGAAAATCACACCGAAACAAAGTTTTCTCTCTTTTCTCTCTATATTATTGAGCGTATTTTGTGAGTATTTAGATACTTTGAGAGTTCTTTGTTAAAGACAAGTTTCATTCAAACATCACTTGAGCCTTTCCTTCCGAAATCTTGATTCTTTGAGGTAAGGGATGTTATTTTCTTCTCAAATGATATTAATTCTTGATATCATTATCTTTGAAATATTGGTTGGTACTTTTTATCAAATTTGGAACTTTTTTCGTCGGGAGTTCTTATTCATGAGTTCTTATTCACGAGTTACTATTCATGAGTTCTTATTCACGAGTTCTTATTCACAGTACTATTAATGAAGCGTGAAGATGTTTTTTTGTGGAATTTCTATCTTTGGGTGTCAGATTCTTATTCACGATACTCGGACTTTATTCACGATATCTGACCACTATTCACGAATACTAAGACTATTATTCGAAAAATGAAAATTTTTCTTTTCAAAATATCTATTACGGATACTAGCTTTGATTGTATCCATGTTTTGATCATTCTTGAATTTTACTTCACTATGATTATTTATGAAGTATTTTTGAACTCCGGATTGTTTAAAAGTCTGAATCCATAATATTTGTCATTTTGTTTCCTTTGGATTCGTTTCTTTAAAATATATTTTTCATCATCCTCGGTCTTAAATGATGATATTATTGAATATCTTTGGCACGTAGTGCAAAGATGAATGATTTCGATGAATATCTTTGGCACATAAGTGCAAAGATGAGCAGTGTTTAAATGAACATGAATGGATGATGAATATCTTTGGCTGTAGTGTAAAAGATGAGCAGTGTTTAAATGAACATGACCGGTGATGAATATCTTTGGCCTTTTAGTGCAAAGATGAGCAGTGTTGAGATGAACATAACCGATTGATGAATATCTTTGGCACTGTAGTGCAAAGATGAATATTTGATTTGAGATGAATATTGATTGATGTTCTGAGGATAAAATATTGATGATGGTTTATTAAATTCATAGATTATAGTAGATTTCATTCTACGTAACTCTTCTATGAATTATTATTTCCATTATGAATATTGATCGAAACTTGTTATCTATTGTATTCTATCGATTTTTCCTGTTGGAGACTAACGATAATTTGTTGTATATTATCTTAGTCATAACATTCTTCTTTGAGCTAGTTGAGCTCACCCTTTTCCTTGTTGTTCTATTTTTCTTCTCGGGAGGCGAGAATGTAGCGAGTCTTAAGTAGGGTATGGAATGAAGGTTCTAGAGAGAGTTGTTTAGTAGTCCTCACCATTATTGTAAAATAATGTATCAATAAATGTGATGAGGATTTATTTGAGTATAAATATTATCAGAAGATAATATTTGTATTTAAACTCACGATTTTATTGTTGTGATAATAAAGTTGTAGTTGTTTACATGCCGTGTATTTGGCGACTCGAGAATGGGTTGGATGGAATGGACCTATTTTGGGGTAAATCACGGTTCAATGTATCGAGCTTAGGGATATGATCTCTGGCGGAGATCGGGGAATAGAACTAGGAGGGAGGCGAGTAAATCCTTTGCTAGTGTGTCCTACCTAAGCTTATTTGTTGGTTGGTGGGTATATAGGGATATTATGTGATTGATTTCCTTAATTAACCCTTGTTTTATGGTGATAATTGAGAATGTCATTTGAGAATATTAATAGTGGTGTAAATGAGGCCGTGGAGATGCTGCCTTAACAGCGAGGAGGCGCGTCTGTGGTGGCAATGTACCTCCTGTGAATAACACCCTTTGAGCGGATGATGAGCGAGGGGATGTTTAGAAGCTTTTTGCGGTTCATGCAAAATCGACGAGGGAGACTCGTGTTCAAAATCTGAGGAGGAGATGATAGCGATTCACGGGTGGTCACAATGCCAAGCGATTCAAAGAGTTGGGACCACGAGTGCAGGGAAAGCGGATCCGTCATGGCGGAAACATGGGTCAAGCAAATTACCAAGATATTCGATGTCTTGGGATGCGAAGAGCGAAAGTTCCATTCGCTACTTTTATGTTAGTGGCGGCGATTCTTGGTGGGAATCGTGAAGGCGTACCCATTCAATTGCACTCGGATGTCGTGGGAGGCGTTTGAAAGCAGATTCAATGACAAGTACTTCCACGAAAGTATTAAATCATATGAAGGAAGTGGAGTTTATTAGATTGGAGCGAGAATAACATGGCGGTGTCCCGATCTGGCGAAGTTTGCGGAGTTATCGAGTTTGCACCTCATTTGGTGGAGAATGAGGAGCGTATGACGCGGATGTTTCGAGAGGTTTGAAACGGCATATATCGATATCTCATTTCTCATAAATTTTCTCTCTATTCGGATGTTGTAAGCAGGGCTCGGATTGTTAGGCGAGATAACGAGTATGTTCAACCGAGGGACCATAACGAGGATCATACCAAAGATAGCGATCATCGAGAATAACGATAACCGGTGGAGAAAGAAGAATACGGACAAAGGCGGTAACCACTACGGTGGTAATCGTGGCCATGAAAATAGAAGAAGCGAGTTGGGAGGAGATTTTAAAAGAGGAGATTCAACAACGACCATGTGAAGACGTCGTCGCTTTGTAGCAACTAGTTTTAAGGGAGGAGAACGACCACCATCGTATATGCTAAAATGGAAAAGAGGACATATCGGTCAAAGCGCCCACAGTTTAAGGTATGCTATAATTGTGGAAAAGAAGGACATATCGCTCGAGATTAGACGATATCGAAACCAGTCCAAATGGGAATGGTGACTCAAAAGGATGTCCCGAGAAAAGTCAAAGTCAACGATTCACGGAAGAGCGTTTGTGTGACTGGCCGGTCAAAATACGAGGAACCCGAACGAAGTTAGCAGGTTAGTTAATTATAAATTCTTGCGAAGTTTATACCTTACTAGATATCTGGGGTTCTACCCATTTTTTATCTCTCTTGCTTGCGCTCAGCGTTTGAACTTGACTACGGAGAAATTAGACTTTGACCTATTTATGGAGACTCTGTTGGGAGAAACTTTCATTACATCCGTTGTTTAGAAATCTTGTTTGATTCAGTTGGGCTTTATCACATTACACGTTAACCTTATTTCTATAGAGATATTTGCTTTTGATGTGATTTTAAGGTTAACTACTCATCATGCCAAATTGATTGCTTTTCGTAAGGTTGTTAGTTTTCATACTCTCTAAGCAACTTTGTTATTCGAATTCGAGCAATCAAACCATTGAAGTCAAACATTTTCATATCAAAGCCATAAAGTCATTCGTTTATTACGGATGTCAAGTTTTCTTAGTCCATGTTATGGATTTGAATAAAGACACGTCAGATTTGAATAATATTCTTGTTGTTATTGATTTTTCCTGACGTATTTTCTGAAGAATTTCTTGGTTTACTCCCAAAGATTGATATTAAATTTTGTATCGACTTTGAACCCGGTACAAAACTCATTTCTAAAATCTCATATCGAATGGCTCCTATTGAACTTCAGGAGTTAAAAATTCAACTATAGAATTTGGTACCTGAGCCTTTATCTTGTGACTTCCTTTGTGGAATTCACTAAGCGAGACTCTCTGTAGGGGGCGTCATATTAGATGCGATAGTAAAGGCGATAGGTGTCATTTGTGACGTCTTATCCAAGATTGGGATATGAGTCGCGTTGAGAGCAACCTAAGTCGATAATCGAAATCGTAGCTTTACAGACTTAGTTGGTTATTATCGGAGATTCGTTGAAGGATATTCTCGAATCGCTATTCCATTATCGCATCGACTCGTAGAGATACAAAATTCGAATGAAGCAAGGAATGTGGGAAGAGCTTGAAGAACTCAAGAGGAGACTCATTTCAAAGACATGTTACGACCATGCCATCCCGAAAAGCGAGCGTGGTAGGCGGCGTGTTGAGTAGAAGATCGTATACAAAATCTGAGTACGATATTGTCAAAGACTAATTTCAGTATAATATACAAATAATAGAGATGGAGATGAAAACTCTAGGTACCTGCGTGATGATATCTGATGCACGTGATGATATCGAGTATAATCGACTTTAATCGATAAAGTTAAAATTTGTTTTAAGCTACACGGAGAATGATGAATTTGAAGAAGGAGGTGCAAGAAGTTGTTATTTTAAAAGCGAGAATCGGTGAGGTGAGGAAAGCTCAAACCTTTGATTTATTAATCCATTTGAAATTCTCGATCGAATAGGGCCATGGCCTATAGACTCGCTTTTACCACCAAGTATGGCGTGTTCATAACGTTTTCACGTATCGATGTTACGTAAATATGTGGACGACCGAAACACGTCATTGAGTTAGTTAGAACCGGACGAGATAGTAGAAGACTTAACGTCGAGGAGGTACACTGTCAAGATTTTGTAGAGGAAAGAACATGACCTATATGCTGAGGTTATACCATAAGTTAAAGTTTTGTGGAGAAACCATGCTATTGAGGAAATGACACGGGAGTTGGAAGCGAAAATGAAAGCGAGGTATCCTCACCTTTTGAAACACCAGTACGTACGTCAATTTCGAGGACGAAATTTCATAAGGAGGGAGGTTGTAAGACCAGAAATTTTTTAAATAAAAAGGAATTTCCTTTATTTATTATCTTGAAATAGTAAGGGTTGATTTGATTAATGTGGATAGTTAAGGATTAAATCATAAATATTTCAAAATAAGCGAAGTGGTTATAAAATATTCATTTTTGTGGGGAATATTCGTTTGGTCGTGGAATATTAAATGCTATCGTAGGGAATATTCATTTGGTCGTGGAATATTAAATCTTGTCGGGAATATTAAATGCGATGAGCGCAGTAAATGACCATATGTGGGCCCCATAACGGAAAGCAATTGGATGAGGAAAGCGACAAAGTTTGGGTGGTTATAAATAGCGGCGTAGTTATTCTACAGATTAAGATTGTTGGAATACCCGGTGGTTAAAATATACGATGTCTGGCGTGGTTGTTTGCATAATAGCATACGGTATTGCAGATTGTTGAATTATTGATTAATGCGTCGTAAGATGGCACTTTACTCAATAATTTTCACGGTGAATTCTTTATTCAATATTTTATTTTATTGATTCGATAATTGCTTTGCGTTGATATTTTTATATTATTGTTGTTCAATAATTGTCCTTTGCATGATATTTCCCATTATCGGATCAATAATTCATATTATTTGAATAATATTATTAGATAACATTATTGGCAATGTCTAGAAAGTTACGTCTAAGGAGAGGTTTGGTCACCTAATTGCGCGCCGATGAGGAGAGATCCTTATTGGAAAGCCCCCTCTTTCACAGGAATGACTGGTTATCATAAATGTGATTACGTAATATTATTTGTGAATAATTAATTATTGATTCATATGATAAAGAAATATTTATTTTATGTGGATATAAATGATGAATTTATTTATGTGGTTATTAATGAAGGAATTAATGTTGAGGTGTTTTATCGGTATTTTATCGGATTGGAGGTGTTAAAAATCAAATCGTGGGTTTTGAGATATATTGCGGGGTTATAATTTTAATCCGAATGGTTGGATTGTGGTAATTTTTGGGTATGTTATACATACATAAGTTGAGTATATGTCCACAAATTTTGAACCGTTAAAATTCACGAATGATTTGTTATGAATTTTAAGAGGTGTCGATTAGGAAATTAGGGTTATAATTGATTTTGGTGGAAAATTCTAGAATTGAGTGGGCCCCACTTGTGGTTGGTGAAAAATGTGCTGAATTTTATTTCAAATGTGGTGGGTGGCAATAGTAGCGAAGTAAAGCCATCAGTTGTGAGTCAAGTGCTGCTTGGTGGCTAACATTTTCCTATAAATAGAGGCTAAGTTAGAATTGAAAATCACACCGAAACAAAGTTTTCTCTCTTCTCTCTCTATATTATTGGCGTATTTTGTGAGTATTTAGATACTTTGAGAGTTCTTTGTTGAGTACAAGTTTCATTCAAAGATCACTTGAGCCTTTCCTTAGAAATCTTGATTCTTTGAGGTAAAGGATGTTATTTTCTTCTCAAATGATATTAATTCTTCAATATCATTATCTTTGAAATATTGGTTGGTACTTTTTATCAAATTTGGAACTTTTTCATGTGGGGTTATTTATTCATGAGTTCTTATTCACGAGTTACTATTCATGAGTTACTATTCACGAGTTCTTATTCACGAGTACTATTCATGAAGCGTGAAGAGATTTTTTGTGGAATTTCTATCTTTGGGTGTAAGAGTTACTATTCACGTATCAAGACTATTCACGATATCTGGCACTATTCACGAATCTGGCACTATTCAATTTAAAAATGAAAATTTTCTTTTTCAAAATATCTATTCGGATACTAGCTTTGATTGTATCCATGTTTTGATCATTCTTGAATTTTACTTCACTATGATTATTTATGAAGTATTTTTGAACTCTCGGATTGTTTAAAGTACGAATCCATAATATTTGTCATTTTGTTTCTTTGGATTCGTTTCTTTAAAAATATTTTCATCATCCTCGTCTTAAATGATGATATTATTGAATATCTTTGGCACCGTAGTACAAAGATGAATGATTTCGATGAATATCTTTGGCTTTTGTAGTGCAAAGATGAGCAGGTGTTTAAATGAACATGATGATGATGAATATCTTTTGGCTGTAGTGCAAAGATGAGCAGTGTTTAAATGAACATGAGTAGGTGATGAATATCTTTGGCCTTTAGTGCAAAGATGAGCAGTGTTGAGATGAACATGACCGATTGATGAATATCTTTGGCTGTAGTGCAAAGATGAATATTTGATTTGAGATGAATATTGATTGATGTTACAGGATAAAATATTGATGATGGAATTGTTAAATTCATAGATTATAGTAGATTTCATTCTCTACGTAACTCTTCTATGAATTATTATTTCCATTATGAATATTGATCTGAAATTGTTGTCTATTGTATTCTATCAGATTTTTCCTGTTGGAGACTAACGATAATTTGTTGTATATTATCTTAGTCATAACATTCTTTCTTTGGGCTAGTTGAGCTCACCCTTTTCCTTGTTGTTCTATTTTTCTTCTCGGGAGGCGAGAATGTAGCGAGTACTAGTGGGGTATGGAATGAAGGTTCTAGAGAGAGTTGTTTAGTAGTCCTCACCATTATTGTAAAATAATGTATCAATAAATGTGATGAGGATTTATTTGAGTATAAATATTGTCAGAAGATAATATTTGTATTTAAACTCAGCGATTTTATTGTTGTGATAATAAAGTTGTAGTTGTTTACGTACCATGTATTTGGCGACTCGAGAATGGGTTGGATGGAATGGACCAATTTTGGGGTAAATCACGGTTTATAAGCTAGAGGATGATGCTCAGCGATGGTGGAAATCGTTGAAGGCTACACAGGAGATGGATTTATGGATGGACTCATATGGAGCGATTTTGTTGTGACCTTTTCTATCGCGATATTTCCCAATATTTGATAGGGATGCATCATCGGGAATTTGTGTCCATTAATGAAAAGGATGATGAGACTATTACTAATTTCATAGCGAGGTTTACAAGATTGGCTGGTTTTGCGAGTTTAATATTTGGGACAATTTGCACGTGACAGTGAAAAAAGTTTAAATAGGCTTTGAAATATGAGTATAGGAGATCGATCATCCACACCATATTTACAGATGTATCATAGGTGGCTAATGCGACTAAGAGTGTGGAAATGGAGCCACAAGGACTTTCGAGCTTCAAAATCAGAAGGGAGTCGAAAGAGAGATAGAGATGATCAACAAGGGCAAGGAATGGGGTAGTTTAGCAAAAATCAGAATAGAAGGCAAAATAATTGGAATGAGCCTCCATCGAATTGACGATTTAATCCTCGAAGGATTTTGCTTACCCAATCAGCGTGAGGTGGTCGTGGAGGTCGACATCATAGTCAATGGCAAAAAGTGGAGGCGATATCAAAATAGGAAATTTCAACGAGCGGGGTTTCTAGCAAAATCGAATCGAAGGTAGCATCGTCAATGAGGTAAAATTCGAGGGGCGGTATCCGGAATGGCGGTGGGGAAATCAAGAAACTTTTGCCACTTCCACATTCCATGTGGTACTTGTGTGGTGGGTATCATCTTTGGTAGAGGCGTCTTATATAGAGGACAGGGCTTGTTTCTTATGTGGACAAATGGGACATAGAGCAAGGGACTGCCCAGTTTAGCGTGGTAATGTGGGAGGCGGTAATGCTGGTAATGGTGGTCAGCGCAACACCGGTGGGAGAGTATTTGCATTGACAGCTAATCAGGCGGCCCAAGCACCAGGTACTATTTCATGAATCCATCTTGTAGAAAATCGTGAGGCATCAGTTTTGTTTGACACTGGATCTACACACTCTATTGTTGCACTTTTATTTGTTCGTCATCTTGGAGTGTCTTCTCAAATATTAAATCCTCATTTGTCTATTGCTACCCCGATGGGGAATTCTGTGATTATTTCTGAGCATTTTCGCGAGTGTCCTTTGAAGTTAAGAAGGAGGGTGTACGCAACTAACTTACTTTCGATGGTGATGCATGATTTTGATATTATCTTGGGTATGGATTGGCTGAGTAAGCATCGAGCCACTATTGATTGTCAGGCAAGGAAGGTTATTTTGGAACCTTAGAAGCTCCGAATTGAGTTTCAATGTTCCAAGCCAAATGGTGTTGTAAAGTTGATCTCGACTTTGAAGGCGAGCAAAATGATTGCTAAGGGGCGTGATTATTATTTGGCTTATGTGAAGGATACCTCGAGGATGAGCCCTGACTTGATGACTATCCGGTTGTGCGAGAATTTCTAAGGTATTTCTAAGGATCTGCCAGATTGCCACCACTTGAGGAAGTTGAGTTTACTCTCATTCACTGGGCGGAACCTATCTCTAAGGCACCTATAGGATGGCTCCATTAGAGTTCTAGGAGTTGAAGGAACAATTGCAAGAGTTATTATATCGTGGATTCATTAGGCCAGAAGCGTATCGCCGTGGGGTGCTCCGGTCTTGTTTGTGAAGAAGAAGGGCGGATCTATGAGATTGTGTATAGATTATAGGGAGCTAAATCGGATCACTATCGGAGAAGATATCCATTGCCACGGATAGATGACCTTTTGATCGACTTCAAGGGCAAAAGTTCTTCAAAAAAAGATTTGAGGTCGAGGGTACCATCGGTTGAGGGTGAGGAAGAGGACATTCAAAAATAGCTTTTCATTTTCGGTATGGGCACTTTATGAGTTTTGGTGATGTCATTTGGGTTGACTAATGCTCGGCGGTGTTTATGGATATGATGAATCGGGTTTTTAGTGAGTATTTGGACCAATTTGTCATTGTCTTCATTGATGATATTTTGGTGTATTCCAAGTCTAAGGAGGAGCATGAAGAGCATCTTCGTCTTTGTTTTGGGTTCTATGAAAAGAACAAGTTATATGCTAAGTTCTCCAAATGCCAGTTTTGGTTAGAACATGTAGCATTTTTGGGACATGTCGTGTCTGCTGAAGGTATTAAGGTGGATCCTGCAAAGGTTGAGGCTATCACTAATTGGCCAAGACCTACCACGGTAACTGAAGTAAGGAGTTTCTTGGGTTTGACAGGGTACTACAGGCGATTTGTGGAAGGTTTTTCTTTGTTAGCTTTGCCATTAACTCAGTTGATGAAGAAGGGCATAAATTTTATGTGGAATGAAGAACGTGAGAAAAGTTTTGAGGAACTTAAGAAGAGGCTTATGTCGACTTCAATGCTTACATTACCGTCGGGGAAAGGAGGTTATCAGATTTACAGTGATGCTTCCAAGAAGGGATTAGGGTGTGTTTTGATGCAAAATGGTAAGGTAATTGCTTATGCTTCCAGACAACTTAAACCTTATGAGGTGAATTACCCTACCCACGACTTGGAGTTAGCAGCAGTTATTTTTGCCTTAAAGATTTGGAGGCACTATTTATATGGAGAGACTTGTGACATTTTCAAAGACCACAAGAGCCTTAAATATATTTTTACTCAGAAGGAGATTAACATGAGGCAGAGGCGTTGGTTGGAGCTTCTCAAGGATTATGATGCCAGGATTCAGTATCACCCCGATAAGGCTAATGTGGTTGCAGATGCTCTTAGTCGAAAAAGTTCAGGGAGTGTAGCTGCCTTGGTTACACAACCTCAACTTATCTCGGATATGGAGCGTGTGGGTTTGGAGCTATATGCTAGAGGTTACGATGTGTTGGTAAAGGTATGAGGTGGAACCTTCTCTTATTTTGCGTATCAAAGAAGCCCAAAAGGAGGATGGCGAGTTGTGGGGCATGTAGCGCTTGAAATATGGATGAGGGTGGCGACTAGAGTTTCGCATTGATGAGCGAGGTGTGATATGGTTTGAGTAGCGGTTATGTGTTCCAGTGGATCCAATGATTCGTGAGGCAGTGTTGAGTGAATCTCATAGTTCACCATTTTCTATTCATCCGGGGTCTACAAAGATGTATAAGGATCTGAAGGAGAATTTATGGTGGAGTGGAATGAAAAGGGATGTAGCTGAATTTGTGAGTAAATGTCTTACTTGTCGTGAAGTGAAAATTGAGCATTCGGTGACTGGTGGTTTGTTTACATGATTAGAGATTTACTGTGTGTAAATGGGATGACATTTCGATGGACTTTGTGATTAGATTACCGAGGACTCTTAAAAAGAATGATGCTATTTGGGTGGTAGCGGATCGTTTGACTAAATCGGCTCATTTTCTGGCTATTCGTGAGGATTTTTCGGTGAATAAGTTAGCAGATGTTTTTCAACGTGAGATTGTTAGGCTTCATGGGACACCAGTTTCTATTGTTTCAGATCGGGATCCGTGGTTTACTTCTCGATTTTGGAAAGGATTTCAACGAGCTTGGGGAACGCGACTCAAACAGATGGACAATCAGAGAGAACTATTCAGACATTAGAAGACATGTTGCGATCTTGTGCTTTAGAGTGGACAAGAAACTAGGATGATTATTTGAGTTTGGTGGAGTTCGCATATAATAACAGTTGGCAAGCTTGTATTGGTATGGCCCCTTTTGAAGCATTATATGGTAAGAAGTGTCGAGTTCTGACTTGTTGGGATGAGGTTGGAGAAAGGGTAATAGAAGGACCTGATTTGGTTAGAATTACTATGGAGAAGGTAGCAGTGGCTAAAGAAAAGTTGAAAGAAGCTAGATCGCGGCAAAAGAGTTATGTTGATATTCATAGGAGGGCTCTTGAATTCACGCCTGGTGAACACGTGTTTTTGAAAGTTTCTCCATGGAAAGGTGTACGAAGGTTCGGTTTGAAAGGGAAGCTTAGTCCGCGTTTCATTGGCCCTTTTGAAGTCCTTGAGAGAGTTGGAGAAGTGGCATATCGGGTGGCTTTGCCTCCACAATTATCTCATGTGCATAATATCTTTCATGTTTCGGTGTTAAGGAAATATAACTATCATCCGCTTCATGTTGTGCGATACAGATTACATAAGATTCAAAAAGATCTTACTTGTGAGGAAGAAGAAGAGAAGCGATTCTAGATCGTCAAGCGGATTATGAGGAGGAAGACAATTCCTTTTGTTAAAGTCTTGTGGAAAAACCATTGGAGATGAAGCTACTTGGGAGATGGAAGAGTCTATTCGACGGAATATCCACATCTTTTTGAAAATTAGGTACGTTTTGTTCTTTTGATTCCGGGGACGGAATCCTTTTTAAAGGGAAGGTGATGTAATACCCAATAAAATAATAGTAAAATGTTCAAGTAAGTTTTAAAAAATTTATTTGGGCTTTCCTTATGTTTGGGTCAAATTCTATTTAATTTATTTGGACCATAATAAGTAATATTACATTAAATTGGGTCTTTTAATTAATTGGGTCTAAAATATATTTGTGTAATTTTAAATCCTAATTAAATTAGAAGAATTAATAAAACATGTTAATTAATAATTATATCATTAAAACCTAGTTATACCTTATTACGTATGAGGAGTTGTGAGAATAGAACGGAAGAAAAAGGAAGAGGCGTAAGAAGAACGAGGGAACGAGGGAACGTGACTGGGATTGCAAAAGGGTTTGAGAGCAAGATCTTTAAACTTTATTCATCATATTCTTCTTCTCAAAGGTAATTGTTGGATTATTTTTTTATACAAAACAATTGTTTTACTATTGTAATTACAATCTATTTTCTTGTTGTGTTTGTAATCTATTTTAAAATTTTATTATGTTGTTTGATTAGTTGAATTTGTTAATGAAATTTTAATTTACAATTGGGGTAAAATATATACGATTTGCGTTTATATATATAATCGTATAAACCTGCGAAGCTTTATTCTTATATATACATATTAAGTATATATATTCTTTATATATATATATATGTTTACCTGTAAATTCTTCATACTAGTTATATATATATGAGTTTTTGTTTTTTTTCTTTGCAGTACTTTGTTAGGAGTATCAAGTATGCCTCTCATGGTTAAACATGGTTAAGCTATATATATATATTAAATATATATATATATATCATGCTATTTTAATATAATTTATTGTTTTATAACATAAGCTTCAAGTGAATACAAGTTATCTGAGAACTCTTTCATGATAAATGATATTATGTAATGTTATTATAATTAAAATATATCTTTTGATTACAAATTGAATATAATATATTAAAATTATTGAATTTATGAAAATATAATTTGTATGAGTTCATAATTTAATTGTGTATTATATTTTATTTTGATAATTAGATCGGATTGAGGGAGTTTAGCGGGTGATAGTTGGATTCGGCGAATTATTTTGGTATTATATTAAGGTCTGGATTTAAGTACTTTTCAAATGATATTCCTTTAAATTTAATTCGTTCGTTTTGTACTCGTTTAGAAATTTTGTATTGCCTCTCGGGATTATTCCTTGTTGTCAAAATTATTGAGATAGTTTCGTTTTGGTATTGATATTTGAATTCGTATTTGTACTCTTTGAACTAGTTAATCGTGTCAATATGTTTTGGAGACTTTATTCGTTTGTACCATTGTTCGTATATTTTCGTTCACACTCGGAGTTGTTTTGATCATTGATATCTTGTAATAATTATATATATTTGTATTTGATAATTCGATTTCATTTGAATATGGCCATGTAAGCCTTATGATTTGAACCCCTTTTGGCTTACATTTTGTAGTTTGATCCTTAGGGTATACTTGAGCTAACCACCTGTGGGGGTACCGCATGGGCATGTCCTCTTGACACGAGGCATGACACCTTAAAGTAGCGGTGTGATTAGTCCACGACGTATCCTTTTGTATGCTCTGGGTATGAGCTTTGGCCATTTGATATATTTGTTCAGGATACGTATGGGTCGACCCAGTATTTGATTTGATTCGATTTGTTTGGCGGATTAGTGACGTATGTGTCGTGCGTACTATCCGATTTGATTTGTATACATCATGAATGCAGATGTATTTTGTTAGCCATTAGCTATTTGTATTTGAGCTCGATATGAAATTGTTATCTTACAACCATTTGATCGACCTTATTTGTTTGGGATTCTTTTGGCTATAATTATTCGATTGATAGTGTTAGTCATTTGTAAATGGACTCTCAAATTTTGATCTATTCGTAATTCATTTGTAATTCACATGTGTTCATTCATTCAACTCTTTTAGATTCATTACTTATTGTGATATATTTATTCATCTTCATATCCGTCTTTTGGGCAAATTGGCTCGCATTTGTGTTCTTTTTTCGGCGGTGTCGAGAAGTGATCGAGGATATGTGGGATGAGAGCTACCTTTGATCCAAATGAGTAGATTAGTTTTTAAGAATTATTATTAGACTTGGTGTTCTTAATATTTTGTTAATGGATGTTTGGGCCATTTTGGCATTTATTTCTTATTAGTAGAGATTATGTAAGTGTGGAGTTCCTTCTATTTAAATTGGAGTATGTGACTTTTGGTATTAAATTTTATTGGAGATATTTGAGGTTTATTAGAGGTTTGTATTTATTATGTTTGTGCGTGACATCCCTTTTTCCTTTTGGGATAGGGGGTATTACAGAGTTGGTATCAGAGCTTAGGTTATGATCTTGTAGATTGCCTTTTAGGCTTGACCTGTGAGTTATAGGTAGACCATTGGGTAGTTTTAAGATTTTATTATAGAGTTCTATTGCGATTGATTTTCGTTTTGCATAAATTCGGCTTTGATTATTTGTTTTGATCTGTTGTTCTTGTCTGTTTGATTCTGTATCATAGATGGCTCGTAGGTCTTCGAGAATTGCTAGGGCGAGGGTAATATGATAGGAGGGTCAAAGGACCCAGGTTGAGGTCATTAACGAGGTAGAAATGATGGGGCTTTCGGGTAATCAACAATAACCCGGCTATGGTAGCAAAGAATGGTGAATGAGGCGATTCTGCAGTAGTAGTAGCAAGTATCTGAGGTATTCCACAGATCAAAGGAAATCATCATGCAAATGACATGGGGATGATGCGAGAGATACCACAACATGAAGCGGAATGTTCCTCCAGAGGATCAAGTGGGTCGCCAAGTCGCGACCTTTGTATGTGTTATTAGAGAGGTTCGTTAGCGAAGCCCAACTCTTTTCGTTTTTGCTCAGACTCAATTGATGCGAGGCTGGATCGCCCACTTGAGAAGATTTTTGATGTGATTGGGTGTTAGAAAATCAAAAGGTGAGATTAGCGGTTTATAAGCTAGAGGATGATGCTCGGCGATGGTGGAAATCGTTGAAGGCTACACAGGGAGATGGATTTATGGATGGACTCATATGGAGCAATTTTTGTGACCTTTTCTATCAGCAGTATTTCCCAAACAGGGATGCATACATCAGGGAATTAGTGTCCATTTGGCAGAAGGATGATGAGACTATTACTGATTTTATAGCGAGGTTTACAAGATTGGTGGTTTTTTGGGTTCGATAATTTGGGAATGTGACATTTACTGTGACGAAAAAGGTTAAATGGGCTTTGAAATATGAGTATAGGAGATCGATCATCCACACCATATTTAAAGATGTATCATAGGTGGCTAATGCAGCTAAGAGTGTGGAAATGGAGCACAAGGACTTTCGAGCTTCAAAATCAGAAGGGAGTCGAAAGAGAGATAGAGATGATCAACAAGGGCAAGGAATGGGGCAGTTTAGCAAAAATCAGAATAGAAGGCAAAATAATTGGAATGAGCCTCCATCGGGTCATCGATTTAATCCTCGAAGGAATTTTGCTTACCCAATGCAGCAGGGTGGTCGTGGAGGTCAGCATCATGGTAAGTGGCAAGCTGGAGGGCAGTATCAAAATAGGGGATTTCAACAGAACAGGGGTTTCCAGCAAAATCGAGAATCGAGGCGAGATCGTCAGCAGTGGTCAAATTCACGGGCGGTATCAGGGGGCCCGGCGGTGGGGGCAATCCGAACCTTTTTCCACTTCCATCTGTTCCATGTGCTACTTGTGGTGGGTATCATGCTGATAGGGCATGCTATAGAGAGACAGGGGCTTGTTTCTTATGTGGACAAATGGGACATAGAGCAAAGTACTTGATTCAAGCGTGGTAATGGTGGTAAGCGATAATCTTTGGTAATGGTGGTCGTCTGCAACACCGGTGGGAGAGTATTTGTATTAACAGCTAATCAGGCGACCCAAGCACCAGGTACTATTTCAGGAATCCTTCTTGTAGGAAATCGTGAGGCATTAGTTTTGTTTGACACTGGATCTACACACTCTATTGTTGCACTTTTATTTGTTCGTCATCTTGGAGTGTCTTCTCAAATATTAAATCCTCATTTGTCTATTGCTACCCCGATGGGGAATTCTGTGATTATTTTCGAGCATTTTCGCGAGTGTCCTTTGAAGTTAGGGAAGGAGGGTGTACGCAACTAACTTACTTTCGATGGTGATGCATGATTTTGATATTATCTTGGGTATGGATTGGCTGAGTAAGCATTGAGCCACTATTGATTGTCAGGCAAGGAAGGTTATTTTCGGAACCTTAGAAGCTCCAGAATTCGAGTTTCAATGTTCCAAGCCAAATGGTGTTGTAAAGTTGATCTCAGCTTTGAAGGCGAGCAAAACGATTGCTAAGGGACGTGATTGTTATTTGTCTTATGTGAAGGATACCTCGAGGGATGAGCCCCAACTTGATGACTATCCAGTTGTGCAAGAATTTCCTAAGGTATTTCCTAAGGATCTGCCAGGATTGCCACCGCCAAGGGAAGTTGAGTTTACTCTCATTCCTGGAGCGGAACCTATCTCTAAGGCACCCTATAGGATGGCTCCATTAGAGTTACAGGAGTTGAAGGAACAATTGCAAGAGTTATTATATCGTGGATTCATTAGACCGAGCGTATCGCCATGGGGTGCTCCAGTCTTGTTTGTGAAGAAGAAGGACGGATCTATGAGATTGTGTATAGATTATAGGGAGCTAAATCGGATCACTATCAGGAAGAGATATCCATTGCCACGGATAGATGACCTTTTTGATCAGCTTCAAGGGGCAAAGTTCTTCTCTAAGAAAGATTTGAGGTCGGGGTACCATCAGTTGAGGGTGAGGGAAGAGGACATTCCAAAAATAGCTTTTCATACTCGGTATGGGCACTATGAGTCTTTGGTGATGTCATTTGGGTTGACTAATGCTCCGGCAGTGTTTATGGATATGATGAATCGGGTTTTTAGCGAGTATTTGGACCAATTTGTCATTGTCTTCATTGATGATATTTTGGTGTATTCCAAGTCTAAGGAGGAGCATGAAGAGCATCTTCGTACTGTTTTGGGGATTCTGCAAAAGAACAAGTTATATGCTAAGTTCTCCAAATGCCAGTTTTAGTTAGAACAGGTAGCATTTTTGGGACATGTCGTGTCTGCTGAAGGTATTAAGGTGGATCCTGCAAAGGTTGAGGCTATCACTAATTGGCCAAGACCTACCACGGTAACTGAAGTAAGGAGTTTCTTGGGTTTGGCAGGGTACTACAGGCGATTTGTGGAAGGTTTCTCTTTGTTAACTTTGCCATTAACTCAGTTGATGAAGAAGGGCATAAAGTTTATGTGGAATGAGGAACGTGAGAAAAGTTTTGAGGAACTTAAGAAGAGGCTTGTGTCGGCTTCAGTACTTACATTACCGTCGGGGAAATGAGGTTATCAGATTTACAGTGATGCTTCCAAGAAGGGATTAGGGTGTATTTTGATGCAAAATGGTAAGGTAATTGCTTATGCTTCCAGACAACTTAAACCTTATGAGGTGAATTACCCTACCCACGACTTGGAGTTATCAGCAGTTATTTTTGCCTTAAAGATTTGGAGGCACTATTTATATGGAGAGACTTGTGACATTTTCAAAGACCACAAGAGCCTTAAATATATTTTTACTCAGAAGGAGATTAACATGAGGCAGAGGCGTTGGTTGGAGCTTCTCAAGGATTATGATGCCAGGATTCAGTATCACCCCGGTAAGGCTAATGTGGTTGCAGATGCTCTTAGTCGAAAAAGTTCAGGGAGTGTAGCTGCCTTGGTTACACAACCTCAACTTATCTCGGATATGGAGCGTGTGGGTTTGGAGCTATATGCTAGAGGTTCTGATGGGTTGGTAGCATGTATGAGGGTGGAACCTTCTCTTATTTTGTGTATCAAAGAAGCCCAAAAGGAGAAATGACGAGTTGTGGGCTATAGCGCAGAATATGGATGAGGGTAGGCAGCTAGAGTTTCGCATTGACGAGCAAGGTGTGATATGGTTTGGTAAACGGTTATGTGTTCCAGTGGATCCAATGATTCGTGAGGTAGTGTTGACTGAAGCTCATAGTTCACCATTTTTTATTCATCCGGGGTCTACAAAGATGTATAAGGATCTGAAGGAGAATTTCTGGTGGAGCGGAATGAAAAGGGATGTAGCTGAATTTGTGAGTAAAAAAATGATACGGTATTCCAGTCAGAAGTACTGTCTTTTCGAGGTAAGGGATGTTATTTTTAAAAAAATATGATATTATTTCTTCTAATATCATTATGCCGGAATATTGGTAAGATTTTTCTTGTGAAATTCTTGTCTTTTAGTGTCAGAGTTACTATTCGCGTATACGACACTATTCACGTATATGGCACTATTCACGAATACGGCACTATTCACAGAAAAATTAATTTTTTTTTTTTGTCCAAAATATCTATTATGGATACTAGCTTTGATTGTATCCATATTTTTATCATTCTTGAATTTTACTTCACTATGGTTATTTATGAAGTATTTTTGAACTTGGACTGTTTAAAGTACAAATCCTTATTATTTGTTCTTTTGTTTCACTGGATTCGTTCTCTTTAAAATATTTTTCTTCATCCTCAGTCTTAAATGATGATATAACTGAATATCTTTGGCATGTAGTGCCAAGATGAATGATTTTCTGATAAATATCTTTGGCCCGTAATGCAAAGATAAACAGGTGTTGAGATGAACATGACCAACTGATGAATATCTTTGGCCAGTGGTAAAAGATGAATATTTGATTCAATATGTATATTGATTGATGTTCTGAGGATAAAATATTGATGATAAACTTTTAAATTCATAGAAGAAAGTAGATTTCATTCTCTACGTAACTCTAATGAATTATTATTTTATTCTGAATATTGATTTAAAACTTGTTATGCATTATTATATTCTATCGATTTTTTTTACATTGAGGACTAACGATAATTTATTCTATATTATCTTAGTCATAACATTCTTTCTTGAGCTAATTGAAATTTCACCCTTTTTCTTTTGTTCCATTTTTCTTCTCGGAGGCGAGAATGTAGCGAAAGACTTAGTCGGAGGTATGGAATGAAGGTTCTATAAAGTCGTTTTAGTAGTCCTCACTTATTTTGTAAAATAGTGTATCAATAATTGTAATGAGACTTATTTGAGTGTTGATATTACAGAAGATAATATTTATTTTTAAACTCACGATTTATTTATGTGTGTGCGTATTTTGCAACGACAATTATATTAATAAAGTTGTAATTGTTTCTGTACCATATATTTGGCGATTCAGAATGGGTGTTGTATACCTATTTTGAGGGCGTCACAACATGGATTAAGAAAATCATTTAATACTATTATTTAACAATTAAAATTTGTTTGAAATTCCATCACTACCCCTTTATGGGAAGTTCAAAACTATTAATACAACGAAGAGAATTTATTGGGACAATGAGAGAAGGTATGGGTGCTATAAGAAAGTAAATAATTTATTTTCTTAGAAAGTTATAAACGAGAAATAAATTGGAACAAATTTTTTCTTCTAAAACGACAATCTTTTAGGAACGGAGGGAGTACTATTTCAAGTAGTCCCAAACTAAATGTCTACTTACCTTAAATGATCTATTTTTTACAATAATTTATCTATAATACCCTTATTATTAATTGTTATATTTCTATTTTCTATGCATATTTATGGAGCATCACTAGTAATGTATAGAAAACTATGCAATTAAATGAGAATTTAAATATGGGCAATTTTGTCATTTTTGTCTTCTTTCTTAATATGTTCAAAAAGTCAACTAAAACTTTTATTATGGGACAGAGAGTATTAATCAACGTGTCGAAACCAATTAGAACGTTTATTTCGGAATAAATTAGTAAATATTTCTAAGTTATATAATCCATGAGAACTTCTCATTTCTAATGAAAGCCAGACAGAGCCTATAAAACGTGATGAGCAGCTAGCAATCACATGCTAATTACTACCTGCGCTAGCTAAGTGTCCCGAAAGCACGGGTTTGTTTTTAAAGTCGCATTTATTCTATATATAATGATTATAAAATATTTTTATTTTAATTTAATTTATTATAGAATGACTACAAATTTTATTTAAACAAACAATTATCAAAGAAAGACTTGTAATTAAATATTAATAATATTTTTATTTTTTATTGTTTTTAATTTAATATTCAATTTATATAATTTTTAAATTTAATATTTACTTTTTACTTTTTAATTTCAATCTTTTGAATTCATACCTAGTTACTTAGAGTTCAAAAAATTAAACGAGTGAAACCTAAAACCTAAACTTGGTGTTTAAAGAATTTTATGACATAAAATTGTTTTAAATTAATAAGTTACCATCATGTTTTTTAAATAGTAACTTAAATTTTAATAACTATATACAAGTGAGATTTATTTTTAACATTGATTAAGTAAAGATTATTAAATTTTAATTATTAATATATTTTTAATATATATATTACATTTTTAATATTAATTATTATTTTCTCATAATATTTTTTTATATTTATAATATATAGTTATTTAGGAATAAAATTGTTGTAGAATAATAAGTTACGATTATGACTTTTAGTTTTAAAATCAACTAAATTTTAATCACAATATATAAGTCATAATATTTTTAACATTAATTAAATAATTATCTCCTATATTAATTATTATGTAAGCATAATATTATTTCTATATTTTTGATATTTAGTTATTTAAAGTCTAAAGGTGAGTAAAGTAAAATTCTAAACATGCTATTTAATTTAAAATTTATTGTATGACTAAATAATTAAATAACTATAAAATAAAATTATTGTAGAATAATAAGTTAACATTAAAATTTTAGGACCACAAAAAAATTGTTCTCTAACATTAACTATTAATTTTTTAATAATGAATAATTTCACAACTTAACTTACTAATTGCATATAATTTAGTTTAATTTTATTATTTCATTGTTTTTTTTTAAAATCTTATGATGTTAAGTCATGATTATATTATGTTAGGGTTAGAAGATAATTATTCTTCCGAATCGAGATAAATTCATATCGAAGGAATCAAATAATATAATATTAATTATAGTATACAATTGGATGTGGTTTGTTTTTTATTTTTATTTTTAAGCAAATATTGTAATCATTCTAATACCAATAGTAAGTTAATTTGTGAAATTCACTTTTTATAAACATCATATATAAAACAAATAAAATATTAAAATTAATGTTATTTTGTCATTTTGTTTTTTATTTTAGTTAAAAATTTTAAAATACTGAGCACTCATAAAACATTAACATTATGTGTTTTTATAAGTTAATCATAGTTAATTTGTAGGACCTCAACTTTTATGAATAAAGATTAATTTTCAATAAATATCATTTTTGAATATTATGGAGTAAATTTGATATAATGTTATTGTTGTGGGTAATATTTGATATAATGTTATAGTCGTAAGGTTGTTAGTTTTCATATTCCTAACCAACCTATTATGCGAATTCAAGCAACCAAACCATTAAAATTCATCACTGTCATCTCAAGCCATAAAGCTATTCGTTTATTGAAAAACGGATGTCAAGCTTTCTTAGCTCATGTCACGGATCTAAACAAAAATACGTCAGTTTTGAATGATATTTCTATTGTTAATGAATTTCCTGACGTATTCCCGGAAGAATTTTCTGGCCTACCCCCAGAGTGTGAAATTGAATTTTGTATCGACCTTGAACCCGTTACAAAACCCATTTCCAAAGCCCCATATCGAATGGCTCCTATTGAACTTCAGGAGTTAAAGACCCAATTACAGAAATTATTAGACATCGGTTTCATTCGTCCTAATACGTCTCATTGGGGTGCTCTTGTTCTATTCGTGAAGAAGAAAGATGGGAGTATGCAACTTTGTATTGATTATCGAGAGTTGAACCATGTCACTATCAAAAATAGATATCCACTGCCTTGCATTGATGACCTGTTTGACTAGTTGCAAGGCGCCAAATTTTTTTCAAAGATTGATTTTCGTTCAGGATATCACCAATTGAAGATTAGAACCGATGACATTCCAAAGGCGACGGCCGAACTCCGATGACGGGCATTATGAATTCCTAGTCATGTCTTTTGGATTGACTAATGCTCCTAACGCCTTCATGGATATGATGAACCGAGTATTCAAGGAATATTTGGATCACTTTGTGGTCGTCTTTATTTATGACATTCTCATATATTCCAAAAGCCATGAAGATCATGAGCAACACTTGAGGCTGATACTCCAAAAGCTTCGTGAAAATAAGTTTTATGCCAAGTTGAAGAAATGCGAGTTCTGGCTTGAGGAAGTAGCATTCCTTGGGCACGTAGTATTAAGTCATGGAATATCCGTTGAACAAAGAAATTGAAGCAATTCAAAGTGGGAGCAATCTAAATCGATGATCGAAGTACGTAGCTTTCTCGGTTTAGCTGGTTATTATCGAGATTTGTAAAAGGATTTTTTCGAATCGCTACTCCATTAACTCGGTGACTCGGAAAGATACAAAGTTGGTTGGAGCGAAGAATGTGAGAAGAGTTTTCAAGAACTCAAGAGAAGACTCATTTCAAAGACTTGTTCGACAATACCATCCGCTCGGAGGGATTTGTCATCTGATGATGCTTGAAGCAAAGGGTTAGGATGTGTTCTCATGAAACATGGGAAAGTCATAGCCTTTATGCCTCTCAAGAACTCGTTAAAAAGAATATGAGAGGAATTATCCTACTCATGATCTAGAGTTAGCGTATTTGTTGTCTTCGTGACTTAAAATTTGGAGGCATTACTTGTATGGGGAGGAAGTGGAGATCTTTACGGATCATAAAAGCCTCAAATACTTCTTCACTCAAAAGGAACTCAACACGCGACAACGACGTTGGCTTGAAGCTGTTGAAAGATTATGATCATACCATCCAATACCACCGAAAAAAGTTTAACGTGGTAGGCGATCATTGAGTAGAAGATCATATGCGAATTACGAGTGCAATATTGTCAACACAAAGGCCTATTTTATATGACTTACAAAGGATGGAGATAGAGTTAAAGACTCCAGGGACCCATGTGATGATGGCGAATATATGAGTAGAACCGACTTTAATTGATAAAGTTAAAGGCGCTTTCAAGCTCTGGACTTGGAGTTGATGCGTATGAGGAAGAAAGTGCAAGAAGGTGCTATCTTAGGAAGCAAGAATCGATGAAGAAGGAATACTTGGTCAACTCGGACTTTGTGTTCTAACGACCACGATTTAAAGTATAAAATCATGATGGAGGCGCACAACACACTATTTGCAATCCATCCTAGGAGTACCAAAATGTATCGTGATCTTCGTCATATATTTTGGTGGAGCAATATGAAGAGAGAGATAGCGTTGTTTGTGACGCCCCCAAAATTAGGTATACATCACCCGTCTTGGGTCGCCACTTATATACATGCGAAATTTAAATACAACTTATTAACATAAGCTGTCTTGTACAATACGACATAAAGCTGTGAGTTTAAATACAAATATAAATCTACTAGATATTATCAAACTCGAACAAAAAGTCCTCATTACAATTATTATCACACTATTTCACGAGAATAGTGAGGACTACTAATCTTATCTTGGGACCATCACTCGTTTCCCGACTCGTCCCGGCTATATTCTCATTTCAAGAGAAGAAACGGTGAAAGAAAGGGTGAGCTCAACTAGCCCGAAGTAAGAAATATTATGACTAAGATAATGCGAGAATAAATTATCAATAGTCTTAACAATGTTAAGCGATAAAATATAATAAACATCACGGTTTAAGCTGCGGTGAAAAAATCGATCCATTAAAAGAGTCAAGTAGAAAATAAAATCTACTATCTTTTATGATTTAAAGGTTTTCATCATCCTTTATATAAATTTGAGACTCGACTTTAATAAATAATCCACATCATCGAATCACCCACCTTTTCTGACGCCGAGGATATTCTTTAGTATCACGACCACAATTATTCACACACTACGGGCCGAGAATAATTGTGTATTCATTAATAGTCATGATCATGCCAACAAGCGTCCATCAATGCACTACGACCCTTTGAGGATTTTTACCACATCATTTGTAACATTACGGTCATGATTACAAGAATAATCCACAAGTCATAATCATACCAAGTCCATCCATGCTCTACAGGGCCACGAGATGACTTTAAAAAAATATAAACATGAGGATGATGACAATGATATAAGAATTCAATAAAACAAGTTCAAGAATTATTTTATCCGAGGGATTTATTAACGTCAAATTGTCGACATGATCTTTGCTTTGTAGAGTAAAATTCAAGAATGATCGGAAGAATATTTCCATGAAAAGATCTTTGGATGAAACCTTGAATATCGAGGATATTCTACTAATTTCATGGAGTATAGAAGTCAAAGTTTTAACTTATTTGGGTATAATAAAGAATGGAATAACAAAAGAAATCACCATGCATGCGGTGCCCGCGCATAGGCGAGTTATTCAGCGAGAATAATAATAACGGAACCGGTCGGTGAAATTCACTTGCAAGCGGGATGTTCAACGAGAATAATAAAAGATGGAACCCGGTCGGTGTAAAACACATGATGAGGATATTCCAACAGAATAATAAAAAGGCGGAACCGGTTAGGTGTAAAACCTGCTGAGCAGGATGTTCCAACGAGAATAATAATAAAAAGCGGAACCGGTCAGGTGTAAAACACTGTGAGCAGGATGTTCAATGTAGAATAATAGAAGAATGTCACCAAGTATAGGAAGTAAGCCAGCGTATACGAGTTATTCCAAGCAGAATAATAAGCAATGGAATAACATAAGGAATTCACCAAGTATAGGGTATCAGCGCGTATACGAGGTTATGTATAGGGTATGCCACTTTTACGAGTTATTCAGCAGAATAATAGTGAATGGAATAATGAAGTTCTCTTCAAAGAAGAAAGAATAACACCCTTACGTAGTAAGAAAATGAATATAGAAGTAGTGAAGTAGCGAAGAATACTCTTCTTCTTTCTATAACTTTCTCTCTATAGCTTCTCTCTATAATTTTCTCTCTACAGAGTTTGATGAATTAAAAGAAAATAATGAAGGAATGAGCTTTATTTATAGGAAAATGGAATGCATAGTAAACTAATCCATGAGCGGTCAGATTGATTTACTTTAATAACTGACGGTCCATATTTAAAACAAAATCTTTTAAATAAAATATAATATATTCTATTTATAAAAAACATTTTACTATGCAAACACTATGCAAAACACTATGCAAAACACATTAACGACTTTATGCATAATAAAATATAATATATTTTATTTATAAAATAACTTTAATAAAGTATTACATTTTATATAAAAAGATGTTTACATTTTATTACGTTAATAATGAATAAAACAAAAAGTCATTATCGCTATAATAATTATTATTAATGATAATGGAATCGGTGAGTGACTTCTCACATAAGCATCGATAATCAATCTGGTAATTACTCTATGCAACCACACGTATTCTTGTACTTTTTACTCTGAGAGTAGTTCAAGCGGTATCAGCAGTAAAACTTCATAGAATTATTTCAATAAAATATTTTTGTCGTTTTCTCGATCAAATAATAATTACATTGTGGGGTCCACCGATGATTGGTAGTTATGCGAATATCCCTGCTAAACCAAGAATATTCCCAGACCAATCGAATATAATATAACCACTTGCATACTTTGCAAAATTTATAAATATTACCTAACTATAACATTATATCAAATTATTCCATAATATTCAAAAATAATATTTATAGAATAATTCATCTTTATTTATAAAAGTTGGGGTCTTCTGACCTCCCTTCTTATGAAATTTAAGCCCTCGAAATTAGGGTACGATACTGGTATGTTGAAGAGGTAAGGATACCTTGATTTCATTTGATTCTAACTCCAAGTCATTTCCTCAACATCGTGGTTCCTCCACAAAACTTTGACTTGAGGTATAACCTTGGAAGCGTAGAATATGTTCCTTCTTATCAAAATTTGAGCGGAACCTCTTCATCGTCAAATCTTCCGCTATTTAAATGGGTTCTAACTTCGATAATATGGTTCGGGTCTTTCACATATTTACGTAACATGGATATGTGAAAAGCGTTATGAACACGAGACATATTTTGGTAAAAGCGAGTCTATAGGCCACGATTCCTACTCGATCGAGGATTAAAAATGGATAGATGAATCGAGGATTAAGTTTTCTCTCTTTCCAAATCTTGTAACTCCTTTCCATGGAGCGACTCTTAACAACACATGATCTCTATATCAAATTCCCGTCCTTTCGATGAAGATCGGCATAACTCTTTTTATCGATTTTGTGAGGTTTTTATACGTTGTCGGATCGTTTGAATCTTTAAAAGTAGTCATACGTACCAACTCCGGTCCCAACAACGTTGCTTCACCCACCTCATCCCGGCATATTGGAGAGCGACACTTTCTTCCATCTGGCGCTTGAATGGAGCCATGCGATACTTGCTTGATAAGCTGTTGTTGTAGGAAAACTCCACCGATGGTAAGAACTTGTCCTGACTCCTTGAAATCAAGAACCTGAGTCTTAATAGATCTTGAGAGTTTGAATAGTCCTCTCCATTGTCCGTCAAGATGCGAGGATGATATGCCGAAGCTAAATCGTAAATCTGTGCCCATAGCTTTTTGCAAACTAACCCAAAATCGTGAAGTGAATCTTGGGTCTCGATCGGGAAACTATGGATACCGGCATACCATGCGATCTTACAATCTCGTTTATGTACATCTGAGCAAGGCGTTCAAGTGTATAAGTTTCTCGTATCGGTAAGAAATGAAGCGAGACTTGGTCAATCTATCAACAATGACCCAAATCGCATCAATGCCTTGAGAAACCTTAGGAAGGCCGTGCTTGAAATCCATGGTAATGTGCTCCCACTTCCATTACGGAATTTCAAGTGGTTCTGATGGACCTTTTGGTACTTGATGCTCGCTTTAACTTCGTTGACAAGTTAGACACCTTGAGATAAGCACGATTTATCTCTCTCTTCGTATTGCTCCACCAAAATGTATAGCGAATATCATGATACATTTGGTACTCCCGAGATGGATTGCAAATGGTGTGTTATGCGCCTCCATCATGATATTATACTTTAAATCGGTCGTTAGGAACACAAATGCTGGAGTTGACTCGAAGTATTCCTTCTTCATCGATTCTTGCTTCCGTAGATAGCACCCTCTTGCACTTTCTTCCTCACGCGCATCGGCTCCAGTGTGCATGGCTTGGCGACTTTAACTTTATCGATTAAAATCGGTTCTACTCGTATATTCGCTATCATCACATGCGTCCACAGGTCTTTAACTCTATCTCCATCCTTTGCAAGTCACCCAAAATGGGCCTTTGTGTTGACAATAACGCCTCGTGCTTGCATACGATCTTCTACTCGATACGCCGGCTACGTTTCGCTTTTCGAGGATGGTATTGGATGGTATGATCATAATCTTTCAGCAGTTCAAGCCAGCGTCGTTTGTCGCGTGTTGAGTTCCTTTTGAGTGAAGAAATATTTGAGGCTTTTATGATCAAGTAAAGATCTCCACTTTCTCCCCATCTACAAGTAATGCCTCCAAATTTTAAGTGCAAAGACAACATTTGCTTGACTCCGGATCATGAGTAGGATAATTCCTCTCATATTCTTTGAGTTGTCATGAGAGCATAGGCTATAACTTTTCCATGTTGCATGAGAACACATCCCGACCCTTTGCTCGAAGCATCCTTTGTAGATGACAAATCCCTCCGAGCAGGATGGTATTGTCGAGCAGGTCTTTGAAATAAGTCTCCTCTTGAGTTCTTGAAAACTCTTCTCATTCTTAAGCTCCATAGAACTTTGTATCTTTTCGAGTCAAATTTGAGTCGATGGAGTAGCGATTAGAAAATCCTTCCACGAATCTCCGATAATAATAACCATTAAAGCAAGAAAGCTACATACTTGGATCATTGATTTAGGTTGTTCCGACTTTGAATAGCTTGATCTTTCTTTGGGTCAGCGGATATTCCATGACTTGATACCACGTGCCCAAGAATGCTACTTCTTCTTGACGAACTCGCATTTCTTGACTTGGCATAAAGCTTATATTCACGAAGCTTTTGGAGTGTCGACCTCAAGTGTTGCTCATGATCTTCACGGCTTTTGGAATAAATAAGGATGTCATCGATAAAGGCGACCACAAAGTGATCTAAATATTCCTTGAATACTCGGTTCATCATATCCATGAAAGGCGGTGGGAGCATTAGTCGATCGAAAGGACATTGACTAGGAATTCATAATGCCGTCTGGGGTTACGAAAGCCGTCTTTGGAATGTCGGTGATTTCTAATCTTCAATTGGTGATATCCGGAGCGAAGATCGATCTTTGAAAAGAATTTGGCTCCTTGCATGTTGGTTAAGCAGGTCATCAATACGTGGCAATGGATACCTATTTTTGATGGTGACATGATTGACTCCAGATAATCAATCTGAAAGTCGCATACTCCCATCTTTCTTCTTCACGAATAGAGCAGGAGCACCCCGAGGAGAAGTACTAGGACGAATAAAGCCGATGTCTAACAATTCCTGCGGTTGGGTCTTTAACTCACGAAGTTCAATAGAGCCATTCGATATGGGGCTTTGGAAATAGGTTTTATGCGGGTTCAAGGTCGATACAAATTTGATTTCACGCTCTGGGGTAGGCCGGGAAGTTCTTGAGAATCGTCGGAAATTTATTAACAATAGAAATATCGTTCAAAAGCGGCGTATTTTTGTTTAAATCGTGACATGAGCTAAGAAAGCTTGACATCCATTTTTCAATAAGCGAATAGCTTTATGGCTTGAGATGGTAGTGATTGATTTTAATGGTTTGGTCGTTTGAATTAGCATAATAGGTTGATTAGGAATATGAAAGCTAATGACCTTACGAAAACAATCAATTTTGCATGATAAGTAGTTAACGATCAATCCCTAGAATCACGTCAAATGCAAGTATTTTTAATGAAATAAGATCGACCCGAGTAATGTGAGGTGCGATTTGAACCAAACAAGACTTATAAGCAGTGGATGTAATGAAGGTTTCTCCCAAGCGGAGTTTCCACAGATAAGTCAAAGTCTAATTTCTCGAGTCAAATTTAATCGATGGCGCAAGTAGGAGAAATAAAAGAATGGGTAGAAACCGGTATCAAATAAAGTGTAGACTTCATTAGAGTTTATGATAAGCTTACAAGTGATGACCTCATTCGGGTTCCTTGCTTCTGGGAGGTCTGACAAACGCTCTCCAGACTTGGCTCTGGGTTTGACTTTTCGGGATGACCTTTGGTGCCTCCATCCTAGTTGAATTTGTCTTGATGGCGACAAAATCGAGCTAAGTGACCTTCTCTTCCACAATTATAACATGCTTTGAATGGCGTAGCTGAGTTGATTTGATGTGTCCCTCTTCTCGCATTTGAAGCATATGATAGGTGGTCTTTCTCCTTCCTTAACAACGGGTGCTGGTGCTGACGTCTTTCCATCATTGTTGAATCTCCGTTTCTTGAAATGTCCATTCTTATTGTTTTGGCCCTGATTACCACCGAAGTGGTTACCATATCGGCTATTGATTCCCTCACGCTTGTTGTCACCGCTTGATGACTCTCATTTGGTATTATAATTTTTGCTTAATTTGCTCTCTTTTAGTTGCGTTGACTCATTATCGCGCTCCACTAAGCGAGCCCTATTTACAACATCCGAATACAAAACACGGTTTATGAGAAATAAGATGTTGGCGTATCTCGAACTTCAAACCTCTTAAAAACATTAGCGCCATTTCTCTTCATTTATCCACAGAGTGGGGCCATAACCGTGATAACTCATAAATTTTGCCTCGTATTGCGACACGGTCATATTGTTTTGTTCAACTTGATAAACTCTACCTCCTTCATGTGGCGAATACTTTCGGGGAAAGTATTTGTCGTTGAACGACTCTGGAACTTCTCCCAAGATATCTTGATGCAATGAGGTTGAGTACGTTTCTGGAATTCCACGATGTCTGCCTCTCCGCAGCAACATAAAGGCGTGAAAGGAACCTTTTGCTCCTCGGAGCATCCCAAGACATCAAATATCTTGTGTCTGCTTTATCCATGCTTAGCGAAGTGGTTTTGGCTCTCCCTTAAACTCCGGTGGTCCCGGCTCCTTGAATTGTTTAGCGGTGACTGCTGAGAGTTTCGTGTTTCCACCTACGTTTTGGGCGAGGAGTCGCTCTCTACTTTCTTTGTTGCATAAATTGCATAAAGCCTCTGAACATTTGATCGTTCATCATTTGGTCGGTGTTGTTGTTTTGCATGAGGATTGTCGCCTTCACGATGCACATTATCACGATTATTGATATGTGGTGAATCAGCGATCGCTTTGTGCTCCATTCTTATTCTCAACATTCTCGGATGTCATTTTGAATCATCGCCACAAAACAAAAGATTAATTGACGTATAACAATTATCTTTATATTACGTAACCAATAAAATAGCACATAAACTTAGGTAGGTCATACTTAGCGAAGGTATTCCCATCTCTCCCCTCCTAGTACTTTTCTCACATCTTAGCGGGGATCATATCCACTAGCTACGATACTGTTGTGGCGCCCCCAAAATTAGGTATACATCACCCATCTTGGGTGCCACTTTATATAGTGCTGAAATTTAAATCTGACTTATTAACATAAGCATGTCTTATACAATCGACATAAAGCTGTGAGTTTAAATCAAATATTATCTACTAGATATTATACATTACTCAAACTCGAAAAAAAGTCCTCATTACAATTATTATCACACTATTTCCGCAGAATAGTGAGGGACTACTAATCTTATCTTCAGGACCATCACTCGTTTCCCAGGCTTCGTCCCGACTATATTCTCATTTCACGAAGAAACGGTGAAAAGAAAGGTGAGCTCAACTAGCCCGATAAGAAATATTATGACTAAGATAATGCGAATAAATTATCAATAGTCTTCAGCTTGATGTTAAGCGATAAAATACAATAAACACCGGTTTAAGCTGCGGTGAAGAAAATCTGATCCATTAAAAAAGTCAGTAGAAAATAAAATCTACTATCTTTTATGATTTAAAAGGTTTTTCATCTTTATTATATAAATGAGACTCGACTTTAATAAATAATCCACATCATCGAATCACCCTGCACTTTCTGACGAGGATATTCTTTAGTATCACGACCACAATTATTCACCTTGCTACGGGCGAGAATAGTTGTGTATTCATTAATGGTCATGATCATGCCAACAATTTGTCCATCATGATACTACTGCCTTTGAGGATTTTTACCACATCATTTGTAACATTACGGTCGTGATTACAGCGAATAATCCTGTCGTAATCATACCAAGTCCATCCATGCTCTCTGGACCACGAGATGACTTTAAAAAAAAATATAAACATGAGGATGATGACAATGATATAAGAATTGATAAAACAAGTTCAAAATTATTTTATCCGAGGAATTATTAACGTCCAAATTGTCGACATGATCTTGCTTTGTAGAGTAAAATTCAAGAATGATCGGAAGAATATTTCCATGAAAAGATCTTTGGATGAAGCGCAAATATCGAGGATATTCTACTAATTTCATGGAGTATAGAAGTCAAAGTTTTAACCGGTGGGTATAATAAAGAATGGAATAACAAAAGAAATCACCGTAAATGCGGTGCTTGCGCATGAGGCGAGTTATTCAGCGAGAATAATAATAACGGAACGGAACGGTGGTGAAAATCATGCAAGCGGGATGTTCAGCGAGAATAATAAAGATGGAACGGTCCGGTGTAAACACGAGATAGGATATTCAACAGAATAATAAAAAGGCGGAACGGTCGAATTGTAAACACCTGTGACAGAGGATGTTCAAGCGAGAATAATAAAAAAGCGGAACCGGTAGGTGTAAAACACTATGAGCAGGATGTTCCAATGAGAATAATAGAAGAATGTCACCAAGTATAGAAGTAAGCGTATCTGAGTTATTCGAGAATAATAAGCAATGGAATAACATAAGGATTTCACCAAGTATAGGGTATCTGGCGTATCTGAGTTATGTATAGGGTATGCCACTTTTACGAGTTATTCAATAGAATAATAGTGAATGGAATAATGAAGTTCTCTTCTTGAAGAAAGAATAACACCCCTTACTAGTAGTAAAAGGCTGAATATAGAAGTAGTGAAGTAGCGAGAATACTCTTCTTGCTTTCTATACTTTTCTCTATAGCTTCTCTCTATAGTTTCTCTCTACAGAGTTTGAATGAATTAAGTATGAAAATAATGAAGGAATGAGCTTACATTTATAGGAAAATGGAATGCGTAGTAATTAATCCATGAGCGGTCAGATTGATTTACTTTAATCGGCGGTCCGTATTTAAAGCAAAATCTTTTAAATAAAATATAATATATTCTATTTATATAAAAACATTTTACTATCATGAAACACTATGCAAAAAATCTTATCGAAAACTTTTATGCGTAATAAAATATAATATATTTTATTTATAAAATAACTTTAATAAAGTATTACATTTTTATATAAAAAGATGTTTTACATTTTATTACGTTAATAATCTGAATAAAAACAAAAGCGTCATTATCATTATAATAATTCATATTATTAATGATGATAATGGAATCAAGTTGGTGACTTCTCACATAAGCATCGATAATCAATCTGAGTGTCTTTCTTATGCAACCGCATGTATTCTTTGTACTTTTACTACAAGAGTAGTTCAAGCGGTATCAGCGGTAAAACTTCATAGTTATTTGATAAAATATTTTTGTCGTTTTCTCGATAAACAATAATTACATTGTGGGGTCCACTTTGATGATTGAGTAGTTATGCGAATATTCCCTGCTAAGCAAGAATATTCCCAGGCCAATCGAATATAATATAACAACTTGCATACTTTTGCAAAATTTATAAATATTACCCCTAACTATAACATTATATCAAATTATTCCATAATATTCAAAAATAATATTTATAGAAAATTCATCTTTATTTATAAAAGTGGGGTCTTAGGATTAAGTTTTCCTCTCTTTCCAAATCTTGTAACTCCTTTCCATGGAGCAACTCTTAACAACACATGATCTCCCATATCAAATTCC